>CM060971.1:74865504-75465504 GCA_030765045.1 Tenodera sinensis
ACCCATGGCTAGGCCCTGAGTGTAGCATGCAGTGTTTCAACGATGCTCTTGGCTAACGGGGGTTTTGTTGTAGTGGCGTGGATTGTAGCTGCATACCGGCGACTACTTTGATCTGTAACAGGTTGCCTGAGTCTTGCACAGATCGCTGCACAGGGCGTGCTCATGGTCGATGTTCCTCCGTTGGGGACGATCTGCGCGACGAGCGAGACCATGATGCTGCTGGTGAAGTTGTTGCTGTGGAGGAGTTGGGTATCAGTCTGACACCCTATCTCGTGGCTGGTCGTTCTGTTCCTGTTCTCTATCCTTGCCAGCTTGCGCAGGCAGGAGTCGAGAATGTCAGTGTTGTCGAGCTCAATCACTGCCGCTCGGAGCTCGTTGAGAAGCCTCGCGGCAGCGTTGAACCCGGTTGTGTGGTGCATCAGCTGGCGTTTGATGGCGGCCAACTTCTTGCTGGTTGACCGCCGTGAAGTCTTGAAGGTGGTCTTGAGGTTCCTGAGGGTGTCGTCGGTTGCAGTGTTGTCGTTGAGCTGTGATATGGTGTTGGCGGCGGTGTTGATGAATGTGGTGACGGCGGTGGTTAGTTGGTGGAGGACGTCTTCTATCTTGCCCAGTCGTTTGTCGAGCCGTCGGACCTCCGTGCAAAGGCCCTCGACCTCCTTGCTGGACTGTTGTGTGGCGGCGGCGTAGGTCAGTGTCGTCCCTGGTGTTGTTGTTGCTGCTGGTGTCTGTGGCTGATGCGGCGGTGGTAGTCCAGGCTGTAGTGGTGTGGCGGTATGTTCGCGCGGCCTCGGGTATAATGGGCAGCAGGCCTGCCCGGTGTAGTGGTCCCTCCTGCCGCAGGTGGCGCAGTACCTCAGTTGCCGTGTGAGATCATGCTGCTGGCAGGACGTCAGGGCCGCTGCACCGCAGTAGTGGCATTTTGGCTGTGCCACGCAGGTGTTCTCTTCGTGTCCGTAGATGCAGCATCTACGGCACGGCCGGTTCCATTCGGTCCGGCTACACTCGATACGAATGTGCCGGCCGAAGAGGGTGAGTCCTGCGGTGATGGCGGCGGTGTAGTGCTACCGGTCTCGGAAGACAAGGCGCACGAGGGGAGTAATGCCACTGCTTCGCCTGTTGCGGCTGGCGGAGCGAGGCTCCAGAGGCAGTTCGAGTCGAGCGGGAATGATGATTCCCCCGCCCGAGTGTCGTTACCGCAGTACCTAGCCGTCATACGGCTTAACCTGCGCGATGGTTTCGATAGCGCATAGAAGCCGCGCACAGCCAGCTCGCGGACCAATCCCTGCCAACCACCCCTGCCACCCCTGTTCCAAAAACAAACATCCCCGCTGGCGGAGACGATGACGACGAGCTGCTGGCAGTCTGAGGTTCAGCCCGACGACTTTTGCTGCGTGCCTACCCCTATTAGGGTTTAACCGCAGGTAGGAAATTAGGATAAGAGGTTTTGTAGGGTGTCTTGTTTATATTTAGATTGGTGAGGCGAGTTCTTACGAGCCTTATATACTGGTTGGAAAGAGGGGAGGGGAAGGGAAGGCTGGCATATGACAATCTGCCGGCACTAAATTTACCTCCAAGCGCTTGGCGGAATCGATACAGAGAGACAGAAGGATATAGACAGACACAGAGAGAGACGCTTAGAGACACAGACAGATAGATACAGGGAGACAGAAACAGAGACAAAGAGATACAGGAGAGAGAGAGATGCAGGGAGACACAGAGGGTCAGACAAAGAGAGACACACAGAAAGAGACAGACACAGAGAGAGAGAGAGATGGTGAGAGATGCAGACAGACAAAGACAGATACAGGGAGACACAGTGAGAGACAAAGAGACACAGTGAGAGAGGCAGAGAGAGAAACACAGAGAAAGATATAGACAGAGACAAAGAGATACAGGAGACAGAGAGGGATACAGAGACACAGACAGAGAGAGAGAGAGAGATAGAGATGGTAAGAGACACAGACAGAGAGAGACAAAGAGAAAGAGACAGATATGGGGAGACGCAGAGAGAGATACAGGAGACAGTGAGAGACACAGACTACCTACCTGTATCTCTCTCTGTCTGACAGACAAAGAGAGATAGAAACAGAGGGAGAGACAGAGAGACATACACAGGGACACACATAGAGACACAGAGACAAACAGAGAGAGATAGAGCGACAGACAGAGATACAGGGGGAGACTGAAATTTTAAATGCTGTCTCTGATGTTTGATATATTTGGTGACAAATGAAATGTATATTTTGAATTGTCTGGCTATAGCCCATGTAGTCCTGTTTACTCTGATTTATGTCAGTTTCGGAGAACTTGGAACTTTTGTGAAATGGAACATAGGTGTTCATTTTTTTATGTGTTATGCATGCAAAGAGAACAGATCTGAAAGCTGTAAAATATTTGACTATCACTCAAAGCCTACTGTATTCTAATATTCCTCTTACACCTACAAGGAAATAAACATTTGTGCAAATTATCTTATTCCTATATTGTCTTTGTTACTTGAGATAAACAATGAGTTCATAAAAATGGTTGGTACAAAAGTAGAGAAAGTTATGCGAGTGCAACACCTCAGATTTTTATTACTTGCATTTCTTCAGCATGTCTGAAGTACTGTAAATCTAGAAACTTGCTTTTTGCTGTTGCAAATGACGTTTTAAACATTTATTTTATTCAATTTGTATTTTATTTATTATATTTTATTCAATTTCTATTCATTATATTTCTTTTCATCATTTTTGGAGGGATTTTCTACATGAAGTTGGTTAAACCTACTTTGTTTTGGGTGTTTCAAGGAGGAAATTGAAAAGAAAAGGCTGTTATTAAACATAGGACTTGATTAGTTTCAATTAAAAGTTCAGTTACAAACAGACATCCTGCTACCTTAAGTGATTTTGAGAGGTATACTTAGGTTATATCTAATGAGTTTCCTAATGATTAACATGAAAACCAATGGGTATAATGTCCTAAATATGTTCTATTTTTATCAACATTGTAGAGCCATATTTAAGAAAATAAAAAATAATGAAACACTTCCCATATAAAGGTTAGTTTGGAATGGAGGAATTTTCTTGAACGTCTTTGAAACAGTAAACATGCAGGCATGTAGGCAGTTTCAGTCAAAGTCAGTTATACAATAATGTTAGTCTGTTTGTGAAAGCATAACTCACAAGTAGTTTATTTTGTGTAATTATTGTTTCTTCATACTGTATGTTTAAATGTGATGCAACTTTTGAAGTTCTTGTGCCAGGTCAGGATTCCAACATGTGACTGTACTTGTTGCCCACTTTTTACTGCTGAACACTGATGACAAGATATTCATACACACTGAATAATGTGGTTAACTACAAATCTGATGAAGTACTTGGAGCATTGCAAGTTACCTTTAAAGAACGAGTAAGACATCTCATAGTTGAGATCTTTCATCTTGAGATGGTTTCTCATATTGAAGAGGTGCACTAGTACATATGAGTCATAAGAGAACCTAGGTGCAAGTATGAGTGTCTGACCATGGTCACTCAATGAGAAAGCAATGGTATGGTAAACCAAAGGTTCAGTCTCAGCCTTGGCATTGGATTTCTTAGACATAATTTAACTTTCCTTCTCCTTTATATTTTTCATTTACAGAAGCTTTTGTACAACAGAAATGCTTGTACCATAGCCAGGGTTGCCAATGTTTAAAAGTAAAATTATCGTACCAGCCACTCAAAGTTATAGATTTGGAATCAAAATTATCGTACATCATAAACCAAATGCTACAACAATAAATGTATCAGCATAACACTTAATACTATTACATTTTCATAATGCTTATGGTATCCACTTACAAGATTGATGACCTCAATCAGTATTACTATTTTAGTACTTACGTTTCTCGCACTATTCATCTAAAAGTTCGTCATCTTCCTCAACTGTTGCAGCATTATACAAATTTGTTGTATAATAAAAAATTGTGACAGATTTTTGGACCCACCAGATTCTTTCATAAGCTGAGACGACAGAAACAGATTGAATAAGTCCATTTACAGTGTCTAGCATCAAAGTTTGGTTTTTATTAAATCTAGTTTGGAAAAGATTCTTTCACAAGAAGTGTTTCTGTGGGGCAATGAGTTCACTGATAATGCAACCTTGCCAGTTCTTTGAAATCAATATTTCCACCAAGGTATCATGTGTTTCACAACACTCCAGAAACTGCCAGGTTCAGGCATGTTCGTGATATTCTGTGTGAAATAAAGGACTCCGAGTTTTCTCCATTGATAATCAATTTTCTGAACAGTACCTTCTTTATTGAGATTACCAGATCTGGGCACAGTGGCAAAAGAGGATAAAGGGTAGAAGGATTAGTAGGATGTGAAATGGTTGCCTTAAAAGGGGTGGAGACAGGCTATGAAGGCAAAAGTGGTGTCGCTGTTTGTAATTAATTTCATTTAGCTGGTGTGACAAACCAGTGAAAATATTTTGCCAGTATCACACTTATCGTACACACCCATAATTATCATATGGGTTGACAACCATGAGTAAAAGCATTCAAATTATCGTATGCCCCCATAATTATCGTATGGGTTTGCAACCCTGATCAAAGCACCATTAATTTTGATTTTGTTTCTTGTGAGGGATCATAGATGTGCTGGACTTACCCTGTATGAGCAAAATCAGTCCAGAGGGAAGTCATGAGGTCAATCATGTGTCCATCAGTTTCATTGTAACTGCTGCCAAAAACTTCTTCAGATGGGAACAAATATAGCAATTCATCACCATGACATACCCCTATACAAAGAGAAACAATGCATCATCTCAAACTTCTTGTCATTTATACAAGTTTTTAAAATGCATTCAATAGAACTTCAGCTAAGTTTCATACCTATCAGGTGGTGACATTTTACTGAAAATGTCTTAATAAATTATCAGTTAAGAAAACAGTACGTGTGCATCTTACAAAACCTCTCATACATTAAGGAAATGTTAAAGAAACCAGTAACTTTATTCGGATTTTTGTTTCTTGCTTGTACACCATTTTCATCTCGTCATCGCCCTCATCATCCTCATCTCGTCTAGTCTCTTCTTAGCTCACTAATCACAAGACAATGTGAATACTTACCATAGTCTGTTGCAGGATCAGCCACTGTGCAGTAACTGTTTGAACCTCTGTGGTCAAAATAGTAGTAATATGGCGGTGCTGTACCAGCTTCAAGATGCAGTCCTATGGACTTGCTTGCTCCATGGAGAAATAATCTGTCTGTGAACATCTGAAAGGTGGACTCTTACTCATATCATTGTTGATCATGAAGCAGAGATATCTCAAGCAAGAAACATAAGAGTTTGCTTACCCTGAAGCAGTGTGTAACTTGTGCATTTATTTAGTTCTTTCAATCTATTCCTTTGCTTGCTTGAACAAATCTTAAAATAAAAACTAAACTAAACTTTGCATACAACAGCTTGATGCCAGGCCAAGGTCTACTGCCCAACAACTGTGCTACCCACATTTGCCCACTATGGACATCCTTAGTAGGGTGCAGTAATACTGGAGGGTGGGATGTGGTTGAATCCTCCTGGCTGATAAATGCAGTCTTTGCAACCTGGAGCTGCTAATTTTTCTTCAAGTAGCTCCTCAATCAGTCCCCTAGGGACCTCATCAGACTGAGTGCGTCACATACCAGATCTCCCAGTAGGAGAAAATCCCCACACCAGTAAATATTAAAAATAGAAGCACTGTTAACAGTGAAGTGCTCTTCATGTTTGAGTTTGTTTTCTTGAGTCACTCTAGTCACTGCTTTTATACTCACCTTCACTTTGACTTGCCATTGACCTACTAGACAACAGTACCTATCATGGTTGATCATCTATAGCATTGTAACATTTTGTACTTATCATTCCACTTTAGCTACCTTTAGTGTTCCAGAGATTACTTTTAACCCATTTACTGAATATTCTGATAAAAACAAATTGTAAACTTTCAGTTAATGTAATAAAAACAAAGAATGAAAAGAAAAAAGGAACCTTCACTTTGAAATATTGGAAAATGCTGAAACATTTTCAAAATCATTCAATCTCGTCCTCAGCCATTCCTCCTTGTTCCCTCTCTCTGCTACTACAGTCCTGTTGCCATTTGGTGTTAGGGGCACAAAGATTTAACACTTAATTCAGTGAGGGATTTTGAAATTTATTACTTTAGTACTGTTTTTGATTATGCATATTTTTCCTCAAATGTTCAAATCTACTGACAAAGTAAGTGATTTTAACAATTTCACATTATAGCTAATGTTGTGGTGTTCTATCCAACAATTGAGTTACACAGCAGAATTTTGTTTGGTTTTTCTGGTTCTGACTTCTGAATGTTTCATTTTTCTTATGTGGCTTTGCTCACAAATGTGATAAATTCCAGATTTAAAGGTATTTGGGATTGCACTTTTAAGTGGCTTGTTTAGCAGGTTCTTCAAACTCCATTTCTGTGTGGTGCTAGTAGTAATAAATACTGATATTCAACTTTTTGAAAATTTTTTTAAATTTTCTAAAAGCCCAGGAATGGATGGGGAATTTTCTATACTTCCAGTTTCTGTTTGAAAGTGATGTAATATAGTCGTTTGTGAGATTTTCTTGGGTTTTTCCTTCTGTTTTGATATATTTCTTATGATAGCCGGGTTGAATCCATTTAACACTGCTTTATCCTGCATATGCTGTTGCTCTTTCAAAAACTCCTCATTACTCAATGGGACATTCTATAAGTGGTGAATCAAACTTCTAAAGGCAGCTAATTGATGTGAAATTGGGTTCTATCCATTTTTATTTATGTAAATAATTATCTACATGTGTGGGTTTCCTATGCATTCAAATTTCACCCATCTAAATTTCTAGCTACTTTAAGGTCCAAGAAGGGACCTATCGTTTTCTTCTACTTCAATTGTAAACTTAATTTGGTATTCCCGCAGGTTCAGTAATTTCAGAGAGTCTTCTTTTAGTTTCTGAAGAATGACAGCCAAAATGTTAACATATCTTCGCAAAAATTTGTAAATTTTTGGGAAGGCATTTATTATGTGTACTTCAAAGCAACTTGTGTATGAGTCTGCTAAAATAGGTGATAGTGGGCTCCCATTGCTAATCCTTTTGATTGCTGAAAGAATATCTTTTTAAGTGTGAAAAAATTGTTTCTTGCACATAGTTCCATGAGGTTAATATCTTCTATTTCTTTCGGGTTCATTGTAGTCCAATATTAGTCTTAGTGGTGTAGGAGTAACATTCTTGATGTGAAATCTGTAGTTCCCAGTTCAATTCCTAGTTGGGTCATTTATATATCTGTATTGATTTTGTATTTACAAGAACTGTATAATGACTCTACAGTTAAATTGCATACTTCAACATCCCTTACATCTAATATCTCGGGTCCTTGGACACAGAATAATTAATGGTTATGCAAATTAATCTGTAAGAACTCTTAGCCAGGAAAAACCTTAATTGAGGCAACTAACCCAAATCAAAGTTGGGCCTCCAGAACTCTAGCCCTCAATCAAATACATTTGTTAAACTTTATTTAGTTGTAACTTACATTTACTATGAGAGCTACAGTTTCATTACTCAAAGTCTCATTCCCAGAATAGAAGCTGTAGATTTCTGCACTTATCTCCTCTTGTTTGGTAGAATTCCAATAATAGAATATGAAAGGAGCTACTCTGCCAAACCTCATTGTGAAATCTTCTAGCAGTTCTGAATTACTGAGTATTCCTATGGAGGTACCAAAACAGTTTTATTATTATTTTAAGCCTATTTGTTTTTATTATATTCTGTTTACTCTCTCTCTTTCTCAAGCTGATACTTCTTTCCAAATTTGATGGAATTTTAGGAATAGAATAAATATACTAGTAAATATAAAAGGTTTTCAAAGCCAACAGAACATAATTTTGTAGTACTTTACTAATCTTTAAATTTCTTTTTCAGTTTAATTACTTAGTTTCAAATTTGGTATTAATATGATGTAGACATAACATATTTATCCATGGATATTGTAAAAATCAAATACACTTCTACAACTCTGCCATAGCAAATTCCAAAGTTCAAATACTTTTTCTAATATGCTTAAAAAATTAATAATATAGGTAAATGAAAAATGACTGGATATACATGGTGCTAGATATGTATACAATGAAACCTGTCCAAGATAGAAGTAACATGATGCTATTTTCTTTCCATTTTGGCAAGGTTTCCATATTATTCATATATTCCAGAATCTTTTCCCTCGCACAATTTTAAGATTAATTGCAAATATTATGTCAGAAAGGAGAGAGTTCATCTATATCTACAAATTGCTTTTATAAATCAATATAAAAAGAAATCTGGGGTCACAATGTACTTATATATGTGTTATTTATATTCTTTGCAAAATTCAACACATATATACACATTTCCTTAGAAATATTGTTTGCAAGATATTTGCTGGAAATTAGGCTCAAAACATTTGGAAGACCCCAAAAGAAAATCGTTTATGTGAATATTTGTTAAAAGTATAATTTGTTTTTTGATGCTGGTATGAGATGGCTAAATGACGAAAACGTGCTACTAATGTTCATTGTTACAAACAACTAAGTTTGTTTAAAGACGTCATAAATATTTCCATATTTAATTTTAATATATATGTATAAATATTAGAATTATATGTGTTTAGTCTTGAAAGCGAAGGGAGAATGGTTAGGGATCGCTTCCCTAACAAGAAGGAACTATTTGATGGACGCACACGCGGATATATACGAAAAAGGCAATATCACGTGAGGTGACGTCAGACTCTTCCCACTAGCATGTGTGTAATCAAGGTGTAAGGACGTGTTGATGTAACGTGTGAATATTGCAGAACTTTCACCAGACTTTCATCAAGCATTAGTTCCACTAAATGAAAAAAGTGGAAAGGTTTTAAATCATTTAAAACGGTGCTAGGAGGATTTATTTTAATGTAAAATATAGAAAAAGTGTTAATAAAATAATACATTGTGGTGAAGAAACATCGTGTGATTTTTCATTCCATCCGTTACCACAACCTGAGATCACAAAGATTTCAATAGCTCAAAGACACAACGAATCCTAATTATAAAAACTGCACCAGGAATAAGGGTTTGTTAGAATGGTTAGTACAAGAGTAGAGAAAGTCATGTGAGTTCAACACATCAGATTTTTATATAAATAGATTTCCTACTTTGTCAAAATACTTTGTATGATGCGAGAGGTATCGAATTTTTGTATACGTTCTCCCTTGTGCACTTTTGTGCCACTGTGAGATGATCACCTCTTGTTGAATTTGTGCATATATCTACCTGATCTTTCCTGAACCTTGAACACTCGGAACTGTGTTACTTATTAAGCAACTGTATATGCAAAGTACTTTGTATTCAAATTGTTGTAGTCCCAGCAAAATATAATTTAGAAACATATTAATAGAACCTTATTTATATGTAATGCATCTAAACATAATTCAGTGTTATATGTATTAAATTAAGTGAAATACAGTCGACTTTTATATAATTATGAGCATATGGCATATGTTATCTTAAAAGGGACTCAATTCATATTTTATGTATCTCTGTTGACAAACACGCAGCTGAGTGGATACCTTTTGGTCACGGAAACAAAGGAAAAAGACATTTGTTGATAAAGCTGGTAGCTTTTGGTTCAACAATGTAGCAACAAACGAGATGTAAACATACATGTATCTGGTGTTTACTGACAGTAGTTTTGTTCATTCAGTTCTCAATTGCTTTTAATCAGCCGTGGAGAAAAGAAAAAGAAAATGTTATTCACTATATCAGTAAGAATAATTCGCACAAGAGGTATAACTTAATCCACACAAAACCAACATTGAAATTGCTTCACATTTAGGAATTGCTTATACCATGCTATGTACAATCATTAGTTACAAAATGAGGTATATGCACTTAATTCAGGTAAAGTGAAACAATCTAAATTAAATGAATTCTTTAAAGCAGGGCCAAGATCAAAATGCTTTTTCTTTTGTACATATCTTTGCACAAATTTGCACAAATTTAGGCACACTGTATCACTTTTTTTTAAAAAAAATATAATGCGTTACCAAAATCTCATTTGCAAGTAATTCAGAGTTACAAGTAATCTTCCTTCATCCCCTTGATATACACATAAATCAGTTCAATCTTATCATCATTTCAACCAAAGTTTATGCACTATTAATCCAAATAATTTTTGTCTAAACTTCTAGGATTTGGTCATTGTTTAAAGTAGCAACATCATTTTGCCATCATTTGAAAGAATAAAAAATAAAATTATTAAATTTGTACAAAAAATAGGCAAAATTATAGCAGATACATCCTTTTTGCAAATGGCTCTGTCTACAGTATCCTAGGAGACCATAATTCAAACATTTAACAAGGCAAACAGATTTCATTTAATAGTATGCTTTATCCTACTAAGTGGATAACTCAGAGCAGAATTTGATCTCAGTCTTGGAATGTCCCCTGGTGAAATTCTTTGTCATCAATAGACTCTTTAGAAGAGCATCTGGCATTTTCTGAACATATACAATAAATCTTAATTACAGACATATAGAATCAGTATAGTGTTGCTTAATTATAAACACTTAAAAATTGCTTTAAAATCATATCTAATTAGTAAGTTCCTATTTACATTATTTTTAACCTGTATGGGTAATCTATTATAAAATAATGCTCCAATTCTGTAAGGGTTTTATCATAGGGCGAGCTCAAATAAAAACCAACTAATAATCATTTACCCCCCTAGTTTCATATTTATAGCAGTCATTATTGAGCACATTAAATTCTTTCTTATTTTTAACAAGTAAAATACTTTTATACACATACAGAGAAACTATGGCTAATATGTTTTCCTTTATGAATGAGTCTCTTCAAGATTGTCTATAGGGGAGATTGTACATACATCTTATACACTTTTTTTGTAATTTTAATATCCTATCAATATTGGATTTACTAGTGCCCCCCCCCCCCCTCCCAAACTCCGATTTCTATTCCATAGGCTAGATGTGGGAAGATTAGTAAGCTACAATTAAAATATAAATTTTCTTGTATCTTGCCAGTTGTCTTAATTCAGGGCTATTTCTCTTAAGTTTTTTGCAAACAAAATACACATGTATATTATATGTTAATCTTCATCAATATTTAAATCCAGGAGGTTGAAGTTATTCACCTTCTCCAAAGAACCATTGTTAACTTTTATATTTATTTTATCTGTACAGTTGATAGCCTTTTGAAATACCATAGTGTTAGTTTTATCAACATTTGGTTTTAATCTGCATTGTAAAAGATATTGTGAGATTTCCCCAATTGAATTTGTCAATTTTTTTTATAGTGTATTTCTAATATGTTGGAGTGATAACAAAGATGTGTCATCAGCATAGGAAATTACTACACTCTTATCTGGTGTAGGTAAATTGTTAATATAGATCAGAAAGAGTGTAGGCCCAAGTACTGATCCCTGAGGTACTCCTGACTTTACTAAATTGTATTCAAATTTGACAGTGTCTATAATATTACCTTTTTTCCAATTTATTTCAGTGCACTGCATACGATTTGTGAGATATGATGTTAATAATTTGCTAACATGCCCTCTGAAACCATAATAATCTAGTTTTGTAATTAAGTACTCATGTCAGGCTGTGTCAAATGCTTTTGAAAGGTCTAAAAAGATTCCCGCAGTCTTTTTATTGCTATATTTCAGTTTCAGCAGTTCATATATATATATGCCGCTATGGCTGTTATAGTTGACAGGTTGCTTCTGAAACTACGATTCTTGTGATTTTCTGTGGTAATTAGGCAGGTGCTGTGGTGTTTCTCATGTTCTCTGGCATTTTGGCTCACATTAATAAAACCCAGATTAAAATCTGGCTAATCAACCATCCTTACTATGATTTTTTATTGTTTTTCATGGTTGCCAGCAAAATATTGGAATGTTCTTACATACCATCAGTTTTCCTATGCCTCACTCTCTCTCATTTCATTTTCGTTTTTTCATAATTATAGAGGCAAGCATGATAGACAATGATGTGCAGTATATAGGTGGAAGGTACTTGATGCACCATTACTTTAAGAAAATATTCTACATGAAAAATGAAACAAATAATTGTAATGCAATTTTACTCAGTAACACATGGACCAACATGTGGCCTTCCCCAGAAGACTCAAATGCAATGAACACTGGCTGCCAAAGCCTACACAATGTAAAGACATGGGTTAGGAGAAAAAAAGATCTAGAATGGCCTAGTGTGTGAATGGCTAAGAATGAAGAGGTGATTATTGCAGAAATCAAAGTGTATCATTTTCAGAACAAATTTCCCGTAATCTCTTTGTTGCAAGTGTAGGAGTTCAGCCAGAAATTAACACTGAAATGTTACGTTAAACCTTGTTTTCAACTTAGCTACGCTGCAAGCCAGCATACTGTCAGGACACCACAGTGTTAAGAAAGAGGTAGTATGACAGTGACATCACCCCAAGCAAATGATTGTAGGCTATCAAGACACAGCAGTGTTAAGGGAGCAGGACATGACAGGTACGTCACTGCAAACAAGTCAAAGCAGGAAAATGGACACTAATGTTTTTTTAACTGATAGATGGTGAAATCAGTGTTTTATCATTTGGAACTTATTATTTTTCTTTAGGCAATTACATCAGATTACCCATGTGTTACACTCAATTATTGAACTACTTTTAAATGAAGCATTAAAATTCAGTGATAGTTGTACATTGAGAAACAAATTTCAAATTTGTTTCCTAGTATGCTAATGTGAAAGAGAGCTATAGGACAACAGAGATTGATACCATAACACTTGCAGCAGAAGGTACCAAAAATTGAAAGGTGGTCAAAGAATGAAACAAAAAGAAAGATGTTAAAATGATGCCCACATGTTGCACAGCATTACAAAACTTCAAACATCTTTTGTCAAAGGAACAGAGGTAAAACATGCATTAAGGCTATAAGGCTGAGCTAATCTTAAATATCAGTACAACTTTTCTTTTTCTTTCATTTTAATGTGCATTTTTGTCCAAATATAATTTGAGTCATTGCTGACATCCATGCAATTCACACAAAAGTGATGTTGACAGCAGGCAGCAGACTAAGACAAATGCCTTTTCCTCGTTCATGCACCAAGTGTTGTAGGTAGGAGAGGGGATTCACTGATGCCTTGAAGGCAAGCCTAAGCAAGTGTAGGAGCAACAGTAGCATTCTGTTGCCTTCAGCAGTTACAAACAAGCTCGCAAAGGTAGTAGGCTCCGACACCAACTGAGCTCTGTTTACATTAGGGCTGGCACATGATCATCTGTTTTTCCACTTCACCTGAATTACTGACAACTGGCTGGCCACACAGGAAGTACATATCGATGGCATTACTGAAATCTGATTTTGCCAAATGTGTAGTAGTTAAAACCCTTTATTTTCTTTTATTTGCAAAAGCTACAAATTCAAGGAAAACCTCACATTTTAACAGGCTTATCAATATAAAGTAACTCTTGGTTTAGCGGACCTAAAGGGGCCAGGAGTTGTCCGGAAAATTGAAAGTCCATTAAATCACAAAATGAATGCAAATGAAGAAAAAACAATTGAAACTTTTATTGGTACATACTATTTACTCTACATGACTTACTCTTGGTTAGAAATCGTTCCCTGTGAAGTTGTGGATCTGAAATAAGTGTCAATACCCATTTGCTTCCCACTTGAATATTGCTTCTTTATGATTAAGGAGTAAAACTGTCTGAGATGTTCATAATAGGTTAGCACTTGTGGGTCTGAAAATGTTTCCACATAAGCAATCACATTATCCATGTGGTCTCTTATTATGGATAATCTGCACACTTCAAAGATTTATCATCATCAGACTGAAGCTAAGTCATGCGAGCTCTTGAGCGCATGACGCGTACGTGAACTTTCACGAATGTAGCCGAAGACATGTGAACTAGCCTTCTTGATCAGACAAACAGTGGAATGCCACAACTTAATCATCACAGATCTTCTAAATTTCATTTAAATTTATTTTATAACCAATGCCAAATTGAGTCCGTTAAATCCAAAGTCCATTGAACAGGGATCCGTTAAGCCGAGAGTTTACTGTATATTCATCCATAATGTACTATTCAAAGTAAATGTTGGAACACATGTCCATTGGGATTAACACAAATAGTGCATCAGTGTGCCCTATTCTGTCGTACTTACACAGCTGCTGTTTCTCTGGTTTAAAAGGTTATTGGTCTAATTTTGAATAGTAAAACTGTGATTAGCTGTAAAGAATGAGATATTTGTGTTCTGTCTTTGTTTCTTGGATTAAGATTGGGTGTCTTGCAATATTAGTTTACATTGTTGATTTTGCGGTAAGTACTTAAACTGGGTGGTAGGCAGTAATCTGTGACATTATTTCGTCTAATGCTTATCGAAGCATTACATTGAAGCAAAACACTTTCCTTAACAAAAGTGTTTAAAATAATGTTATCTATCAGCTCCCACAGTTTGTTGGTATAATTTTGGGACGCTCTGTGTGTATATGTATATATTTATTTGTTTACTTTTAGTTTGGTACATCAAGTGCTTTCCACCTGTATGTAGTGGATATGCTTTGAGGAGAGAACAGTTTCTACCCTATCAGAAACATCTGCCCAAGGGTTTATCTCCCACAAATTAAACTTTGCAGGCCTAGGCTTGACCACAGTCCAAAAGTTGGTTCGAGTTTGTGTATAACTTGATTGCGATAGTTGCTTTAACAGTTTATTTATTTTGTCTGATTTTGGATTAATAAAGCTTTGCTGTGTTAGGAATATTTTTTCTCAGATGGGGAAGAGTAGCTATATTGTGGTTAACAGTCAAACCACAGTAAGGTATCTAGCACAATTTCTAATCAGTGATCATGCATATTAGAGACTTACTTGCAGTTAAAGCAGCACCATCTGCTGATGTGATGCCTGTCATCCATGGGACATGATGCAAAGCAGTGGATCTCTTAACCATTTCCCGGGGATGTTTGGAGAGGAAAGTCTCCAGTCCTTCACCAACTTGAGGTTCAATCACAGGTAGGAATGGCAATGGATGAATATCCCATTCCTTTAGGAAGAGAAAACTAACTCTAATGCGCAGCTAAATATCAAAATTAGGATTATGAGCAATGATGACAAAGGCAAGCATCTACTCAGGATCCAGGATTCCTTTAAAGAGGGATGAAATGTAGTCAGTAATAGGGAAATTTCATTTCCAAATTTTTGAATGTAATTTGTAACCAGCAAATCATCCTTTAAATACAAAGATTAATTTAAAGTTTAGAAATCTTATGAAATGACTTATTAAATAATGATGCCTTTTAAACATAATACAGAATGGTTTATATAGAACAGGCATGTCAAACATCACTCCGAGGGTGTGAAGAGAGGAGTCCACCCCTCCTTAACTGCAGTAGCACGTGCTAGTAGAACCGGTTTTCGCTTTGTTTTTCTCGTTCTCCGATTTGAAGGGAGGGAAAATAGGGGAATATTTTCACACTTGGCGAGTACTGTTTGACATGCCTGATATAGAACTATCACATTTCTTTCTTCACTTCAGAATGAATGTTGCTAGCCACAATTTGTTACACCTCGAATATAGAGTATCCTTAGAAGATTGTTCTCCATCCTGCATAATATACAATTCAACACATTCCATGTTGCTGGCCACATGTTGGAGGATGCTCTTTTCGATATCATTAAGCTTCTGTGTAATATTGTGCCGCAGATTTTCCGATGTCTGGGGGCATGTGGCATAAACCCTGTCTTTTAGGTAACCTCAATATAAGAAGTCTGCCACAGTTAAAACCAGAGATATTCATGGCCACAGGTTCTTGGAAATTATCCAGTCACCAAGGTAACTTTCAATTAGTGGCTTCATTTGATGTATGATATGTAGTGCTATCTTGTTGAAAAAATTCTTGATTCAGCTCTACATTATTCAGTTGCTCACTAAACTAAATGAATATCCATCGGTATTCTTCAGTACTGACAGTCTGATCATCTTTCTTTCTTTCCCTGATTATCCTCCCCTTATGTGGGGCTTACACCCCCTAGGACTTATGAGCCAGTGCCTATGGTCAGACGCCTGTCGGGGAGCAGAGGGACCTCTGGATCAGAGTGAAGACCTGGAAGCAGGTGGTTAGCCAAGCACCAGGAATGATAGTGAGGAAGAGATTGATATGAAATGCAGCTGAAATGGATGACTGGAAAGGTGATAATGGAGCAATTGGCAGAATGAATGGCAGGGGAAACCAAAGAACCCAGAGAAAACCCGCCCATACAGTGCTTCGTCCACCACGAATACCACATGCAGGTCCCTGGGATCGCCCAGGTGGTAGGCGAGTGGTCTAACCACTCAGCCACGCCGCCGCCATTATACTTCCAACTCAGGGAAGGATGAGAAGTAATCTACAGTCTGATCAAAACAATAAAAAGAAAGAAAGGAAAAAAGAAAAAAAAAATGATCCCACTATTCTCTGTGTGGATATTGCACACCAAACCTTGACTTCAAACAGGTGCATAAGTGATTCATGAATAACATTTGGATTTTTAATGGCCCAATAGCACAATGTTCTGAAAGTTCATATAGCCCATTAATGGAACCATGCCTCATGTATGAACCATACAATGACAGAATTTAGCACAAAGAATACCTTAAACCAATGGCATAATTAATTGTTCTATGCATATCTGGTTCCTGCAACTGTTGGACAACCCTACTTGGTTCCAGGCCTGCTTTTTTTGCAGCTTGACACATTGGGTAGGTATACACAGATCTCCTTAATGATTTCCGAGTGTCCTCTCCAATCATGACCTTCATCAACAACCACCTTGGGCACAATCTGCAGCCAAAATAGTCATTTTTGAGAGAAAAGAAGATAATGGACATTTTTCCATGCAAAGGATTGTATGGGTTGAAGAGAATTTCATAGAATTTTTCCTCTGGTATACTTTAATTTAGATACCTGCAAAGTTTGTTATACTTCTTACTCTCCCTTAGGTAAGCAAAATAGAAAGCGAAAACAAACAAACAGATGAGCAAATACAATTCTCTTGTTACAGTATTATTTACATTATGGCTCCTAATCTTTTAATTTTAAAATTTTTTTCTTTTTATTTACAGCACCATGTATCTACAGTTTAATACAGCAAAGAAAGCCCCCAGGGAATGGGGAGGGGGCAACCACTGATTAGGCACGGGTCCTATACCCTCCCTACTCTCATTGTTCAGGATAGAAGACAGCTTAATTACAGCACATTCAAAAACATATGGCCAAAATCTGATCTGACGCCTTCTATTTTTGTGAAGAATACCTTTTTGGTTTTAGTATACCTTGTGAATTCTATTTGTGTACAATTCTATTTGACCGATTCTGTGTTTGCAAAAGTACCAAATAGTGATGTCTAGTGTGTGTAAGAAAGGCAAGACTGTTCACAGTGAGGTGCCACTGGTGGGCACTTTTTTTTTAATAGTTTTGCTCCTTGTGTAGCATACATTCTCTATCATACACAGTCTTTGACAGTGTTGCTCTGCTTCCAAGCAGACAAGAGCAGCAAATTCCTGTCTGCGACTTTCTTTCCATTAATGAACAGTAGTAGTAGGTAGAGGTATTCCATCCAAACATATCATGTGGAGATTTTACAGGAAATCTACAATTTGAAACCCCAAATCTTAAAAGGTTCATTCATGGTGTGTGCAAGTTATCTATGAATGTGCATATCTCAAAAATGAAATTTATAAATACAAGCTTGGTATTTAAGTTCAGTATATTCCAAAGATAAAATACAAAGATTTTCAAGAACATTTCTTATCCCAAACTACCCTATAATGGAACAATTTATTTTTAGCTTTTTACAAATTATTCTTACGTCTATAAAAATGTTACATAAGGGCACTTATATCACAAATAAAATGTGTGTAGCTTGAATTTTTTAGTAATAGTTTCTTCAAATGGAATAAATGCTGCAAAATTTTGTATAAGAGTAATGACAGTTTGAAAATAACTTACCACACAAAAACTGTAAATCCTTTAAAACACTATTTCAAATGAGGATTGTTAGAACATTAATTCGACCCTTGAGTGAAATGCTTTTTGAAACAGATTCTCCCTACTTTGATAGCACTGAATAAATCTGTACAATCCATTTCTTTCAAACAGCACACCTTTCTATTGTTGTTGTTAGCTAATGCTGGATTTCTGACAATGAAGTCATTAATCCTCTTGCTCTCCAATATTTTTCACTGATGGATGGGGCACTAGAAGTGGCCGGGCATATTTGAAGGTGGTCTCGATCCATTTCCTCTTGCAGATCACAGAGGACAGAGTGGTGAAGAATATATCCCAATTCTGTTTAAATGTTTTGCCAGACAATCATGTCCTGTAATCAACCTGAAGGTTGCAACTGCTGTTTTTCGAGGATACTCAGGAATCACTGTTTGAATGTTTGGTAGTTCCCATCTTTTATTCTTTGATTTTTCATAGTAATATTTTGCAACAATTTTTTTGAATTCAGAGTTGACTAATCTTTTAGCTGTATAAAATGGTAGATTAACTATAGATTTTTGTACACCGCTGGTACCCTTTTTTGCAAGAAAATCAGCCTTCTCATTACCACTCAGTCCACAGTGAGCCGGTATCCATTGGAAGACTAGGTGTTTTTGAAGTGCTTTCAGATGGCTAAGCATCTTCCAACAATCTATAATAGTTTGGGTTTTTGGTGACAACTTGGAAGTAATTGCTATAATTGCTGCCCTGGAATCTGAGAGAATAACTGCTTGCTGAAAATGTGAAATTCTGTACAAAAGATTTTGTAGGGCCATTCGAATTGCTTCAATTTCTCCATCAAAGTTTGTAGTTCTATAACTTAAAGATTTGTAATAGGAAAAGAGGTGACATGTAACTCCAGCACCTGCTCCATCTTGGTTTGATATCAATGATCCATCAGTATAAATATGGAGCCACTCATGTTCTGGAAATCTAGTATGGATTGTCTCTAATGCCAATAATTTTAGAACACTAGTTGGAGTATCACTTTTTTTAACTTCTTCTGTCAGGTGTAAATAATATGTGATGTCTAATGTATGTGTTGGATTGACTTTAGATATGAAGTTTTCCTTTGAATTAGGAAGGTGTACATCCTTCTTGATGTCTTGAATTTTGGAAAGAAAGCTCTCCTGAGTCTTTAGTGTATGTGTAAAATTTCTCTTGTGCCATGTATTGAATGGGAGTCTGATCAACTTTTCGTGTTGAATAAGAGCCGCCTTTTCTATTTCATATTCAATAGGGTATTGGTTGGTTAGTATTTCCATAGCTGCTATTGGTGTGGTTTTGATAGCATCTGTAATTAATCTCAGACTTTGGTTTTGAAAGATTTGAATTTTTTTTGTGTTTGCTGTTACAAGAACTTCGCTGCAGTAAGTAAATAATGGTTTGATATATACATTGTATGCTGTACCTTTCTATTGTAAAATGCCTTCAAAATGACTTTTGGTTCAGAAAGTGTTCCCCAAGGCAAACAGAAGAAGATGCATCATTCTATAGAACCAAAGAATTGCTTACGTAACCTGGGTTCAAACATACAGTAACAAAACGGCAAATTCCAAAGTCTGGTTACTTTTCTATCACTTTATTGTTCTCTAAATTTACTGCAAATCCAAGGTGTCTTCTTGTTGCAAATATACTTTATGGTCTTTTCTGTTATTACAATTCACAAGTGTTCTTCTGATGATCTTTCTCTGTCCTTCATTGTTTTATTTCTTGACTATTACAATACAGTCACTTGACAACACATACGTACTCGCTGACATGCAGACCGATTCACTTTTGTAACTAAAAACTAACTGTACACGACTTACACAACTCAACTCTAAACTAACTCTAAACTGAATCTACTAAACTGCTACTGACTGCCTGCATTGTCTGTGTGGTTCTATTCATACTGGAGCTGTCACGTGGCTTTCTGAGAACCCTCCATACACACATCCAACAATGACTTGGCAAATTAATGAGACGCTTCTGGATCTTACTGGTGTTATTGCACTGCTATGGTCACATACACAGACAACAGCTCCAGCCGCTGGCCTCCCCTCTTTTGCCCATACATTGTTGAATGACCCAAAGTCACAATATCTTGATTGCTGTCTTTTTGGTTTTGGAACTAGAATTGCTCATACTGCTGCCAAACAGTATCAGATATGGCTTCCTTAGGTCTTGATATCCATATTACATGAAAATGAATATTTCATTCTACATGAATGAACAAATCAAAACAAACCTGCTTGCTTCAGTGTCTGAGATAGGAAGCTATGTCAAGGAAATGGTAATAATAGAGTTGCTAAAGTATTACAATATGTGAACGGAAATATTTGTTGCAGGCAATGGTAGTGATTCTAGAAAAAAAATTAAAATGCAGCAAAGAGAATTAAAGAAACAAAAATGACAAATTGCTCATACCCTGTTATTGAAATGTGTTTAGGTAATCTATTACTTTAATGCAAATAAATAAATGTCCACAAAAGATACTGAGGTGCATTGTTTTGTCTCTCATGATACTTTTAAAAATAGCAAGAAGTTACTTTCTTTTTTTCTTGCATTATCCTTCAGAAACGGCATAAAGTTTACTAGGTTTAGATCTTTATTGCTATCACTCTAAACCATCTATATCTCACTAAAACAGGGAGTTACATTTGAGTGTGTGCCACAAGTTGGGCTTTAAAAGTCCAAAGCAGAGTCAATGAAGCAAAGAAGATGTAGACCTTACAGCAGAGTTTCAGGAGTGAATGGAGATGTGATGCTGAGCTGAAGTTTCATGTGATATTGAGCTGTAGATGAAGAGTCTGTGCACTATTGTGAAAGTTGCAATGAAGAATGTGACTGTGTAGAGGAACAAATAGGCATTCTTTTAAATACATTTATAATACAATATATATAAAATATAAATCTTGATAAAGAAAATAATAAAAGTGAAAAAACTAATAAAACATAATGACAAATGTATTAAAACCTAAGATAATAATTTAGATCTAAAATTATTATTCATCTTTGTTAATTTAAATATAGATACTAAATTAAAACCTCCCCACAAAGAAACTTAGTTATGTTAATAAAAGAAATATTGACCTAAAAGTGTTTGTAGAAAAATGACAAATGAGACTTGAAGACTCCCTTATTTTTTCCAAAAAATTCACAAAGCAAAGTATCAAACTGCTTTTATAAGTGGAATTTAATTTCATTTGTAACTTTTAAATTCTTTGGTCATATTAGGGGCTTTGACTTAAACAATCTGATGGTGTTATTACTTGCTGAACTGTAGGCTTCTTAACATTGGTGCTTATAATTTTTAACATTAAACACACATTTAACATCCACATTCGCTCTCACATTCATACTTCTAGACTTTGTTGGGGGTAGGGAATTATTCTAATTAAAGAAAAATCCCTAACCCTACCCAGGAATTGAGCCCAGTACCTCTACCTTGAGAAGCCCAAACTCTGACCAAATTGATCACAGAGGCAGTCAGATTAAATTTTGTTATTAAAATATCAATAAGATATAACTGTCATTTTTTCTTAATATGTACCATAATAGTATTTTCAGCATAATTGGTTCTAAATACACTAAGTGCAAAACAGTTTTAATTTTAAATGTGGTATTAAAAATTATTTTGATAATAGTATTTAACAAAATGGTGTTGGCACATTTTGAATTTCTTCATACCTAACTGTTGTGCAAGTTTAGGAGATATTAGTTTTTCCTCTCTCTTATAGTTGTTTTTGTACTATGCACTTAGTGCTTTTTGATTCAATGTGCCCCCAAATAACCTTTGGATATATGAGGAGGTACTTTTCAAATCGTATTATATCCATTAGAGAAATTTTTTCAGGAGAGAAGAAAAACTAATAACTCCTAAACCCTTGGAGATAAATGCAATGTCTAATTATTCTGAAAGGGCTATTATGGAATGAGTTAACGCAATATTTGTGTACTGAACTCATTAATAAAATGTGAAATTACTGAATTCGATTCCTTCAAAGTCTTAACTGTCCTGGTCTTTACATTTTGGCGCTCATTCTTTACAGTCTATTTACAATGTGCAATTGCTTGGAAGAGGAAGGACTTAATATGGTTTGAAGTGGATCAAATGGTGGACAAAATACAATTTGAACCATAATTCAAACCTTGTTTCCTCTTTGACAGGTAACTGGAGCATCATGCTCAAACCTACTACATTGCACAAACATTAATGTATATACTTCATTATTTTATAGTATAATTATAATAATTATTACTTAGAGCAGTATTTCTAGTTGCTTTTGTAAAGCAAACAGTTCTCATTAGAACATAATTATTTGTAACTAAAATAAAAAGCACTGTTCACATACCATGAAGTCCATGCTGACAGCCGTTATTTCTTCATTGCTTCTATTTCTGAGGCAGTTTATAATGTCAATACTACTGGCTGTGGAACAATTAAGGTTAGAGGCAAGTTTCGTTGTCTTCTGTACAGCGTTAGCTGTAGAATCCAGATTCCAAGGACTCAAAACATGTCCACTATGTGAAATTGCTCTGTGGAACAGGCCTGCAACATTCAAAAGCATTGACTTCTTATGTAAATATTGGAGCTAATACCTTACACTTCTTGGGAAATGAGTTATGAATTTCTACAAAACTTTTCACATGTAATTAAAATCTGATTTGAGGAAGTGTGGGCTAGAATGACAATATAGGAGTTCTTCACATGCAAATAAAAGCTGATTTGAGGAAATGTAGGCCAGGAGAAGCTGATATGGGCAACTACACATGGAAATAAAAGCTGATTTGAGGCGAACTAGCTAATCTAGGCAACTATAAAAGTTCATTTGAGGAAGGGTAGGCTAGGATGAACTGATATAGGCAACTCTTCATATGCAAATAAAATATGATTTGTAGGAGAGTAGGTAGAGCACCTGCCAGCTGTGGAAGTGTCCCGGGTTCAATTCCCAGTTGGGGGTGGACATTTCTGTCTAGTCAAAGATTATTCCTCCAAAGTCTGGAAGTATGAATGTGAATGTGTGCATAATTTTATATATAAAAAAGAAAAAAAGGTAAAAACACTCAAAACTCACTCTGTACGAGGAAACAATATGATCCACAGGCAAAAAGCCCGTTATAGAACCATTAAAGTTAAAGGCTGGGTATAAATGGAACAGTAATAAAATGAATAACATTGAAAATACGTTACACTATAGTTTAAACAAAATCTTTGGAAACGATTCATTTCTGAATAAAATTCTGATAGTATTAAAATAATGAATAATGTAAGCATGTTATTCGTATGAATGCTATTTATTCCATTTAAGAATTTCGAAATATCTGAACTTGTCTTATCTTTACAAAGGCTCTAATGATAGTTGTCGATGGGCCCTTAAACAACTCACTCACTCACTCACTCACTCACTCACTCACTCACTCACTCACTCACTCACTCACTCACTCACTCACTCACTCACTCACATCTTTACAAACATGGAAAATCTGAATTAAGTTTCATCACGGCTATGATTAAGAGGTAATATGAAATTCAATAATAAAACTTAAAACAGAACAAGCCAAAACATTTACAGTTTTCTACATGTTATATACACATGCTAATAACTTAGAACAATTTTATTACCGAGTAAAACTTTCCACCACTTACAATCGACATTAGACGTCGGTCTGGGTGGTTCAGTTGGTTAGTCGCAGGCCTACTGCTACCAAGGTCGCGGGTTCAAATCCGGCCCAGACCGATGGTATTTAAGTGTTAAATATTTTATCAGAACTTAGTGTTTTATAGTTCACTTCTGAAAATATCGAGATTCAAAAGTTCCGAACCGGCTGTGCGCTGTTTTACCTGTGCGCTCGTTGCTGCCTGCCGCTATCGTAGAAAGGCGCGGATGAAACCATACATTTTAAAAACTACTTTTAAAGGCTTTACTTATCACTTTATGAAAGGAAATGCTGAAACTGGCCACCGTCGTTGCTCATACATTTTTGGCACCACTACTAGTGAAGGGGTACTTCATGAATAATATTCGATTTTTCAGAGCTCCAATAACGATCCCCTTTCGCAAAGTTGGTAACTAAGCCTTTAAAAGTATTTTGTATCGTTTCATCCTCGCCTTTCTATGGTAGCGACAGGCGGCAACGAGCGCTGAGGACGCCGACAGGCAAAACACTGCGCAACCGTTTCGGAATGTTTTTACTTTCGGTATATAGACACATTCAAATGGAGATCAGAGGACATTTTGGAAATGTCGATGTCTACAGTTTTTCTGTAATCTTCGTTTGCAGCAAAGATTTCATAATGTTATAAGATTCACCAAGAATTAAGAGGAATTTAAAGACTTTTAACAAACAATTCAAGATACGCGTTTATTTTGTTTCCAATGCCTTAAATGTGTACTTTTTTATAAAAACAAATAGTAAAGTTTATGTATGTATATGTTTGGGGAGGAGGCATTTCTTGAAATTTCTTGTCCTGTATCCTTAGTGTGCGATTTCGCCGTGTAATTTAGTGTTTAATTCCACGCTACTTTTTTTGTTTTTAAGTTATGTGGTTTGCATATATACAACGAATATGCACATTGCGTGCACATATCTGCTCCCCCAGGAATTATAAGATGCACATGTCCAGCAAAATTCCAATGTCGAATTTTTTGATGAAATACCTTTATCTTGGGCAGCTAAATGGTAGAATGGCTAAAAAATACTCTGAATATTCATTAAGGGTTTTCTCTCCTATATTCTCCTTCATACACAGATAATAATTAGAGAATTTGTTGCTAAGTAGCTTTAATTTGCCACACATTTTTACAAAAATCAAAACCCTCCTTTGTGGTATGGGGATAGTATGCCTTTCATTCAAGAGGTCCCGATTCGATTCTCGGTTAGGGCGAGTTGTCCAAGTAAGGATTTTTTCGGGATTCCTCTTATCTCTAGAAGATGTCGTGTAACTTTAAGCCGCATGGACCCCGGGCTCGTTTCTCCTTTGAGCATAATTTTTGCCATTTCATTCATAACTTCAAGCCACCCCCCAAAAACAAGACAACTTGTAACTCGCGTACTAAATACTTAGCACCCAGTCTGTAGTACATTTTGAATGTACACATAGGAGGGGGGGGGGAGGAGATTTGTGCCATTTACCTACTCTTTCTGGTGTATTAAGGCTGGTTTTCAACGCTGATAACGATAACGGGAATGACATTAACATTTTGGTTCACAACGGCCCGCTAACGGCAACGAATAGGTGGTGGAGTGGGATTTCCTTTATTTCTTTTGACCAATGAAAAAATTTAACGTGCTCTCCAATTCAGCCAATATAAAAGCAGGCTAACCAGCGCCAAATTTCAATAAAGTGAAGATCTAAACTCAATGCTATTGTGTATTCCAGATTCCGAGAAAACGCGAAACCAGCCCGATTCTGAAAAATCAGCAAGCGTCAGTCCTTAAGCGTCCTCGCGTACATTAAAATTATTTGTTTTCTTTATTGTTATATAACATTATTTCCGGTTTGATTTTCTCAGAATAGCTACTAGCGAAAACTCTATCGGACGTTTAGGCCACGCCGCCTTGAAGAATTTCTACCTAAAGGAAGAAGTAGTGTAATATGCACTTAATGGATCTAATATGCTGTGCCCGGTAACGGTATCACCAAAGTTGAATGTTGGCCAAGCCTTGCTTTTGGTTCCCGGAGCCCGGGAGTCCTTGCCGTTGGTTGTGAACATTCCCATTCGAATACATATATTTCAACTCTCGTTCTGGTTATCGTTACCGTTGCCGGTGGCTGTGAATCAGACTTTTTTTGACATGTTTTTAAGATTTCAAAAGTTAGACATAAGGCTAAAAGGGCCCAATGCTGTATTTTTGGTCGCTGCTAATTGAACATTTATAATTCTGCAACCATTCAATCACATTGAAATTTTGAAGTTTACTTTCTAAGTTTGGAGCCTGTTTTTCGTTGAAATTGCTAATAGTGCACAAATAAAAAATAACTATTTCATTGTAATTTTCTGTTCTGCAATGATAAAAGCATGCAATTTACACATAGCAGCGACATGTAATAATAGATTTTACGCAAAATAAAAATACGCGAAAAATCCTAGGGTAAACAGAATGGCATATTCTGCCTTTACGTTTAATAGAAACATTACATTGCAAGAGAATTATATTTGTAGCTGTTGTTTTTCAAAATTATAGATGTAAGTGCTCAAACCGTACTCCAATGTTGCGAATAGCTTGTCGCTAATGGCTAAAGTTAAATTTTCCAGTCCACAAAAAAAAGTTTCTTTTCAGTAGAAGCTAATGCATCCGTATAATTTTGCTAATTTGGGTGATCTTAATACTATTAACGGAATTACCTCTGCTCATGGGTGAAAGTAAATGGAACTGCACGCTGGCACCACCAGAGTTATGACCGAAGATGGTAACACTGCCTGGATTCCCTCCAAAGAAGGCGATATTGTCTTGTACCCATCGTAAGGCTGCAACTTGGTCCTTTAGGCCGTTGTTACCGGGACATACGGCATCTCCAGTGCTCAGGAACCCTAAGCTCAAACGTAGATAGCAATGTATTTACTTGTTTACGAGAAAAGCTCTGCTCTTTCAAGCCTGAGGATTATAAGAATTACTTCTAAATTATTTACCTGATCATACATATATTGGTACAGACCTACATGATGACACCAGAATTTGAAACTATGAACTTTCCTGCTTAGTAGCCAACACTATATTAATTACGCCAAGCATGACAAAAAAGACCAGTTATCTACAATTTTGGCTGTCATAACAATCTGTTTCTGTAGTACGGGTTGAGTCTTGTACGAGTAGAAGAAAAATAAACTCGTCTTTGAATTTAATTTTTATTATAATTAGTTCAATGGCCATATATAATGATTTAAAGATTAAATTACATGACTAATTTCTAAAAACTAATTGAAATACTGTAACATCGGGCTCGGCGCTTAAATGACGGAGAGAGTCAAGCTACTTCAAACCACATGCCGGACCGGCGAGCGGGCGAAGACATTCAAGGCTGGGCTGCCTCGCGCGACTGCTGCGTGTACGTGACAACAATCGAGGCAGCAGAAACAAGGGGGACTCGGGAACGTTCTCGAGACTTCTAGTTGCGTCATTTACTGTATGTCTGTTTGTGTCCGCGCGTGTGTGCGTATGTGTGCGTGCGTGCGTGTGCGTGCGTGTGTCTGTGTCTGTGGAACTCGAGAAAAATCCGTGTGACGCCATCCTCACTATATATGAGGGCAAAAAACGAGTCGTAGTGAGTTACAGTTAGACACGAGTAGGTCAGTGTGTCACTGAGCGCAAGAGAGCTGTGCGTGTTGGTACGTCGTAAGAAGATTCAACGTGCGTCGCGAGTGATCACATCGTCGAAATTAGTGCACGAGAGACAGAGGAAGTGAGGAAATATTAAAAGGACTAAGCAAGGTTATGAGAAGTGAAAATTGTGAGTTGTGACAGCACGAAAGACTGTAGACTGTTAACGACAAGGACAAAACTATTTGTGATAAGATTTCAGAAGGCAATAAAGTGATAGACTGATTTTGTGTTTTTGTCACAATACCTTTGCTATAAAATTTTACCGTTGAGGACATAATTTTTTAACCGTTTATCCCAAATCTGCATTACTTCATCACTAACAGAAAATATTATACTCATCATTAGGGAATTAATATCTTAGGTGTTTTTTCTTTCTATTTATGGATCTCTTTAACTGCCATTGATCGCTCTTAGTGTCCCACTTCCACATTGGGCGTAAAAGACCGCTTAGTTTAGCTAAGATCCTCTTTATCAGGCATGAGGTTCTTTTACTGTCGTAAATATGGCATAGGACCATGGGCTTTACTTTCCTTCCAAAAGAAGCCATGCTAAGGATTCTTACACCCTAAAAATCCATCACGCTCCACCGGGTTTGAACCTGTGACCTGGGGAACCAGAGGCTGTCATGCTATCCCTAGACGACGGAGGACATCTTAGGTGAGTCGGTATCACACACTCTGTATAACTTGAATCCATAGAATATTCTGAAAGAGTTTTCCAAGTTAGAGCAAAGTTCTTTCATTAAGATTCAGGCTGTTGAGGGAGAAGAGCTGTTCAGCGCCACAAGGCATTACAAGAACCGTGTAGAAAAGATGTCCTTCTCTGCCGTTCAATTGTAAAACGAGTGGGTCTTCTAACAGCTTGAATCTTAATGAACCAACGGTTCTCCAACCTTAAAAGATCTAGGTAGTTCCGTCCCAAGCACGTAGACGCAGAGAATCTATTAAAACTTCTCTTGTTTAAAATATTACATCTCTATTTCGAAAAGAACTCCACACAGATGAAAGCTATAAATTCGAGAAATTGAGTTATTATTTTAAAACTTTTACACTATGGTAGTGATGTCTCAGTAATAGCCTCACAACATTTAAATCCTATACAATTATTCGTTCTCAAGATTAGAATCTTTAAGTAATATAAAATGGGAGATTTAAAATTCACCACATGTTTAATCTTAGAAGATGAATTTTATAAGTTGTTTCTGGCTTCAACAAATTTACATATAGGGCTATTATGCTCCATGCTGGCAGCATATAACCTTTTCGCTCTGAATTTTCTGTCGGTTATAATGCATTGTGCAAAGTAAATACCCATGATTTTTCTAACCACTTCTTTAATAATCGCATAAAAATCTATATGCATAATCACTAAGCTCATCATGCGAATTTAATCGCAATTCAATAACAGATCTTAAACTGGAAGTTTATGCGTAAAGATCTGATGTGTTGCACACACATGACTTTCTCTACTCTTGCACTAAACATTCTTACAAACATTTATTCCTCTATCTTCTTCGTGTTAGTGGAGATAAACGTTTGCAGAAATTGTCTTATTATTTATCTTCTTGTAGGTACAAAAAGAATGTGGAAATGCAGTAGGCTTTCAGCGAGTCCAATCTTTTAAAGCTTTCAAATTCCGTTCTCTTTGCACGGTTAACATATAAAAAATTAATAATGATGTTCTGTGATCAGCATAACTCTTATATGAAAAGTCGGTTGAAAACGAAAGGTGGTATTTAAGCTTTATATCTTTCAAGGACCCTATGTGAAGATTACGAAGAAAATTCCTCCACCCTGAACTACCCTTTACATAAAAGTTTTATTGCAAATTTTGATTTTCTCAAAAATGGCTCTAAGGATTGCGATTAAAATGCCGTATATTTAAGATATTTTATGGCAAGTGAAATGCATATTTCAAATTTTCTGGCTGTAGTCTATATAGTTCTGTTTACTCTTGATGACTTTTGCGTAACTGGTAAGATAACGACCAAATCTTACCATACAAAACATGTAGATCTCGCTAAAACACATACGTTATGTTAATATACATTTTTTGTGTAGCGAGAACCATTTCGGAGATATTCATTATTTGTATGTGAGCTTTGCAATACTTAAACTTTTCTCTAATAGGTTATTTTCACTTTTTTATCTGTTGGCTGTGCCCACAGAATGGAATTTCAGAGTCTTCATATAGCGACCAACGTTAAAATATTTGATTATCGCTCCAAAGCTTACTTAGCCTATTCCCCATGCACGACGACGACGACGACGACGACGCTATCTGGCAGGCTGAGAACAGCCCGAGGTGTGTCATGCGTGTACCTGCCCTTTTAGGGCTTAACCACTTTATGACGGGATGTAGGGTTTTGCAGGGTGGCGGGTGAGAATTGAGGTAGTGGGTAGTAAGGAGGCAGCAAGATTATGCTCCTCAGCGGCTGCTTATTCAGTGTGCAACTTCCGTTGGGCACTGCTGGTGTAAAGGTCCAAATATGGAGGTTCATTTAATTTTGAATTTAGAATCCAAGCTTATCTTGGAGGACTGTCATGGTGTTCAGCTTTCGCTGTTGAAGGGATGTCTCCTTCGTTACCGGGGATGCCCGCAAGCCATGCGGGGAACCCGGTGTCCCACACGCGTGCGTTCCGTGGGGTTATAGTCCCCAAGAGACCTAACCAGGGCACTCCTATGTTGAGGAATTTGGTCGTATAATTTAGTTGCCCGGCGCCTAATTTCGTCCTCCACATACGGAAGAGACGAGGCTTCGTGCAGTAGTCTCGAAGGGAATCCGCGGCATACACAATAGATTATCCGAAGTCCTCTATTCTGTATACGCTGCAGACGCAGGAGATGGGAATCTGTGGCCATGCCCCAGATTTCGCAGGCGTATAGGAGGAGTGGGATTATGAGTGCCCGACAAAGGCGTAGCTTTAGGGGAATTGGCATCCCCGACCGCAGCATGGGATACAGTGAGGCAGTTGCCCCGCCGGCCCGCGCCGACAAGTCGTTGATGTGTTCCCGAAAAGTAAGGCCCTTATCGAGCTTCACTCCCAGGTAGGAGATGGAGTTTACCCATTCAATCCTTCTTCGCAGATAGGTGAATGTGGGGAAATTGGCGGGGAATCGGCGCTTAGTAAAGAGTATGGCGCGGCTTTTCTCCGGGTTAATGGACAATCGCCAACGCCTGCACCATTCTTGGATAAGGCGGAGGTGTCGCTGTATTGGGAGGAAGGTTCTGTTAGGGTGTCTGTTTGTTGTGTAGAGCAACACGTCGTCAGCATACTGGGCTATGTTGACGTGCTGCTCTGTAGGTAGGTCGGCCATGTAGACGCTGAAGAGCGTGGAGGATAGAACAGAACCTTCGGGGACTCCGCCTCGGATTGGCCTGCGTGTGGATTTATTCCCCGCCACTGAGACCACAAAGGATCTGTGTCTAAGGTAGGAATGTAGTAGGTGTCCCCATGCACCTTCAAGAAAATCAGCAATAAGATAATTTCTGTAAATGTTTATCTCCACTAACATAAAGAAGATAGAGGAATAAGAGTTTGTAAGAATAGTTAACACAAGAGTAGAGAAAGTCATGTGAGTGCAACACATAAGATTTTTACGTTTATTTCGTATATAAATAGTGTACTTAAATACAGCGTAATAGCATGCTTTCGATGCTTTCCGAATCGCACATAACTCTTGGTAACTTTTCCCTGTTAGGTTGTTTATGGATAGTGGCAAAATTTGGACAGCTATAAATAATGTTGGTAAAGAGTATAACTGTAATTCATCTTAATGGACATATTAAAGTAACATCGAAATATTAGGAATATTGAAGACAATTTTAATGTAATTATATTGCCAAACTGAAAGTTTCGGCACGGTGTAGGAAATTTCTTCTCTTAGCCTATTTCATCCACAGCTACTCTGTATAACACACTACCTGTTGATGTATTTAAAAGTATGTTTTGAGTTAAAGCATGGAAATCCAAGATTAGTATCTAAGAACTTAGTACAGTCGATGGATAACTTTATCTACTGTTTACAATATATATTAGTTTATAACGATTTTATAACACAATTCTACATACCCAAAGGCCCAAGCCTATAATTTATGGTAACCAAAACAACATCTTTGTCCAAAAGATATTCTGGACGATATGCACTACCGGTGTCAGCAAGCCATCCTCCACCATGGAAATATACCATTACGTCCAGGACATGCTGTATTGAAATCTGCAACAGCGTAGTAGGGTTATTGGAATCATCTAGTTATTTTGGCATAGTTCTAGTAGTCAAATCTGGAAGAAGTACACTAGAAAATAATAATGCAATAGTGTAAATCTCACGGATGAAAAACGATTCATTTACAACAAGAATTATTAAACAGATATTAAAATCACTGTTCCTGGGACTCATTCCAATAGAAGAACCTTTCTAGTGGTAAAAGGCAGCCCTTGTAACGACCCTTTACTCATACCTTCATTAACGTTCAGTTTCCTAAACAACTGAAGTAATGTGGTGTTGAAACCTAATATATAAGGGTTTGAAGAGAATTTGTGGACACATTCCTACTTTTTGTTGAAAAATAGTTGTAAAATTAAGGATGGTTTATACATGGTTAAGCTCCGGTCAGGGTTGCAGACAATCTTACTTTGAGAGCTACTTTACTGTATTCGTTTGCACTTCATGTTTGTTGACACCGCACTTTTTATAAAGCGACGCGACTATACCGCCCCTACCCAAAGTGTGTTACATCACAAATTCTCCTTGCAAATATTAATGAAATGCCGACCACCTGCAACCGGGACCTAATCCTACCCATGCTTTCCTTTGTTCGAATAAACACCCAAATAGTTACATCAGGATGGTAAAGTATCTATTGTTTTATCATTACATACGTAGGAGTGTTTGCTTCTGTTTCAATTATTGTATTTACGATTACGTATAAGCCTCCTGATTTTGCTTAAACTATTAACAAATAATGCTACCTGGCTTCCGATGACAAAGTTCTCCAATCACATGTTGATGTTCCTGGTGGAAACAAGTATTACCTTGCTACAATTATGGTTGCAACACTTTGTTACAAGGGTTGGGTCGACCATTGGTGCATTGTTGGAGTGATGGTTTAAAGTAAATATTACTCTCCTTTGCTAAATAATGCTCTTGAAGTTCTTGTAAATAATCTTTCCGAGCTAGATTTAGCAATTGAAGCCTTAGCCTCAGGGTAAGCGCAGGTATTACGAAAGATGACAACAGATACATTTTTTACAAACTTTAATGTCGGAACACGTTTACATTTGTGACAAGATGTGGTGATCAATAGTATTTTCAAAATACTAATTCACTTGTATGAATGTATAATATGCCAGACCTTTTTGGTTTACCCATAGATATAAAATTTATACCATTCCACTCCCCCTAATTCTTGGACAAGCGACGCACGGTGCATATCGTATGTCCGTTATGCGCTAATTTCGTTTCCAAACATATCTCCTCTCTCAATAGTTTTACTCTCGTATTTACATTTATTAGCTTTAACTTATATCAATATTATTTACTACTTTTGGTTTATTATTATTATTATTATTATTATTATTATTATTATTATTATTATTATTATTATTATTATTATTATTATTTATTGTTATTTGTGTATACCTTGTGTATTATTAATACTATTACTAATATCAACATATCGCCTGTCGTGTATCAATATTTGAAGATTGCCTATAAGGCGCTACAACTATACTTTGTGTACCAGTGTAAGACGGTGGGTTTCTGACAAAGCGTTTATGAGTTTGAATCCCGGTGCATCTGTGAAGTTTTATATTTGTAATACATAGGCACACGCTGTGCTTTACGCAGATACAAGCCTGTGCCACAGCTTGTAATAACATTTATACCAAACTGAAACCATTGCAACATACAAACATGTGCACCAGAGATAACTTCAGAAGTGGACGGCGATTCAGGAATACTGTGTGTGCAAAGCTTCCTAAACTGAACGACTTTACTTTCTCCATCACTTATAACAAGTAGTGGAAGTATTGCAGTCCAACCAAAAGTTCAACATCAAGATTTGACCGAAAATATATAAATGTATAAATAAAAAGAAACAGTTTTTTTTTTTGGGGGGGGGGCGGGGGGGGGGGGGAGTTTCCGCGTGGAATTTAAGGATGTGCCTGTGAAGAGCATAATTCAAAAACGAAAAGTCGGATAAATACGAAACATGATCTTGAGGATCAAAAGCTTCCAAGGATGCGAAAAGAAAGTTTTCAAGAAAATTCTCTATCATAAATTAGCCTTAATGGAAAAAAATTTTACATGAATTGTTAGTATAACAGTACAGAATATCATGTGAGTGCATACATAAGAATTTTGTTTCCTAAAAGGCTGTTATATGGAATATTTACTTTCGCATAGTGTTGATTAATATAGATGCTAGATTAGTCTCTGGCATCTAAACAAACTTGTTTAATAAATAATTACAGAAACTTTATATAAGCGTTTATCTCATTCGCCGTTTTAACTTACGAGGACGTATAAGAGAAGCATCAAATGTATTTATTGAGTTCTTAATATCGATTTATTTTTGTTATCATTAATTATTTAATACATCGAAATGTATAAAGGTTCAAATATTATCTCAATGGTAAAACGTGTACAAAATAACATTATAAACAAAATACTTCCTCTGAAGTACAATTTTAACATGGCGCATATTAGGTACAAAAATGAACACTATCCAAAAATCGGAACTCAGCTATTGTTGTACTCATATGTACCCAATTAGTTGATCTATTTGTACGGCCAGAGTGAGATCTATGCTGATATTTTAACAATAGCAGGAGGAATGGAAAGGTAGAATCAAACTGAAAAATGCAGTGCCATAGCCACGGCTCTTCCGGTCTACAACAGGTTGCTCCAACTGCTAAGCTATCACGGCAACATGTCGACACAACATTAAATTCACCAACTGACTCGTATTTTTCCGGTAAACCACAAAGAGACCTCAATTTCATGCGATAACATACACTAAAGACGACTTACAACATGTATTTTAAGTCCCATTGACCAATAAGGTCAATCACAATACTGTCCTGTAGGTATTTACTGTGGACTTCCTGCCATCAACACCACTGATACAGCAATCAGCCTCGCCGGCTGGTCGCACGCCTTGAAATTGGTCTCTCCAAGAATTTTTCACTCCGTATATAACAGAATATAAAGGGAATTCTAATTTATGGATTGCATAAAAACTTAAAGTGGCAGGTTTTGATAATTTTTTACCATTTCCCCATAAGATTGCATATGCGCTAGTTATCTAGAAAATTAAATTGGGGGAGGGTTCCAATAAAGTACCAATTTTTGTACTTCGTTCCAGACACAATACAATTTATGTTTCTGAAGTACTCCTGCAACAAAAGATGACGTATCTGTCGAAACAAAGTGTTTGTTGCCATAGTGAGGTGTTCCAATATATAGGATGCAAGTTAGCTGGAGAGAAATATTGGTTTAATTTTCTATTTTTTACATTTCCTGAACTAAGCTTGATGCACTTCGAAGTATCATTAAGGTGTATTTTATACAGTAAAGGTGGTTTGAAACAAATACACCCGAGCTGCATGCCCTCAAAATAAACGTAACGAAATCATTTCCTCATTCTTAGTACTGTTCTATGTACGTTATACATTTTGGGTACGCCTATCTTTTCTGTTTACTCCGTCTATCCGCTTTCAAGGGCTTGGAGACAAGACGCTTAGTCACATGCAAACTTCATTAATACACGGAAATCCGCTTACCTTGGGGGTGTAGACGTTGAGATAAAGGCAGTCTTCTTCCCCGGATACTGTTTGTTCGTATCTGAACACGTTTATTTGTGTACATTTTGATCCAGGCTTCGTGGCATCTAGTTGTCCAATCCAAGGTTCTAAAGGTCGTGGAGTCTGAAATCATTCGGATCATGGCTCTGGTATTAAGAATTCAAAAGAATCTCAGCAATCGGCAAAATAGATTTGAAATTTTCAAAGAATCAGAGTTTACATAAAATGATATTTTCTTACACTGTGGGCTAGTCACAATCTTTATCGATACTTTGTCTTTGCAGGTCTAAAAATAGCATGCATATAAGCTACTTTATTATGTAGTGTTATCTTATGAATCTCCCTCTTGCGCAAATGCCACTAAGTGGCAGCAGACCGCGGCAGACGTTAGTTACTGGATATCACTAGTTGATGTCTCATGCAACGGAAGCCTTGTTCGCTTTTCTGTTTGGCATAAATCTCGCTAGGTGGTAGCACACTAATCAGATACGCCAATTCACTCAGCAAAGTTTAGCTGACATGAGTAAAAGCTATGACTATGCAAAGAGAAAAAATGTTTTGTGGGCTTGTGGTTGAGTTATAGTATATTCAGTTATGATTTTATTATACAGACTTCGTTTTGCATTCCTAACAGGAGAGTATCTACTAATTCTAAGTGGGCTTTTTCTTATCCATAGTCAAGTTACCATGTTGCTAAACGCTTAATCACTATTTGAGTTTAACCGCTTCCATAACCGGCAGTTTGAAGGTAATCGTTTACATGTGCAGCTGATAAAAATAGAGATTCGGGTGTAGTGTTAACATGAACTCTATGGAAGCTATTTTAAGTGCCAACAGAAAATTAAATTATCAGGATAAGTTAGCCGCAAAAGAATTAGGACGTCGTTTCATAAGAAGAAATCATGCCATTTCCGGCTTCAGAAAATGAGATTTGGCGAGTGATAAATTATAGTAGTCGCAAAATTTTAAGGCTGTGATAGGTGACTATTATAATGCTTTTTCCTGTCGTACAAACAGATTTTGTGGGCGCAAATTATATTTGTATCATCGGCTGTTATGCCTGATTTCACAGCATGTTTATTTCCACAATACTGCAAGGCACTGCAAGACGTGGCAAGCCTATGACTGGATTTTGTGTTGAGCCAGCCGGCATTAAATTTTGCGGCGACTATAGTAATATTAATGTTTACTGATGAAACAGTGCGAATGGAGAGTAGGAAAAAAACTTCAATTAGCTGTTTGTTGTACTAAAATAAAAATGCACAAAAACAATTCTATATTTCATCAGATAAGTTATGCATTATCTATCATCACCATCATTGGGAGCGGCTATATTTTTATCAAATTTTATAATCATATCTATTATACAGCATGTTTTGTAAAGCATACTATTTCACATTTTCAAGGCTGTACAAATCTAAAATTTGTGAACACTCAAGTTGTATACTCACGAGCCGCTACTGATAATACGCAAGGGAAATGTCTTAGGTTACATCAAACATTTACTTCATTCCCTCTTTTCTTTGAGTCTTCGTAGAAGCGGTACTAGTATGCGTTCAATTTTGTCAGCACACACTAGAAGTGGTCAGCAGGCTTCCCACAGCCTTAGAAAGGGTTAAATAAAATTTGTTTTTGTGTGGAATAAACAATAACATACATTTGGTCATCTTCAATTAAAGTTCCTGTTGGACTAAACCTATTCGAATTAAAATTCCTGATTTGCCTATAGTTGAAATGTGTTCAACATTTTCAAATCTTTCTTACACTTTTGTACGCGCACGCACGCAAACACTGGCTTTGAACCAAATAAAATAAATCCTCTGTAATTCTGCAGTTCTTCCAAGATTGTTACTCAAATAATACTTACATAAGCGAATTTTCAGCAAATTATACAATTTTTCTTAAGTATTTATTGTCATCAGTCGCGTTACATTGACATTTGAATACCTGCAGTAAAATCACAGATGCTGAAATATCTACCAATTTTAAGTGCACTTAAGGCTTAAGTATAGGAACCTAAAAGTATGTTTATGTTGAACTTTTATAAACTAACGAGCTGTGCTATCCTGGGTAGCCTGGGGGCATTTTTTATATTTGGAATGTACATATCAATAGTTGTGCTTAGGAAATTGAAAACAGTCAATACTTGCTATTAATTTAGTTTATTGTGGCAATGAATGTGCTTTGCCAAGTAAAGAGAAAATAGGGTATAATCTGTTTTGGAGAAAACGTATTTTACAAAAAGATCACCTTTCGTTCTCACTTACTAATCAAGCAGCAACAACATTCGAAGTATAATGGCAAATACAAATATTTACTAAATATTCCTAAATATAGTTCGGAAAATTCTGTATCATATTGATTATGAATTTATGTATGTGTTATTACCGAAAAAATGCAAAGTTTGAAACTGTAAAACAGTTTCATTGTTCTTCCTATTATTATATTAATACGAAATACACAGTGCTTTATTTCTTAGTTACCTTCAACAATTCATTTTTAATTTTGGTTTACTCGTAAGGCAATCAGAAATTCGTTTTATTAGGACTTAACAGGCTAGGACTACTGTTTTTAAGGAGATAGCTCGGGATTTCTCCGACGTGTTTACAAGCGGCTAAGTTCGGAGTTGCAACATTTCTAACCTTGCTGGAAAAAATGCGGTTTTATGCCGCAAAAACACTAAAATGATAGAAATCTATGTTTATCAGAAAAACTGAAATATACGTTTATATGCATCAGATTGGGGTTAATAAGCTTGTCAATTTATGATTCGTGTCACTTATTAAAATTGTAATTATAAGAAAGTAAATAATATGTAAATGCACGAACTTCCAGTTCCTAATTATGGCAAAATGAAATTATTTTATAATGGCAATCAGTTTAAATCAGTTTCTTAGGAGAATTTTCGAAGCAACACACGCCAAGCTATAATCGAAAACTTTGTAAACCGCTGTTAATTGTTCCATGAGGTCCTCTACTTGATTTTAATACCTTGAAACATATTTACTACGTGTTCTTAGGAATCAACTACAAAACTAATATAGTACTTGCGCGAAATCTCAGTTCTCCTACTGGAGGTTTGGCATAAGGAATGCCCTCGAAGGCTAAAATCTCGTGACCTCGTCTGGAAGCTAGCCGATGTCCCTTGATCTTGCCTTGTCTGAGAGTAAGCTCTAAGTTCCACTCGTCCCCGTGGATGTACACCACGATAATGAGACCGACGCTGAGGAGGACGAGGAAGAGCGCCAGTCCACTTCCTGCCCATGGACTCCTTGCCAGCATCTCTCTCTGTCCAAGATGTAACCTCATTTCACTACCGCACTCTGCAGATAAACGTCTTATGTAAGGGAGACAGTACACAAATTGCGACAGTTTTACGACTTCCCAGAGAAGTTATCTCAAGCAAATGAGGCAGCTAGGAAAACATCACATTACGGATGTGAGGTAGCTTGTGACGTAATGCAACAACAAGATATTCATGGCCATGCTACACATCCAAGATGGAAAATTATCTTTCATTTACGACTTGAAGCACAGATTTTGCAATAGCGAGAATAGGAGCAAGATTTTCGGTTCTACGGGGAAAAAAAGAAAAATTAATACTAAAGAAATACATTTTCCAAATACAGCTAAAAGTTAGGACGATTTTAACGTAGTAACAAATGAATATATGGAGAAAGCAGGAAACGTTTAGGAAACATAAGTTTAAAACGATTAAAAGAAATGTGAAGCAAAGTAAAAAGAATATGCAAAAAGGCTAATGATGTATGAAAAGCAAATACAACCTTGTACCCAGGGCACAAATAGTAATAGACATCGAATGGCTGATGGTCTTTAGTGGCAATTACAGGGCGTGTTTTCTGATATCGGTCTCCACCAGTTTGAAAGGGGACACGTTACCTCTCTCCCTTCCAGTTGAGGGAAGTGGCTATAGCTATTTGTAATTAGCCAATGAGTTGACAGCACCGCGATAGGTATGCTCTATTGGTTCGACACAGAACACACGGTGACAGTATCAGCCAAGAAAATGAAAGCATGACGTAATGACGTAATTCTACAAACGGTAAGAAATAAGGTTTCCGCAAGAAGGCAGTTGTGATTTCTTTCCGTGATGTATGTAATTCCCCGTTATATCTGCAACACTCGCACACGCACTCGCACCCGTACATCCACACTACCACACCCACACACCCACACTAGACCAAGACCCACAAGCCCGGATAATCATTTTGTATTTTATGACACCGGCCGTGACATCTTACCTATTTTGATCAGTCTCCGAACCAAACTTGCTAATTTGGCTTCCAGATTTCTAGAGCATCTGTACATTTCCGTGGTCTTCCTCTTTCTGCAATAGTGACACTTTCTTCCATTAATATATGCGTGAAAATCTTTGCCATTTAATCGCTAAACTTGATAGTGTTTATAGAAAACTGAGAGCACACGTCACCCCTTCGACAGTCTAAGTACAGAGCGATACTATGGCGAATGGCGAAGAGAGGTGAGGGAACTACTGATCGCTGATTGGTCGAAAAAGCGATGGAGCAAAGCTGACAAAATCCAAAGGATCATGAGATTTTTGACATAAACCGGGAAGTTTGTCGCCAATTTTATCACAGGTCAAGTGAAAAATGAAACCAAATTTCTCCGGCATCATATTCTACGCAGGAAACTGAATCGTAACACAGTGCTACCCAGTGGCGGCTCGCAGTAAAAATTTTAGGGTAGGCAAAGTGTAACAGCAACAACAGCAACAACAACAACAATAATAATAAACCCCGTTTATCCGAAATATAGGGGGCGAAGTCATTGCGGATAACGCAAACAATATATTGTTTGATTGTTTAATAAGAGCAGAGTGAATGAGTGTGACTTACGGACGAATTACCGCCAAAACTAAAATCACTAGTGTCGGCAGACTTTTTTCCAGGGGGGGGGGGCACATGTTGGAAATTTGCAATCATATAATATTAAGTCATTATTTTACTGTCAAAATTTATAGTATTTGTTGCAGATAACCGTATTAATTTGTGCTAAACAAAAATTGTTCTTTACGCCAAAATTAAAATAGTAGTTTAATAGTCAGTAACTGACTGCACATTAAGTTCACCAACTTTCAAGGAGGGACCTTGGCCCCCCTTGCCCCCGTTTCGCGATGCTCATGACTAAAATGGTTTAAGAAATTGAAAAATTGTCTGACTGCAGCTTTGTGTTAAATAGCTGAAACACTCCTCTTTTCATTGTCAGTGCGCCGCGAAAGCGAAATTTGTAATAGTTCACTAATTAAGTCGGTCATACTGGTATTACACAGAGTGATGACACGATTAGGATTTCTGAGATCTTCGTTCGTGGAGTATGGCTGTTCGGAAAATGTCGCATAAATTCGGATTTGGGCAGGCAAGTGTTCGGGAGTGCTGGCAGACGCGTCTACGCATGCTCGGAGTGCGTATACAGACGGAATGTTTCCTTATCCCTGTTCAAGGGCCTCGTACTAAGGAAAGGGGGCCGGGCAGGCAGAGGTTAAGCTAGCTGGCTGTCCACTACCCAGGTTCCATGCGTATCATTTCTGCCGCGCGTTTCAAACACGCAGCGCAGTTTTGATGAATCGGAATTGAGATTAAAGGATTTGACCATGCGCTGGTCATTATAACCGAGAAAACTTTTCTTGAACTGCAATTAGGGGAAAATGACGGTTCAAATGATAAAATGCAGAATCATAGTTAAACGTTATTTGTTGACGTATTACGATAGGGTAGGCAATGCCTACCCTGCCTACCCTGAGGAGCCGCGCCTGGTGCTACCTCCATTTTGTAGTTTTTGGATCGGGTGAGTTATGACTCTAATCTACTCATATATACATGGCCATGATGTAAAACTTCGACACACGCATCCGTAGTATTTGATAAATGACAATACAATACAGCCTGGTTTATCGTTATTAGCCTCTGTCTTTTATTTGTTAAAGTGTCAAAACGTCTGAATAATCTGTTATAATTCTGTAGATGTATGCACTGAAGTTGCAGAATTCCAGAACCTTGGTATCGGAGTTATAGATTTAATCTTTGACAAAGAAATGATAAGGATATAAGTAAATAACTGCAATAACTGCAAATTTCCGTGTGCTAAAATTTATGCACAATGTAACAGGCCTTAGTTACGTTCATTAGCCATCCAATTTAGAAAGAGTAAAGGTCAGTTTGATTAGTGTACCTAGATAATTAAGGTTACATTCAAACTCACTCATCCAAAATACAATTATCTCAATGTGTTCCTGGAATTCAGCTATCCTAGATGTTGCTAGCCACATATTACTCCGAAAACTATAATGGGAACAAGATCCTTAAAATTTAGCGAGTCCCGCAGTAACAATGGGTTTCATAGCCGCTTCGATTTTACTGCTGCAGGATTGGCAACGTTAGAAATGTTGTGTTGGTAGGAATAATGCTTGCATGTGGGACTGAAGTTCAAAGAGCGTGTATTTCCAAAATTCGCGTCGCTTCCTTCGTATTTTTACAGCCTTAGAAAAGGTATACTGTGATCGTTTATCGGCATCTCCTAGCGCTTAAAGATCGCGCTCGTATTATGAAGAGTTAACAACAACTTCAGCTTAACATTTCTGCGACAAACGTTAACACTCACTTGGCATTATTGTTGCGGAGAGTTGTTTTTAAGCCGTAAAGCCCGGTAAGAGCACAGTAGCCAGATATTTACAATATGGCAAATTATGAAACAATTCTAGGAGTGTGGCATAGATTTAGGGCTTCTACTCATTGATTTTAAATGTGCATTTGACTCAATTGACAGGGAAGCGCTCTATAAAGCTCTGGAAAGTTTTAAATTCCAATCAGAAATTTGTAGTATTATTAAAGATGACAATGGAAAACGCTAAAGCTAAAGTAAAGGTGACATTTTTAATTTAGCTCTGTATAGAGTAATAGACAAAAGAGACTAAAGGGACTATATTTCTCAAGTATAGCCAAATATGTGCCTATGCAGATGACATAGTTATAGTGGCAAGAGAGAAAACACTAGTGCAAGTTTATAAGGAACTCGAAAGAAGAGTTGAAAAAATACAATTAGAAGTAAATGAGAGAGAAGCCAAATATGTGAAAATAACAGCATATAAAAAATAAACGAACACCACAAATCTAGTAGTTGGGGAAAAAAGAACATTTGAAGGGGTATCCCAATTTAAATACCTTGTTGCTCTCGAAAACTATAATGAAATAATAACAATAAAGTAACAACAATAACAATAATACTAATAATAAAATAACAATAACATCAATAAAAATAAAATACTAATAAAATAATAGTAATAATTTAAATGAGTGCATAAAAGAAAGAATTCAAAGTGGGTATGCAGCTTATTACACTAATTTACAACTATTAAAAACAGGTACATTAGCACATCAATTATGTGACTCATTATTTGAAATAGTAGGGCCATACAAAATTACAATTATGAGAGGTAAAGGGGCGGATTCTGTACAAAAATCTTCTAGATCAGAGGTACCAAAAAATGACACCTCGGGTCATTCTACGCTTTTTCTCCCTCCTCTATTCGCTTTGGCTTAGTGGCGTGGCCGTGCAAGGTAAATGCGACTGGCATTCCTTGGTGCGGTATGTCTGCACCCTTTTGAGTTCCATAAAATAAGGAAGTCAGTGTGGACGTCAGCAAGTCCTGTTACAAATTTCAACTGGAAACCTCTCAGCATTCTTCCTTGCTCTAATATACATTACGTCATCAGCGAAGGGTAATTATAAAGGGGAAAAAGTAACCACCCTGCTTCCCCTCAATAAAATCACTGCTATATATTATTATTATTATTATTATTATTATTATTATTATTATTATTATTATTATTATTATTATTATTATTATTATTATTATTATTATTATTAGGTAGGTACCTAATTTCATAATGAACGTGGGAGGTAAATAACATTAAATAATTCGTTATTGGAGTTTATAAAAGCTAGCCGTAAAACGTCAAGAAAATCAGATAGTATGCAATACAATTGTTTATTTATATTAGGTTTACCTCGATGAGCTTGAAATAGAGAAAAAAATAAGCTTTTGTAAGAAGAGTTTGCTGAGAAAATGGGGAGAAAAGGTCTTGTGAACATAACACGTCCAGTTTTCATATTACTAATAGTATAGTATAAACTGTAAAGGGTTAGTATGCAACGTTACATTGTTGCATATTAAGTTAAATAATCCTTTAGGGCGTTATTTGATTACCATAACTCCCACTTGCATGAAATGTTCCGATTTTCGTTTCAAGCGCTAGAACTAAGTCTCTAGAAAGCTATTCTCGCTTCGGTTTCCTCCTGATGTGAATATAAACTCATCAGTCATCGCTTTAAAAGCCGAAGAGAAACAAAAGCAGAATTACATTGCCATTTTATGAGGAATTAAAATGACTATTGTATCCAACCAATGTGGCGTTAATGTATTCACATACGAACTCGCACTCTGCGCTGAATAACGAAAAGAGGAATGTATATTTTCACGCATCCTTAACAAAATATAAAGCACAGTTACTATGCGTCATTCACACAAAACAGATGAGAGACAATGGCTTACGACTGTAAAGTAAAAAATCTGATGTGTTGCACTCACACGACTTTCTTTACTCTTGTACTAACCATTATTACAAACTCTTTATCTTCTTCGTGTTAGTTGAGATAGGCATTTGCAGAAACTATATTACTGCTTATTTCCTTGTAGGTGCAAGGGGAATGTGGGAATACAGTAGGCTTTGAACGAGTCAAATCTTTTAAAGCTTTCAAATTCCGTCCTCTTTGCACGGTTAACATAAAAAATGCATAAGGTTGTTCCATTTGACGAAAATTTGTTTTCCAAAGCTCATAAAAAAACAATATCTCCGAAATGGTTCATTCTAACCAAAATTAATTACACATAAATTGTGTGCTCTAACAAGATCTAAATTTTTGCATAGTAAGATTTGTTTACCAGTTATGCAAAAATCATCTAGAGTAAACAGGACTACATGGGCTATAGCCAGAAAATTCAAATTAAAAATTTCATTTCTCATAAGAATATCTTAAACATATGGCATTTTAATCAAAATCATTAGAGCCATTTTCAAGAAAATCAAAATTTTTAGTTTAGGGTGGATGAATTTTCTTAAAAATCTTCGTGACGCATCCTTAAAAAGGTTTAACTTTGACGCTATTGTCGAGCCGCTGACGGGATGAGAGTTGTTGATCTTTCAATTATCCCGCGTTGGATGTGTCCATTGGATGCTTTAAGATGTTAGTGGATACCAGCACCACATTAATAAAGACGCCACTTATAAAGAAATGCTGTCCCCCTCCTTGCGTCATTACCTCGACTTAACTCGGTAAAAGCATGGATTTGAAGTTCTCAGGGTACTTTGGGGTATTAAAGAAATAGCCCAAGCTTCGTTTTTAGAGGTTTATTCGATGCATTCCTTCTTTTCAGCATCGAGAGGAGCCGACCACGATTACATTCCAACAATCCTTCTCACCGCTTTTCATTGTACTCTTGCAACAGTCTCTCCTAGCGCAATGCCGTTACCATACTCACGCGCCACCTAGGTTTTAAACTTTCGACCGTTGGCCAGGTGAAGCTGGCATGTTAACTTCGCGGTCAACACGTGATTCTTGTTCGCGTACACTGAATTTCTGTTTCCAACTTAAATACCAACTTTGGTTTTTAACCGACTTTTCGTTTGAGTTATACTGTTTGCAGACTGACTGACACACACCGACACCGACACCGACACCCCCCCCCCCACACACACACACACACACACACACAGACGGTTTCTAAGTGTGCTTAAACACGACAGTTCCATGTCAATAGATTTACTGGGATGTAAAAGAACTCCTGCGGGACGAAATTCCGGCACACTGGCGATGCTGATGTTTTACGACGCTGTCGACTGCCAAGTTCACAACAAAATAATTTTAATTTAATACAGGAGTCGTGGTTGCACCACATGGGACAGAATAATATTCTCCAGCGTATAAGTCTGTCTCTATCAGCAGCTGATAGCGATGCCAATACAACCTCTACTGTTATTTCACAATGCACTTAAGCAATAATAAATGAAGGAACCTAACCGTAAAAGTATCACACGCTCGTGGAACCAAAAAACATCGTTATACTAGACCATGCCATAGTGGAAATATCAATATTTATATGAGCTGCTGGTGATGCATTGATTCAAATGTTTATTCTATCTTAGTATTCCCACCAATAGATGTCAGAACTAACTAAGGAATATGATTAAAAGGTTGTCCTCCTTGAAACGAAGCCATTCTCTGAAGCATTATCAAAGCGTTCTTTTCCCCAGACCTGTGCAAAGAATTCTCTTCTAAAAAAACTTACATTACCGATTCTGTCTCTTCGCTTCATCTTTGAAGTAGTCGAGCAAATACCTCGAGCTCTTTTTTATTTTTATTTGCTTAATGGATATTAAAGCTGTCCTGTAGAGTGGCATCTAATTCAAGTTGGTGGCACCATCAAAGGGGAGGATTATATCGCTGCAAAAACAAAATGAGGGTAGAACGCTCTATGTCAAGTAAAAGGGAGCAGATTGCTTTTGTAAACAAGTAGTACCTGTGCTGGGAATACTTAGAACTTCTCTGAACTTCCATTCATGGCTCCCAATTCCGAAACACTGTATTTGTGCAATATTAAGTTAGAAGTCTTCTAATAAATGCCTCGATAAATGAGTCTTTTTTAAGAAGCCCTATCATTCATCCATTGTTCGTATACCAACATAGATATTTAATTTTCGGCAAATTTATGGAACTCACAATACGTAAGATTTGCCTGAAATCGGGTCGCCAATATAAAGTTAAATACCACTTGAATTTACTCAAACTAGAAATTCCTTTCAGAATTCTTGGTGAGAGACATGTTACCAGCATTCTTATATAAAACCTTTGGTTTCTAATTACTTATAAAAATATATAAAATATAGGGCACACATAATATGTTTATTTTTTAATATTAACACTATATATCGGTGGTGTATTTGCAAACTTATTTGAAAGTATAGAAAATAGTTGAACTTTAAGCCTTATTGCTAGCACTTTTTTTATTAAAAATAAAATATATAATGAACTTATAACAGTGACAATCTTTCAATTAAACAATTAACATTCCAGAAATAAATCAAAATAACTTTTTATAGTAAGTAGAGGAATATTGTATTCTACCCAACAATTCGATGTCAAGATTTCACCAGAAATATGTTTTGAGGCCCCCTGAATAAAAAAGAGCACTTTTAGAAAAAAGTCCGTGCGCGTGTGCGTGCGTGTATCTCTGTGGACAGCATAACTCAAAAACAACAAGTCGGTGTTTAAATCGATGTTTAAGGATTCAACACAAAGATTTAAGAAAATTTCTCCACCCTAAGCTACCCTTTAGATGCAAAATTTTTCGGAAATTGATTTTCTCGAAACGAGTTCTGACGATTTTGATTAAAATGCAATGTGTTTAAGATATTATTAGGATAAATGAAATGTATATTTTGAGTTTTCTGGCTATAAATGTTAACACAACTCCAAAAAGTTAATAAGACTGTTCATCTCCAATGGATTCCAGCACACTGTGGAGTCATGGGGAACGAAGCTGCAGACTCACTTGCAAAGAAAGGCACAACAATAAAACAAAAGTCTAAATTCAATTTCTCATATTCCTCAATAAAACGCTTGATCATTAAACATTTTTGTCATTCATACCTACAAGAAATAGAAACAAATGCCAAAGATAAAAAATGGATTACACTACTTTCCAATCCAGATATAACCCCCAGAGACCAAGGAAAACAGCTGTTGCAGCCTTCCGACTATTGACAAATCATGACTGCTTGGCAAGTCATCTCTACAGAATAGGTATCTCAGCCTCACCAATATGTGTCCTGTGTAACGATCCAGCAGAAATGAATGAAGAACACTTGAAGACCTGTGAAGCATTAAGATCAGAAGAAACTACAGTTCAAAAGTATTGGAAAGCACGAATGCTAATGGCTTCATTGCCAGATGCAAGGCACTAGAAAACAACAACAACAACAGTTTTCTGGCTATAACCCCTGTAGTCTTGTTCACTCTGGATGACCTTTGCATAACTGATGAGATTGTCTTTTTGTGGGGTGTAGTAAGATTTGGTCTAATTATGTGTTTTAGCAAAATCTATATTTTTTATTTTGGAGATATTGCTTGTTATTTTTGTGAATTTTGGAATACTTCAACTTTCGTCAAATGGAAGATCGTTGTTCAGCTTTTTACATCTTAGCCGTGTAAAGAGAACGGAATCTCAAAGCTTTAAGAGATTTGACTATCGCTCAATGGCTACTGTATTCTCATATTCCTCTTGCACCTACAAGGAAATAAGCAATTGGATAATTTCTACAAAAGTTTATTTCAATTATCACGAAGAAGACTTAGGAATAAGAGTTAGTAAGAATGGTTAGTGCAAGAGTAGAGAAAGGCACGTGAGTGCAACACAGATTTTTCTTGTTAATATTGAACTGTAGAGATACCGGGTTCGATTTCCGGCTGGAGGGTGTTTTTTTTTTTAACTAGGATTATACCCCATCCTCCCTCGAATCTAAGTGGTTCAGGCGATTAACATGGGAGTCTGCTCGGTTTATTTTACTAACTCTAGCAATGCCAAACCTTATTACAGAACCTACACAAACAACGGGAGGAGGGTGGGTGGGGTGGTACTTTGTGATCACTACCGGTAACAAAATGTAAGAGCAATTTTTAAAGCAAATTTATTTTAAAATGGGTATTATATCTTGTCATATTTATAAAGGCAATATTTAACATTGTTCCTTTTTTACCTTTTTACATGAATTACACACCTACGGGGCAGTACTTTTTGAGAAACTTGGCAATGTCAAGGTGATCATAAAGACCAACAATGAAAACTTTGAAATAAGTACGTGATTGACAATAAGTATTAACCAAATGCCTTTAATAAAAGAAGTAAAATAGAATTTTAAAAAATTATAGGTGGGGATAAAGTATCTCCCTGTTGGTAATGCTAGGGTTAATACACAAAGATTTTTACTGTAGGGTTCTGATACTTTCTACCATATAAAGTGATACAATCTAGAGAATTAAACTAAATCTCCCACACCGCCGATGGACAAAGGAGGGGGAACGTAAAGACATTACAGAGAAGAAATGTGTAATTGTTCTCCATATTCAAGAGAATCTCTGGCATCTGTTGCTCGAGAAAGTGAGAGAAAACGTGCACGAATTTCTTCCCGCGCTAAATCCGATATAATTGTCACTCTGTAGACCATTGTCCTCTTTCCCCCAACTAATTATCTCGTTTATTTTTCAAGAAAATGTGTTTTTGGTCTCCGCGCCCTTGAGTGTCGGCAGAAACCGTTCTCTTCTTGCGAATAGACAGGTATAAGTCGCGCTAACCAAGGTCGCTCGCGTTCAGTGTGTCCTGCTTTCCCGCCATGAACACTACAGCTCGACTCCTCATACTCTGCGCCGCCATCGGTGAGTACGACAACTAATGACGCCATTTTATTCTCTCTTTTTGTTCCAAATTTTTACTTCTTGATTTTTTCAGTAATAATTGTCCTACTTCTGCAATCAATACCATCGATTCTTAAATTCACTAATGAAACAATAAGACCGGGAAAGTGTTACGAAGGGCAATCATTCAGTATCAAAAATCTCTGCTAATTTACGTGTCAAAGTCATGAAGTACAATATGGTAATTTTGTCAAGTAATTTGTAATACCACAATAAGCCTTTTAATTCTTTGATAAAAGAATAAACAATCAATTGTAAGGATAATTTGGTACCGTGAATTGTCGTGCAGGGGTAATCTTAATTCGAATTTTCGGAATTTATATTATGACTCATTGCTGTCAAATTTATGGAAATAATTAATTTGTCATTTCAAACTACTTTTATAAGGCCTAATACTTATTTTATTTTGTACTATAGAGAAATGTCGCAGGGATTGACAGAAGAAAAAAAAAAAAAAGACGGATCTGAGGCAATTAAAAAGTAAAGAAAATTTTAGCAAATTTCATATTTCGCTTAGGAAATGTTAATAAGAACAGAGAATAAAATGCTTACGTTATAATATTTTACACATATATTGTTATATGTAGCAAGAAACATTACAGAAGATTTATTTAGCACGTAGCATATAGTGTGACAAATGAATATTACATCTATTCAATTTATCTATTAAATGTTCCATCCCATTTGTCATAAGTAATTTGCTTTAATTTGTTTTAATATCAGGTGGTTACGGAGACATGGGATACAAGTGAACTCAGAATGATGTAATTATAGAAGTTAAACCATGAAAATTACTATCTCAGGCCTATACAGACGAGATATAAAGTGATAGCGATAAACTTCTGGTTGATTGAAGCAATTCAAACAAGCAAAAACTCGGGACAAACCTCTCAGACACAGTCCACCCAACAAAAATCCTAACTGGGTCCTCCTGGTTACTAAACAGGCATATCATGTATGTGAGCGATGATTTAGGTTATAATAATTAACAATAATAATGATAACAATAATAAATAATACTAATAACAACAAAATTTTGTCAAAGATCCCCAACACTCAATTTCACCTTGGGACCAAACCAGTTTTTAAACTTTCCAGACTATTCTTATACTAATTAATCTGCTTGAAGGCTTGATTGATCTACAATAGTGAGAAACTCCATTCGGTTTTCATTTATTTAGAACTGTAAATATGTACATAATCCCATAGCGTTCAAATAATTTAAAGCTGTAGTTATCCACTTATTTGAGATAATTCCCTTTACAATATTCATCTCTGGAGAAGAAGCACTATCCATAATAATACTCGCCAAACAAAGTTCCTATATGTGTAAACGGTTGCTTTGTCGTTACGCTTCATGGGATATTCGGAAGATACGATGATGTTTTTAGAAAGGAGCATTAGGAATGCAGGCTCTGTCTGGAACACGAAGTTGCTTTCACTTTCAGAAAGACTCGTCCTCTCTTCTGGCAACGGTATATCACCCATCACCCACGTTCTGGCATACAGTGGCGTACATATGTACATTTTCTCTTCCACGAAATATCTCTCTTTCAGTTTTCCACTGCAGAATTTAATTTTAAAATAACCTCGAAAGTGATAAGAATTACAATTCCTTTAAGAGAATCCATTTCGGTTTTTAAAGAAAAATTAAAATAAAAGTTAATTAACGATTGTGTGATCCAAGTTAAATTAGTAACGATAAGTTTTGTGATCACTTTGTGTCACAAAAGTTTTCACATGAGGGCTCATAGAATAAAATTAAACTCTGTAGACTCCATTCTTCAGAGATTCCGTTAACATTAAGTGAGTGATTAACAAAGAAAGTGGTTCAGAATGCAGCTGGCCTTGAAAATCCTAGCCTGAACACGTGAGGCCACAGCTCTGTAGCCTAGAAGTCATTTGTACCAACGCCGACTTAAGATGGAGACAACTTTTCTTTAGGCATTAAGTTTAAATTGCCCACTTTTCAACAACGAAAACTTTAGTAAGAACTGTGCACAATAACACTAGTTTCTTATTTGAACATTGTGATTCCTTGAGGGACGTTTTTGGTCCTTTTTGTATTACAATTCTCTGAGTTTTCAATGGAAAGCAATTTAATGACTGCACAATAAAGTTGGACGCGCAGTAAAACAAATCCACCACAACCCACTATTAGGAAATTGTTGCAAGTCGGCAGCAAACCCTTATTGACACCAAAATCACTTGGCAATTACATATAACGAACTTAATTCAGAACAGTAGATACAAATTCAATTGATTTTTACTTACGGATGATCTTTAACCGCTATGTTTCTCAGCGTCCCATCCTATATTGGACATGAAAGACAGTTTAATTTGCTCAGATGCCTCTTTACCATAGTTGAGATCCTTTTCTGCTTCATCTCTCAAAATTCTACTCTTCAAAATATATACAATTGGCAACACTCCTTAGTACACAGGAAACCCAACTTTGTGTAACCACCTCACCGAATTAACTCACAAGGCATTTCTTCCGCGTTCGAGTCCGTTACTTCAACAATTCTAACGATAATCTACAATCTGATCCATCTCACGGAGTTCTAGGATGTAAAATGCACTCTAAATTCACGCTGTTAATACTTAAATTGAAGCAGTTAATTTATGCCATGCATGAGGTCTTAGTTGCTTAGTTACCTTTTTCTACCATGCGCTTGAATAGTTTGATGACAGAGACCAACTGCTCTTACTATGCCATCGTATATTGATTTATTTGAAAATGGAATCTTGGGGTGGTGAAGTTATTTTATAGGTTTTGCTACTCCTAGTCAATATAACGACACAGATGTTTATGTGTGTACTTGCTTTCACTTTATATCTCTATGTAAAACGAACCGAAAAAATAATGAAGCCGTTTTGGTGAGATGCTGAAGCAGACTAGAAAGATAAGAATACATTGGTGGGGCGTTAAAAGTAGAAGAAACTGCCTGCTAAAATATGCTCTGGAAACAGTAATGAATGATATAGATGTTCGCGACAGAAGAATACATCTAATGACGCACAGTATCAAGAGACATGTTTCATTTATGGAGAAGTGGAAAAGGGAGAAACAGGGAGGATTGGATTTGCTGTGAAGGACCTGCGCTTACGCTGAAAACTGATATTGGTTCATTCAATAAGCTGCAAGGAACTTTTTATGTGGTGGCATATTAATAACTACATTGGTATTTTCTTAGCCACTGAGCGTAACCATGAACAAAGCCCAGTCAGATAGTTCAATATACGAACTTGAATATGGACCACCCGAATGGTAGTCACGGGTATTAGATTCGTGATGTTCCTGTTTCTGTTTGGTTGCACCACATCGCTGACACCCAAAGGGACATTTCTTGGGCGGAAGACTGGGATGTTAAATTCCTAGTATTGAGTTCCGTTTGATGGCCTTCGGTTTCGAAAACCAGTCCAAGACCTCGGGGGAACAGCGACCTCTGCAGAGGTCAACCTTGAAATCACTGTTGTTCAGGTCTCATATCAATATGTGACTGGCATTGTGTGCTATGCTGTTTGCATCCTAATCAGACCCTAAAATATCTGGGTAATACTTTGCCAGCATTTTACTGTAATTAACGAATAGGCTGGAAGTGTCTGCTTCACTTCCGAAGAGGAACTTTTAGCCCAAAGTGGTTGAGTAAACCTAAGACACTCTTTCTTATGCGCTTGTGATTCTCCATCCGGATGTTTGTTGAAATTTTTACATTTTTTTTGAAAATACCTATTGGGAACTGTTCTTGAAAGAAGTGCATTTTACTGGAAACAAAAATAAGCTCTACAGAGCTACACGATATTCATTCACGGCGGTTTGCCATGAGGAATCTTAAGTACTACTTAGTATTTGCATTATGAATTTTCTTTTTTCCTGAATAACTCGTCATAGAACAAAATCATTTGTTTTTCGTGGTATTCAGGTATACAAATAAAAGTGGTCGCTGCGCCAAGTATAAAAAATACTTTTGTTTTTCTGTTTTGACAGAATTTTCTTGCGCAAACATATTTCATTATTGGTGAAGAAAGACCAAGATTTGGCTTAAATTATTATTACATAATACAGATTTATAGCGTTTCGATCGATGTTCTTAGTTTTTCTTTTAGATCCAAAATCTAAAAGAAAAACTAATAGAAAAGACTTTCAGTTAATACTTTGTACCAAAGCTGTAAAACGTTATCCTAAAGTACTAAAGTGTACCTTTTAAATTTATAGCATTTCAAGCATTGAGTAATCTTCGAATGTGATCAACTACCCATTGATCTTTTATTGAGGAAAATATTTCATTTATTAAATATCTACCTAAGTTACCATTGAGAGCGATTGTTGTAAAACTGTTGAAATATGTTAAAGTAATATTCGATGAACCAACATTTTGATGTTGGATAAACAAATGACTGAAAAACACTGCACACATTTTGGAACTGGATTGGACTTTAGATCAGTATGATAAGGTCAGATTTCGGTGTAATGGAGACTACTATAATAACTTAAGAGTTCTTATTTTAGGTTACCGGTTATAGACATACACGCAGACGCATGTTGGAACTGGCGACAGAAAGCGAGTGGAGCAATATTTAAGGAAGGCCACTGCCTTTTCTCGAGGACAAACACGCGCTCGATGGCTATGCTTCTAACTTGCCTTCGATTTCGAGTTTTGGGTTCATAAACATCACAAAGCAATCAGTAAGTCAGGGATCGGCAACTGCTTACCAAAAGGGTGAAACTAAACCGCAATACAATCGTCGCTTAAGAGTTTCTTCTTTTTTATAAAATAGGAAAGCTGCATTCAGTGAAATCTGTTTTACGGAGTAGATTTACGTATTTGTCACGCGGTCGTCGATTCTTCTCCTATAGCGGAATGAATTTAATCTGCGAAAAAGGAGAAAATCGCTGTCATTCTCAAGAGGCACGGAACAAGATATATCTAATATGTTACATTCACATGACTTTCTCTATCTAATACAAACTTCTTACGAAGGCTTAGGTGCGTTTCCGCCTAGCTTAAGAAATATTTGATCTAAAGAATCTAAAAGTTTTCAGAAGTCCTAAATGATTTCACAGAGGGGGAGGGAGACGAAAAGAAAATAAATTACCCCAACTCCTATCTGCTAATTATGTAATAGAAGTTGTTGGGAAATTTTGGCTGCATGTTTCCTACTATATATATGTCAAAACCATATGGCTATGAAGCATAAATCATAGCCCTTTATTAACAGCTACTTTAAAAGGAAGTGAAGTAACTGTTCTCTAAACTTTCTTCTAAGAGCTATGCAAAGCAGCAGTAACCAGTTTTTGTCGCTGATTGAATCTACAGCTAATATGCTCAAGTATGCCCTTCTACATCGGAAACGACTTCCACATTTCTTCAGCACAAAGTAGGTTGACCTTGATGTCAACTGATTGCAGTTCCGCTACAATCTCACTGCCATTCCTTCCCCAAGTGGACGTCCTGTTACAATTCATAGTGCTCAATTTTCTCTAGACGCATAGAATTGTTAATACTCTACATAAAATAACACGACCTTTTAGAAAATCCTCTGTACTTTTTTCTTTTCTGTTTTTTCCTTCTTCTTCCTCTTCTTCCAGAAGGTTAAGTCGAAGCCTGTTTCATCCATTGGTGTAGCAGATCTAAGAGGGGAAATTCTTCTTAACCAATGATTTTTGTAGTGTTTAACGCTCGCTTTTACTACATACGGCACCGCAGGCGGTGACACTGATGATACCATTAATGAAGATGGAGCACCGGTGGAATGAGATGGCGGGGGAAACCGGAGAACCCGGAGGAAACCCGCCCCAGCGCCGCTTCGTCCATTACCAATCTCACATGCGGTTGCCTGGTAAGAAGTGAATGGTCTAACCACTCGGCTACGGCGCGGCCTTTAACTAATAATGCCAACCTTATGCAAAAGTGGGGAGGGTGCGGTTGCCTTCACCTACAGCTTGCTAACTTATGGCGCATTCATGGGACTCGAAAACAAATCTCTCTAATGCTTGGTTAACGGTGTAAGTGAAGCGGAAATACCTCGTGCACAAAACGAAGATGTGCTCATGTTAAGTTTACATATTTCGTTTATAGCACATAAAAACTTAATGGCGAGTGAAGGAGGAGCTGGTTAACACAACATTCAATCATAGCCTTGCCAAGCCTTGCGCCGTTGTATAGTTAAATACGCTGTAAAACACGCTGTAAAGCCGATGATATAAATATCATTTGCACCACAAAATTTTATTGAGCAACAGGAAAGAAAATAATCTGATCATGAAGTGGTCAGCTATCAGCCGCTATTAAATTTTTTATCTGTCATAGTTGATATGCCACAGGTTGTTTTAAAATGTGCGCAGTCCTTTATTGAGCAAGAGAAACAGAAGGAGGTCATAAGCTGCAGCAAACTTTTGGATCAAAGCTTTAGTATATTTGAGTGGACTATGAGGGTAGATTTAAGAAGCAAGTGAACATTCTTCGTTTTATTTTTGGGGTTGAAAATAGAAGTTTTGGAACTACAGCTTTTCGCATAAGAAAAGAAGCAAGTTTTACTATAACTCTAAAGGTTTTATTGTGTAAATAGAAGTAAAATAGTGTGTACAGATGACGAATATCGTCAGCATCATCACCAGGGTGCATTTATGCAGTAAATCTTCCGATATATACACATAAATGTGCCCATATAAACAACATTAGACGTAATACTGATGTAAAATAAAAAAAAATGGAATTTAATGTAATGTTTTGTGAATAAGAACATTACGAAAACAATATGAACTATTTAACTCTTATCAGGCCCAAAAATAGGGGGCTCTTTTGCAAAAATTGCCACTTTCTTCTTGCTTTTAAGTGTGGTAAAAGGAACTTGGTTATGCTTTAGATGTGTCCCTCTATGAGGACATTTTTAAACCACAATGGTTGGAAGAGTTCTTCATGCTTTTATTTTTGAGAGGTGTGCCAGAAGTTCAAACTTTCTGTAATGGTAAATTTTGCTTTAATTCTCGAAAAACGGAAATACTAAATACAAATTTCTGTTGCAGCTCTGGTTTGCGCCCAGGGTAAGAAATCAACTTCGCCGCCGCGACGCCCAGCATCTCCACCACCCCGTCGTTCCGAGCCCGAACCTGCCGATGATTCCACGACAGACGATTGCCCTGAACCAAACGGCTTCTTCGCCGACGCCTACCAATGTGACAAGTACTACGCATGCGTGGAAGGAGTCATCTCCGAGAGACTGTGTCCAGATGGCATGGTCTTCAATGATTTCAGTCCCCAACACGAGAAGTGCGATCTTCCTTTCAACCTTGACTGCTCTCAACGACCAGATCTACGTAAGTAGCCAATGGTAAACTATATACAAATGAACTTTTGCAATTGTAATTCTTTGTTTTTATTGAAGAAATCGTTAAGAAAATGTATGCTTGTTTCTCACAGTGTATAAGTAAATAGCTAAATAATAGTATATAAATAAAGGTTAATAACTTTTTGGTATGTACATATTGGTTCCATTTTACTGGATTTTTGATGGTCAACATTCCTTCAAGATTAATTTATTCTTACTTTCTATACCACCTTTTTCCATAAAAGGTGGAGGATATTCCACCCCAAATTAAATAGAGATTTAATTGGAAACATGTTTTGAGGCCCCTTGAATCCAAACGAATAAACGTCCATGTGTATCCATGGTATGTGTACGCGTCTGTGAACAACTTAATTCAAAAACGAAATCTGGACGAATGTCATACTTGCTGTTTAACTCCAACAGCTTCCAAAGAAAATCTGATGTGCTACACTCACATGACTTTCTCTACTCTTGTACTAACTATTCTTACGAACTCTTGTACCTATGGTTATCTTCTTCGTGTTAGTTGATATAAGCATTTGTGCAAATTATCGTATTGTTTATTCCCTTGTAGGTTAAAGGGGAATATTAGAATACAGTAGGCTGTGAGCGATAGTGAAATCTTTTAAAGCTTTGGATCTAACGATTTTGATTAAAACGTCATATGTCATTTTCAAGAAGAAAAAAAAAATTCGAAAAATGACCCATGTAAAGGGTAGTTTAGGGTGGGGCTATTTTCTTCAAAATCTTCGAGTCACATCCTTGAAAGATGTGTAATACCAACTTTGGTTTTTAACCGACTTTTCATTTTTGAGTTATGCTGTCCATAGACTGACAGACAGGCACACAGACACAGATAGACACAGGCAGACACACACAGGCAGACAGACCGACACACATACACACAAAACAGACACAAGACAAACACACAGACACAAGACAGACACACACACAGACACAAGACAGACACACACACAGAGACACAGAGACACACAGACACAGAAACACAGACACAGAGACACAGACAGACACACATAGACACACACAGACACACAGACCTTTTTTTAAAAAGTGCTTTTTCTGGATTCACGGGGTCTCAAAACATGTATCTCCGGTGAAATCTCGACATCGAATTTTCGGGTGGAATAATATAATTCCTTCTACTTACCACTAGAGAAAGTAAAAAAAAAAAAAAAAAAAAAAAAAAAAAAAAAAAAAAAAAAAAAAAAAGAGTTCGAGAAAAGTCCTTTACCCCATAATATGCTTTAGGAATGTTTTCAGCATCTGTATTTTCTCAAAAGAGTAGCAATTTGAATACAATTCTGATATATTGAGATATATTGGAATTAGGAGTAAAATGCATATTATATTGAATTTTATTTGAACAGCCTATGAATTACTTACTTTTATATATCCATAAAACGCCAGTATATAGACAAAAACTTACTTCAGAGAAAGAGGTTTTTAAGCAAGCAGTCTGTGCTGAATTACTTTTTAAATATTCTTAGACACTTACGAGATATTTTCTGTTACGGAATTTTCCAGTATTTCAGCTACGCAGCTCTGTATCTTTAGCTGTGCATTTTAAAGTAAATGTTTTCCATTACATTCGCTTCCAAACTCCGAGACTATTTACCTTTCGGGTGTTTTAAAATCTTAGATTCCTACACCCGCAAATGTGCAACTTTCGCTAAACCACTGGTGGAAGATTTCAGAAGTACCTTTCAATTTAGCCACAACTTCTGCAAGTTACAACTGTATCGATTTCACGAGAATTATACAGGCCAAGTAGGTCAATAACAAGGTAATAACCTTAGCACGAGTCGTAAGAAAATACCACATGCAACTCGTTCATTTCTATTGATTAACTGTCTTGAAAAAATGATTTCCTGTTAGAGCGGCTTATTCATACTGTCCAGGATTAATGATCACCTTGTCACCAGTGCTTGAGAGCACATTGACTTTTGTTGATCGTTGTAAGCAGCAAAATCATATATCTTAAGATTCATTTGGTTGTTTTATTATTTTAGGGAGGAGTTGAAAGACTTTCGTTAATTTATCATGCAACCCGGACCGGAGTCTAGTCATAACAAACCAAAGGACAACAAATTAAGATTAAAGCAAATTTTATTAAAATGTGTGGCTTAATAAAATTTAAGGTCTATGCTACTGTTCATTTTTATTATGATAACAGATAAGACGAATAGACAACAAATTGTCCTTTCCCTTTCCGCTCTAGAATTTCAATATAAGTTTAGGTCGAATCAACTGGTAATAAAGGTGACATTACTTTCCGAGAAAACTGAAGATTCACTTGAAAAATGTATTGAGTACACGTCTGATAAAATGTACATATCACAAAAGCAATAAAAAAATAATTTTCAATGTTCATTCGTTTTGCAGTATTCTTGTACTGTCACCGTAGACAGACAAGTGTTAGCGTAAGCAGAAAAAATTAAGCTGCAACAAGTCCAATTACAGATGTATGTTTTATATATTTTTATTTACAAATCAGCATTCACTAAATAAGTAAAATACCTGATTGAAAGTTTTAATGGAAGAAATACTAATACTGAAGCTCATTGTTGCTATCGCTAGTATGAACTGCAAACTTTCTGACAGTTACTGAATAAAGAGAGTAATAGACCTGACATTTAGCGCATAACCTATGTTTATTTTTTACCAATTTCTAAGAGTTCTCCGGCTTACACTTAGTTACTACGCTTATTTACTCTCATCATGCGATATGCAGAGGAACACCAGAATTAGACTAGTCTTAAAATTCTCAGAGGTTTGTTAGATTTCAATGAAGAAAAGTAATGCGAAATAGTAAGTAAAACACCAGTAAGAGCACAGTTACAGTACTTTTAACAATTCCGGGAAAGCGTAAATAAATTATTAAGTAGAGCAGCCATCCTTGTCTAAAGGAATGCTGAAATGCATTTGGTTAAATGCAAATCTTGAAGTAGGCGACAACATAACAGCAAAAGAATACACAATGAAAATGTAGTATTTTGTAGTATTAACATAACACATTTAAGTATTAGTAAGAAAAATTAGAATCATTCAGATTTTACCAGTTATAATACCTTTTGCAGCCAAAGATGACTTGACTTTATTATTCCAACTCAAAGCTGGAGAAATATGCTTTGCTAGAATGTTTCAAAACATACTCGTGTTTTATCTATATTGTAAAGAAAATATAAGAACATTAATAATAAGATAGTTCAGAAAGACTTCAATTATGTCTTAAACTTCCTGCCATGAACAGGAAGACAATCTGGGAGTGTATTAGATTTTGTGTGTATGTGGTATGTTTTATTTCTTTATTTTATTAATGAGGTATACTCCATTACCATAGAAATATTAATGCTAAACCTAAATAACTTACAGAATGTGGTTGTCAAAATAGTTTTACAAGTTGGAACAGTTGGCTACTTGATATTGTATGTATTTCAGAGTTTGTCGAAATCAATGGAATTAAGAATAGACTAATGCACGTTTATTCACCTGCCATTCATTACGACTTCTATTAATCAGTTTGTCTTTCTTTGTTTAACACTAGAGACACAAATTGTATGATTTAGTTTGTTCTTGTATGTTGCATGGGCAGTTTGGATTATCTAGAATTTTAAATCTGTGTCTGTGTGTCTGTGTGTGTGTGTGTGTGTGTGTGTGTGTGTGTGCGTGTGCGTGTGCGTGTGCGCGTCCTAGTTGCTTCTCCGTTTTTGAAACTTAACAAAATACACCTTAAACTATTTTTAACTGTATTACATATAGAGTACCTTGTATCAGAAGCGGATTAAATTGTTTATTTTTAATCATTTGTAATTCTTTCAGAGGAGCCACAGCCAAGCTTACACTGTCCAAGAAAGAATGGATACTTTGCTCACGAAGATCCTAAAATCTGCGACAAGTTTTACTATTGTGTGGATGGCAAGTTCAACATGATCTCGTGTCCAGACGGTCTGGTTTACAACGAAAAGACAGGCATCTGCACATGGCCTGATGAAGCTAAGAAGAAACATTGCTCTTCTGAAGGTACGTACTATAATTTAGCTCAATTGCTAACCTTGTTGAGTTTAACACTCTTGAATTAATATACTACATCGGGATATATTCCAGTTATAGACACCATTCCGTCATCTTTATTTTATCAGGTCAGTTTTGCGTCAAGGCACAAATCTTAGTGTGCCGCATTAATATGCGCTTCAAAAACACAATCTAAATTCACCTCTTTACTATTTGTTTATTTCTGCTCCTTATAATGTCATAATACAAATGCCATTTTATACAGTATGTGACAGATTAGGCCACAGCAAAATGAGGATTTGGGAAATACAATTAACGAAAGGAAATATAATTCAGTAGTTACTTATAACTATGTCCTGGAGAGTACCATGCCGCTTGAATATATTTCAACTTAATCAACTATTTAAAAACGCATTTGTCCTTCAATTACTATACATTGTACTAGCAGAACCATAGCATATTTACTGTGTTTGTCTTGTGACGTTCTGACAGTGAATAAGGTTTCTTTTTCCTTGCAGTAGCACATGATCGAATAATCCATATCCACAACATTGCAATGCACGATGGGGTTCGTAGCAGGAATGCGATATTGTTGAAATAACAGTGTAACAGCCGATGCATGGCAAATGTGTCGTCACTTAGAAAGGATTTGCATTATCAAAACATAATGTCCAGCATTATATTGTTAGTCCATCTCTGTGGTGTGGGGTTAGCATGTATGGCTCCCATTAAAGAGGTCTTGAATCCGAATTTTGGTTAGGGTGAGAGAAAATCCTTAACCGGATCACTCACCGTTTGAAGATAAGAGTTTGGTAACTTTGAACTCTAAGGACCCGGACTCGTTTGAGCATCATTCCTTCATTCATCTTCCGAAGCGTCCTATTAAAGGAAGTTAAACTTCAAACCTCTCCTTAAAAAAAGATTTAAAAAGTCTACATTATATTTACGCCAACATTATTTTATATCCGAGAAGCTTTTGCGCTACTGATAATTTAGTGTCCTAAAGATATGTTTGCTCCTCCTCAACAATGAGCGATTCTTACCAACTGCCAAACTCACTAAACTTGTGTACTTCTATAAAAATTGAGAAATTTAAACGTTCTCTGTGGGTTCAAAAGAAATATGACTTCCTATATTAAGATGCGCAGACAGTACTTTCAGAAAAATTGCCTCTTTCCCAATGTATACGCAACATAAAATCATTGTGGATGATTGCATAGTAAAGCGATTTAGTGTGTATGAGGAAATTTTGTAGTTGTTCTTTGTGGCCTTGTGGTAAAGCAGAAATGACATTGTTTAATCACTCAAAGGACGACAACAACAATAATACTGCATGCAACATGGCAGTCAGTGCATAGAACCAACGAAAATCAGACAATTGTACGAGTACGAGGATAAGAAAAAAGTATATCATGGCTTGGGCCATTTTTTAAATTGTTTCGTCTTCTGAAAGAAGGAGTTTGTCATGCCAACAATACTCGTACTGGATGTCCACCATATTGTTTTCTCTCTTAAAAAGTATAGACAGGCAACAAATTCTTAAGAATTTTACTTCAAGATGGAGGTAGTTTGTAAAATGACTAAGGAGAGTCTTTCTCGTTAGCCATGGTTTGTCACCTGTGACATCACTGCGTAAAGTTCAGTAGCAGTTCAACTTCATTTTCTTTCACCCTGGATTTAATGCTTTGAAATTCCTATTCTTACTTATAGTTTAAATATTTTTCAGAGGAGGCTCCTCGCTCGTTCTTAAAATATTTTTCTAGAGCTTCTTAATTCTTTGCGATTGTTGTATTATTAAGGCTCAAGTATTTAATTCTGCTCTAATACTAAGGTTACGAGTAGGCAATTTCTGTTACATTCTGCTACAGTTTTTAAAATTTTCATCTCCTTTTGTATAAAACAGAAGAAGCCAAATGCAAAGTTCAAATTTCATTAGCCAAAATGAATGTTGAACCAGCCATAATATTATACAATTTCATTTACGTGTCGAAGTTATGTGTCGCATATTTGATGAAATTTGGTCATTTTACTGCCACATATTTATAATTTAAATACTGTTGATTTCGTATAGCTTAAATAATCATATAAACGTGATCAATAATACTATAATTTACTACTATTATTATGATCTAATATGATTCTTTCATTTCATGCATTTATTTATATGTTCCAAACATTTTAAATGATATTTGTTAGCCCTATAATTTGGAAAATGAGCTGCTTTCTGCACTTGCTCTTCTCTTAGAATAAGATAATTCAAATCTGCAATTATGAAGATATTAAAGACTAACCAGCTACCTATACCATATAACTGAACACCTTTGAAATGAGAGTACGATCTATTCTTTGTACATGGTTGTTGGCGAAGAGGCTGATATTTGATGTGTTTTAATGCGTAAACTTGGTGTATTTTATTCCTTGTTTCCACTTCTTGAAACTATTTACATGACATAGGTATTGGTGTTACAGGAAACTTTGGCGTCCTCCTGTATCTATAGCTACTGAAGAGGGTGCTTTCCATTTTTGTGAATAATTCCTGCAATTTTATTACGGTTTATAAACTGTTGTCATTTTTATTAGTTATTTCGCCATCCTTAAGTTCACCACGATTTAACAGTTTGTTGCGTAGTATAGAATCAAAACCTTTACAATAATTAAAAAATGGATGCTACTGTTAAACTCACAAAATATGCAACAAAATTTCAAATATCTCAGATTAATATTACTAAGTTTATTTAGGAAAATGGAATTACAAGGCAACAGTTTTAAAGAAACGTGACTATGGACATTCAAACTAGACTTCATAAACTTGTATCAAATTCAGCACTGTTATAAAAACAATTTTAAGAGTCCAGATCGGAAACGAGTTGACTCAGATCATTTCAAAAGGTAACAATAGGAGACAAAAATAAAAGTACTGAAATGAAGGGAAGATAAAGAGTATTACTGGTGAAATTAAAAAGTATTAGAAAAATTGGTAGCATCACGTGAAGAGAATAAACATAAATAGGCTACCATGGCAAGTATGCTTTTAAAAATCTGTTGGGCAAAGTGATCTGTATCGCCCAAGAAGATGCAATTATACTTGGAACGAAACAGTGATGAACCGTAGCATAAGTCTAAATGACTCGCTCACTGCTGCTCACTCTTCTAATACTAATGTTTGTATACAATTTATAAGTAGAGCTCTTCTTCTTTCCCTTGTGCCTTTACTGACAGGGGTGGCCCTGTCAATCTACCTTCTCCATTCCTTCCTATTCCTCATCATTAAAGCCGGAGGTGCGTGCGTTTTTCCATAAATATACTGCACATGGACTTCACTGTTATCGCTCGCGCATGTAAACAACTGCAGTTACATGAAAAGGCCTCACTGCAGCATAACCTACAAGCATCATATGAACACTATCACTGCACGTCTGAAAACGAAACAGTCGTGTTATACTACACCTTGACCTTGCATCTGCATACACTTGTAAGGCAATGCTTTACTAGTTTGTAGAGTACTACGTTATGTTGTTTTGACTCTTGCTTATAGTGGCATTTGTTTGCACATTTGATGGTGGTGGTGCTGAACTTCTGACGTCATTCATACTCTAACCTGTATCACATGCGAGCGCACATCCCTCCGGCCTTTACTCATCATTCTCCTCATTTCCGCTACCGTCTTAATCCTACGTTCCCCAATCTTTTCCATTCTATCTTCCCACATTACCCGGGGTCTTCCTTTCCCACTCCCTCCTAGTATCTTTACTTCTAATATCTGTTTAACTTTTCCATCCTCTACCATTCGGGATAGATGTCCCCACCACTTCAATTGCTTTTGTTCAATTATCTCCTCCAATGATCTTTGACCTACTTCTCTAATCCTTTCATTCTCTACCCTATCTCTCCTAGTTTTGTTTACTACTGTTTTTAAATATTTCGTCTCATTGGATTGCATTTTACTTATTTGCTTATCTTGTAACGGTATACTTTCCATTCCATATAATTAAGCGTCGGTACCAGTACCGACTGTTTTTATAGATATTTCTTTCTTTCCAAGAATAGCTTCGGAAATTTATAATACGTTTTATTTGCTTTTATTTTCCTATTTAGAATTTCTTCGTCCCATATTCCATCACTTGTTATAGTTCCTAGATATTCATATCTACTTGTTCTGGTTTTTTTTTTTTCCATTTGTGTGATGGATATTTCCTGCACATGTTCTTTTGAAGTACGCATGACTTTACTACTTTTCTTAACATTTATTTCCATTTCCTTTCTTCCAAGGTCTTCTCGCCATTCATACATCTCTGTAGTTTTTCCTCATTTTGTGGTATCAATATTATGTGGTCTGCATATACCAATACCTGCAGTTGGATAAGTAGAGCTCAATAAGCTCAATAAGCTTTTACCCTCAGTAAGCTAAACATTTAGTTCCAATTCTTGTGGTAGATGCTTTTAATATTGCAAGCAAGGGCATTTGGAGTTATGTTGTTCTCTCTCTCTGGTTCGTGACTCTCCATTATTCCACATATGCCATTAGGTCGCGTTATGCATGTTGCCTATTTGATGATTTGGCGAACCGAGGTATTTGTGCTACTCCTGAGAAGAGGAAAGCGATAAAATTATCGTGCACATTTAAGTTTTACATTATTCGTCACTGGTGAAACGTATACCTCAGACTGTTCATGATTGATATTGGCTAAATGTTACATATTCGTTTGCAACAAGCTCATTGCGACGTCGGCGACATGATGTACTCCACATATGGGAAGATCTAAAGATGCATAAATGTCACGTGATAAGCAGTTGTGCCACGAACTATCAAATCAGTCAAGACTTGAAGATCTTAAAATATGGGACTCTGCCTAAAACGTTAAAAGTCACTAGTGTCTTCCAAACTACAGTCTGGTAGATACAAATGTGCAAAATCTTCCAATCTTATGGTTCCCAAGTATTAACTGAACGTTTGGAGTACCTTCTATTTAAAAGACAACCGGCAGGAGTCCAAATATTAATTTATTATCATTATCTCAATTCATAGACGTAGGTCCGTCATGCTTTTAAGTTTTCATAGCTGCTTTCCCTCGTGACTCCAAAAAGGAAATTCTCAACGACTCATCTGAGTTAACATTTCCGTTTATTGATTCACGCCCTGATAAATACAGCATCTTCTTCATCCGTTCGACTGTCCTCCATGAGCAGTCACCGTCAAAATTTGGCAAGGCCAATTTCTCCGTCACTGAACTTCAAGCATATTGTGGCCTCTGTCAAGGTAATCTGGATATCATGGTCACCACGAGGCTCCTCTGCAGTCAGAATCTTCAGAAATTAGTTTAATAACCTCCAATTACTCTGGTTCCTTCTTTAAGGTAAAATCATAATTGTATCTGAAATAATTAACAATATCCTTAATCGAATATTAGATCAATCGAGCTAGATGTAGCTGTAGGCATTTTAAGATCTATTCATTTTCGACCGGTCCTTCCTTCATCTCAAATTTCACCTTTCCTGTCTTTAATTTCACTAATTTCTCTGTTCCTGTTTCGCTCTCTTTTGTCTTCTATAGCAACTTCTATACTTTTAAGTAATTTCATTTGAATTAGTCTGAAGATAAATGTTCTTTGTGACAATTCGAGGAAAAATATTCATTTTCTATCAAACCAATAGTTTCCTATTTATTTGAATGTAACTTTTAAAAGCTGTTCATCTGACATGGGCTTTTTATCAGTTATACATTAATTTAGTCCCTGGGACGGAAAAGGATAACTGTTGGTAAGAAACAAGAGATTACATTGCAGACATTAGTTGGGTATAAACAAATAGTAGTTTTATATATTTTTTAGAGAAATACTTATTAACAAATCTGTTCTCCAGTGAGTTTGATCATATGGATTCATAATACGTGAACAATAGGAAATTATTTCAATCTTATTACAATTGATCTTGAAAATAAAGTATCCTGGTATTAACAATTTTTTAAAGTAATATCTTAGCTATTTGTATTAAAATTTCTGTGTGCTTCTAGCGTTTGTGTGGAAATAATTAACTTAGATATACATAGTTTTCTTTATGTACCGAGTATCTTAGAATCTGTATGAGAATCTTCTTTAATTCGTAGAATCTAAATTTAAAACAGAATTATCTGAAATATTTCAGGTGTAGTTAGGAAGGGTACCTCTTGTTCCAAACAGAGGACCTCTGTAATCAATTTATCTCTTGAGATTTATAACTTCACAGTACGGGACTGGAATGCATGACTCAATAATTAGTTATTCATTTTACTCTAAGCTTACCAACCATCTATTTTACAATTTGTAAACCAAATACAGTGTAATTATTTTATTATAAAAGCACAACCTTGGAGATTTTTATTAAGTTTAATTCAATTCCAAGGGCATGATCTGTAATTCCAATGTATTTGCAGTCCTGATGGCTTACTTTGAACTTTTCTAATACATGTTATACATTAAGTTTTAATCACATATTCCACCAAAGGTTTAATGCGCTATTGTACCTAAGTATACTTTTTGTAAAGGCAACTCAAAACGTTCCAAAATTCTGCATCTTAATGGCTCTCAGATCATTTGTGTGTGTATGTGTGCGTGTGTGTGTGTATATATATATATAATTTTCATATATAAATGACAAGTAAAATTCGAGTAATCTGAACTCTTTATACTGTTTTTAAACCATTGATGGTACTTTCTTACGATCAAACTCTTCAGAGTGATAAAGAGAGAAAATTGGCGTTCAACATGAATCTTAACTGACAGATTGATCAACGTATGAACTTAAGTTATTTATAATCTCGTGCACTTCTTTTTATACACAATTATGCAAGAGGTTAGCAAGATAATCGCTGGGATAAAATCTTGTAACGCCTACTTACTAATTCCTTTGTCATGTTCATATTTTAGACCATCTGCGTCGTTTTGCCAGATTGGCACCAACGCCATTAGGCTTACTAGCTCACCTCCAAAGAATTAATTTTTAATCCAACAAAAGTCATTTGATAATTCAATATTTACATTTATGCGTACATTATATCTATTTATTATACTGCTTATTAGATTTGAGTGCGATAACATTAATAATCAATTTATAGACAAATAATGTGTAATTGCTATGATATTAATATTTACTATCTAAATTGTGAAATTAACTTTTAGGAGAGCACAAGATATCCTTAATCAGTTTTATTAAACTTTAACACCATTATTGAATGTTGCCTATAATGAGTGTGAACTTAAATATTGGGAGAACAGATACTCTTGGAGACCCATAAACAAACTTTACAGACATAAAGCTTGAGAACAAACTAAGTAACTTACTCATTAGACTAACCAAGCTGCAACTTAGAAGAGTTATAAGTTGCGTAACTGGACATGGAACATTCAGAAAATATACTAAGGTCAATGGAACTATACCAAATGGAAGCTATTTGTCGCCTGTGTTTAAAAGCCAACGAAACGGCGAAACACCTCTTATTAAAATGCAAAGCTACAGAACGGAGAAGATACCGCAAAATTAGAGAAAGATTCTAATCTAGTGAGACAAATACTGCAACTAACTGTGCATGTAGAAATAGATCCCTAGATCAGAAAAAACGAAGCGCACAGGGAATCTTTAGGCTGAGGTGCAAAAGGGAAACCTGCTTCCAAACCTAGCTAACTTATTAACCATACTGTTGGAGAAATAGCTTTTAATGACACTTCCTTTACCATGTTATGTTGGCAGACGTGTTCAAGTTCTCCTGCCCTAAGGTTGCTATGACAGAAGCACAGCAACATCCTCGCTATGCCGACCCTGAGGACTGCCAGTTCTTCTATGTGTGCATCAACGGGGAGATTCCCAGGAGAAACGGCTGCAAAATGGGCCAGGTGTTCAACGATGAGAACAAGAGGTGTGACTGGCCACGCAACGTTCCTGAATGGTGAGTTATTTCATCCATCCATGTTTATCATACTCCTCTCTTGTGTGCGCTATTTGTAGCACGCAATGATTTCAATAGAATTAGGAGTAAACGGACTTTTTTCCAAAATGTTGACCATAAAACTAGAACATTCTTTTATACTATTATAAAATACGCTAAACATTCCGGGTTCTAAGAAAGCATCATTGGCTCCCAGATGCTAGTTTTTAAACTCCCTAAAAACCTCGGGGACTTTTGTGCAAATACTCATGCAAATATTTCTTTGCCTTTTCTCTTGTGAATTTCAGTATTTTCCTTATAAAATGCAACGTTTATAGCATATTCTGTTAGAATAATTCAACTTAGTATAAACTTCAGACATGTACTATGTACTATTGGTGTCACTTTTTTTTAATTTACTTCCCCTACTCTTTAGGTTGGTAGGTGGAGGAAAAACTGTTTCACCCTGGCGTTAATTACGAGATTTCACCGGAAACAGAGGCTTTTAGGTTTCCTGAACCTCCTCTCCCAAAATATTTTTATAAAAATATCACGTGTATATATGTGTGCGTGAGTGTACGTAATGCACACATGTGCGTGCGTGTATGTGCATGTGTGTGTTTGAAAAGAATAAGTAAAAAGAAAAGTCGCATGAAACGCCAAACGTTTTTCAAAACTACAACACGTAGATTTTCGTGAAATTTCCCTACGAAGCAGCTACAAGTACTAGAATAAAGTTTTAATGTTCAATAAAGGTCTGAAATTAGAAGCAATATAGACTTTAGAAAATAAACTAGAAAGTAACACAATATTGAAATCACTACCATTTTTAAAATCAAAGATTTTAGAAAGAATGAGTTAAGTAGGTACGGGAATGCAAATGAAAAAATACCTAAACAAGCCCTAAAGAGAGAATGTTTGACAGAGACAAAGATGGGCTCAGCTGAATAAGAGACCGGAACAGCCAAATTAAGCTGTAAAAATAGAACTAGAAGAAACAGACAATGATAGTTTTTCATTATATTTAGTTTTTTCAGAATTATTTTAACAGTTTTGATTAAAATGACACGAGTTTAGAGATTTCACTGCATCAAATAAGATGTAAATCTTAAATTTTATATAAATTGCTTGTTAAGCTTTGTTGTCCTTAAGTTTTACGTAACTGGAAAACGATAACAGACAGAAAAAAGTTTACTAAAAAAGATGTGGAACTCAAACTATTCAACATGGTAGCTTTAGTCATTTGCAAAAAAATCTGTCATGTGTATATGTATTCCACTAGGTTGGAGTTTAGGTGAGCTTAATAATCGACCTGCAATATGAGCAGTACAGTGAGGTTTATATATGTTCCATGTAACTATGTTTAAAACAATTTTTAAGCAAATATATATTATTGTTAACGCGGGGAGAGTATAAAATGTATGTACTATATTCCGGGTGGAAGGGAAGTCATTAAATTAATTTAAACCAGGGATAGTTCTCGGTATTTGGGACACATTTTATGTCTTACGTTTTTGCCTCTGGCCATTTCCTACAGAGATATTTTAGTTTTCTCGAAAACAAGCTGGTTACACAGCAGATTGTGTGGGTGTCACTTTCCCTAGTTCAGTACATAAACAAACTCAGTAACGTGAGAATACAAGCAAATACCCTACCTTCTACTTCTGTGTTTATTGCGCGATTGTAGGACAATCACAAGCGTTAGCTCCCAAAACATAAAGCGAAAGCGAAAGTGCCCGAGCTGTATATATCCACAAACCAAGTAAATTCCCTGACCAACCTCAACGCAACGTTGTCGACCTACTGCACGTGTGAAAAAGGTATTTGGAATATTCCTTCACATCTTTTAAGTGATTAATTATTTCGAAACCCTGTGTGATGTCGCATAATTACTGCTGAAACTATGTCATAAATAAGTTACTCTAAGCATCTTACAAGTAACAAACTGCTATCTGCGTACATTCCTGTTGAAATAGGCATCCAAGTTGGATCAAAAACCATTTATTTTTGTCGAAATCGGCTGATCAAAGAACAAAATGCCATTCGACTTTTTTGTTTGTAATGCTTTTATGAAACACATATTAGAAGGAATGTAATGACCTCCTATTTGAATTTATAACAGAGATTATGGTCGTTGTAATACAGATTCGGGTGACACTTTAAAGCAAAGTTATCTGATATATAAAATCCATTACTCTGCTGAATAAAAATTCAATCTTATTTTACTACTATATTATTTGCATAAAGTCAGTTCTCTATTCACTATAAATTGTTCATAACTACTGGCCTTGAAATTATTGCAAATTAAGTAAGAATAAACAGTTCTTCACAAATTATTCGTAGAAAATCCGTCATACGCTTTATGTGTCAATACCTCAAGTATTTGTTTGTTTAATCAAAATCGTGGCAGTCGTTTCTGAGAAAATAAAATGTAACACAAAATTTCCTAGGCGAAGGGAGTGTGAGGAGGGGAAAATTTGGCCCAGTAGATTTTTCGATTGTTCTGGAATTCTCCCTTCACCCTTTTGACTAGTGGAATGCTGATTCTAGTTTTTCTAAGAAATTATTTTAATACAATTGCACTATCATTATCAATAATTAAATAATTTTAACGAGCTAGTTGGATTCTCTATACTGTAAATCGTAAAATTACTTGACCCCTTTGCTTACTGTTACATAGGCACGTTTCAATGAAAACGTTATTCCTGAGTACCTTCTCCGTAGGTTTATATTCGTGATCGATATTGTGTTCCTGTCTTGCGGAGCATAGACGTGTGTCGGTAGTGTAGTTTGTCGAGTGCTGGCTTTCATTTATCAGGGTTGCAGTTACTGTTCCACCCCTGAATGATGTCTAAATTTACTTAAATGCAGGACTCAGATTATGTCAAGGAACCTCTAAGGAAGACAATTGCAGCACAACGGCGTGGCTATGTTGACAGTTACTAGGTCATTGAATAAATTTAATTATATATTAAATATATGTTAAATATAAGAGATTCTATCCAAATGAATATATAACTTTGACATGTATGATTACTGGAATCTGATCCTTTTTCGTGTTTGTACCTCTTTGTTTACTTAATTCGTGCAGGCGAGTTTTAAGATCGTTACGACATGGACTCGGATCGGGAAGTCCAAATACTACTGCCCTCTTTGACGGAGGGTTTTCCCAGGATTCTCTCAGTCCTCATAACTGGTAAATTGGATGATGAATTGGGTTGGATTGATGAAGTTTAGGGGCCCGTCGACAACTAGGTCATTTGGGCCATAACTGGTAAATGTTAGGGAGGTACCCTAATAACGTTTTCTTCCAAATTTCATTTCCCCAAGTATAATTTCATTGCATATGGTACCGCATGTAGTAAGAACGGGCGTTAGTGTTAATGACAATATTTTTGTCCTAAAACTCTGACTTGGTCAAAATAAGACTTTCTTTGTCTCAATCAGAATATCATATTTTTCATTCAAAAAGTATTAACAGGATTACGATGAGGAAAAAAATCTTTTACCCTCTCAGCAGTCTTATTTGTTGTCTGATGGAATTCAGAAAAATCATAGTATCTTGGTCGGGCTTTACGACTCCCTTTAGGAATTGATTTTCAGCTTCGAGAAATCGAATGCAATGAGCATTTAATTTTCGGAAATAAAGAACTTTTTAATGAATTGGATTTGTTTAAATTAAATACGGTACTATTAAAATGTGCCAGGATAAGCAACCTTTAAAATAGCTTGGCTTATTAATTCTTACTTTACTAGTTTCTTTACTGTTCTTCGTTCTTGCAATACTTTGTGTGTTTATGTTCAACAGCACGTGTCATCTCCACCCCCTTTTTATTGCCCATTGTAAATGGTAATCAGCAAGGGGAGGCGTTTCAGCCTCTGCAAGTTTATCGCCCACAGAGGTAACCCACAAATATCGGTCAATGTAAACAAACCTGCATCTTATCGCATTCAATTAAACGACATACAGTCGCGTACAAAGTAAACGTGTCAAGAAGATGCCATTCAAACTGGGAACATCTTAGTACACGTTCTGCTCTTCAGCAATTTTGGGACAAGTCAAATGGACAACTGTATTGGGTAGCCAAGAGGCTAATGGCATTGTTCAACAGCCTGAGCATTAGATTAAATACATAAATAATATTTGATAAGTACTACACATTTAAGTTTAAATCATGTATTAGTTAAAGCTGAAATTGGCTGAAGTATTTCACTAGTGATGCTTGTTTCTTTGTAAAGTTCTACTTGTTACAGCTACATAAAATGTCCAACAAGTAATTCACTAAAATAAGATGCCTAAGATTTCTATTCTCTCTCTTCAAAGATTAAGCATTCTGCCTGTTCATCTTCGCATTCTTCACTTAACTCCCATTTTATTCTAGGGCGTCTGATGTCTATGTTTCCTAAAAGTTGATCTTTATTAATTAAAAATGATGTCCTTTCTTCACTCCTGTGGTTCCTGAACGGTTTCCAATTTATCATATAAGTTATAAATATCCAATTATTCTCTAATTGTAAGCTTAAGATTTAAATAAATTCATCTGACACGAAACTCTAATGCATCATCAGCTTGTAATAACATTTAAAACATACAATAAGTAGGAAAATGTAATGAAAAATCTTTACATACAGTTTATAATTTATGTATGTGTTAATATATCTTCCTTTAGAGAGGTTATTTTCATTTATAAGTATTATCCTTGCGCACGTAATTAAGCTATTTAATTTTAATTTTTCAGTAAGGACTGGTACAAAGGTATCCTAACTGACGAAGAGCTGGAGGCCCTCGAGCATCCTAAGCCCAAGAACAGGACTGCCTCCTCAGCCGCTTACAAAACCAGAAATGGTAGCAGATCGCGTCCTATCGAGTTGGAATGATCTTACAGGAGTCTGAAGAAGAGAAACTGAGGCTTTTATTGAAAAGCAGTTCCTGCATTTTGGCAGAGAGGATTGCATGCGTGAGCACGATTAACAAAATCGAGCTAAGGGCTTCCGTGGACAGTATCGTATAAATACCTACTTGCATATGGAATGTAATCAAACATTGTTTTGTGAATTATGAGTATTATTCCTTTTCACAAGCATAACATTCAAAATATATTTCAAAATGCATATCTACTATTATTGCTTTTCTTTTTAGCATATTTAGACGTGTATGGTGTAAAAGTAGAGTAATTCAGCCTAAGAAGTTGATTAATATAAATCTTTCATTTCTTTAATGCATTCTAATAGTAAAAATTACATTTTGTGCAAAATTGGTAATTAACAGTGAGGACCACTTGAATGTCAAATTCTGAATAATATAATCTCTTTACCATGGATGCCCTTAATTCTACAGATTTTTTGATAAACCTCTGTAATCAGCAAATACATATACATTATATATTGTGGTATTACTAAATCATACAAGTGAATTGCTCAACAAAACAGAAAATTTAGAAATTATACAGCATACCTGTTATTTATTTTTATAAAGAGAAATTTAGATACAATGGGTGTTATTTATTTCATAGAGCATAGCTTCTTTTCTCAATAGGACCTTATTATTCTAATTCTGCTTTCTGTATTCAATATGTTCTGTAGTATTTTATATTGAAACACTTTTTTCCAATTTGCTTGCCTTCCATTTTCTGACTTTTTCCCGTTATTTGATATTCCTGCAGATCCAGTTTTACATTTTCATTCGTACTAGGAGAGATAGTCTTAGATAGTTTTGTTTTGTAGTTATTTAGCATTACAATACATACAGGTTGTCTCGGACGGTATTAAACAATAGAATAGATGGGATGGGATGGGATGGCCTATTCGTCTATGTTGCACATATTAAGATAATGTATCGGTTAACATATAGTGGAAAGTCCAATGATATGTAGGTATAAAATAAACACCATTCTGACCTTACCATACTGCATTTCTCCCTTTTAACTCCTTTTAATGATTTGTTACGATAACACTGTATATATTAGTTGCAACTGCTGCTTGAATATTCTTTATGGGCTCACACACTTTTTTATGTATATCTAAGAATTATCAAATGTAGTCGATTGACATAGCAGCTCTAATGGACCACTGCATCCACTGGTGATTCATGAGTAGAATACTGTTATGGGGGTGGCATGCTGCCTACTGAGGGGCCTTTGCTGAGGTTACCCAGGCTAAACCCACAACTCTTCTAACAAGTAGCTTTTCGGTTGATACCGAGGACTCCAGGATTACACTCCGTACTCATGCTTCTACCAGGAATCCAATTGGGTTCCTCGCATTACAGGCAGCAACACCATCAAAGCTCTACAGGATGGCTGTAGCTGTTCCCTAAGGAAGATGTGTGTCACAGTATTCTCCTCTTTCTAAACAGGGTTGTTAACATTGAAAACGCAAGATTTTTTAAAATTATGCTTCATTTTCTATTTGTATTTCATTGACATTGTAGGACTCGTGGGAAAATACTATTGAAAAAGTTGTTTAAAATATTACTTTTGACTTTACGGTTGCCCATTATTCATGTTTACGTTGGGTATTCATCCAAAAATTGGATACTACATGACAATTTTGTTTCGCTATAGATATAAAAGTTGTCGAAAGGTTTTTGAAGAAATCCTTAAATCACTGAGTACAGTTATACTCTTAGAAAGTACCTGTTCTGAAGAATGGAGTAAAATGTCAAATTACTTCAACGAACGTTTAAAATGTTTAACATTTAAAAGTAATAATATAATAAGCTACATCTGACGGAAGGATAGTCATTGGTATGAAATTACATTAGAAATGCAGTGATAATTGCTTCATCATGCCTTCAAGGATAATTTTACTTTCGAAAGTGAAACAAATTAGTTATTACTACATCGCCATGTTCAAAATGACATTTCCTAACTCCAGATGGAATACTTGACGTGTAAGGCTCCAAACCAGTTACAGGTCAACATTTTTGCCCCAATTGAAACCGCAAGCATTGCATGCTGCAGAATTTGACGTCATGAATTCGTTGATTGGCATAAGGTATATTTTTAAAATAACTTCACTCATCCTTTGGTTTTAAATTTCTTAGGTATATTATTCATCCACACTCCGGCAATGAAAAGAGTTCCTTAGAAAATGTCATGCTCAAATCAAAGCCTGGAAATAGTGAATCAATTTTGAAACTTAGGTTCACATTATCTTGTCTTACCATAAGAATATATCATAAATCTGTGCATTTACGAAACCAAATGACAGCAAGCGATTTTTTTTTTTCTTTTTTAATGAGTCTATCCACTTCTGTGTACCTCTTCTGCAGCTTGTTTTCGTTTAATGGAGGTAAAGTATGTAGGTACACTCGCTTCCATTTATGCCATCACCGCAGCTTCGGTAGGCATTCTACTGGCCTTCACAGGTGGAGTATGTCTAGCAAGGGGGAGTATACGACGAAGGATGGAGGTTCGAGTCCACGGACCCAGGTAAATTTTTTATTTCTTCTTTCTTTTTATTTCACATTAACACCTTTTATATCGACGTAGCTTACGTTCTGTGAATCAATATTGTGAATCAATTCTGTGAATCAATTCTGTGAATCAGTATGTGAAATCTTTATCTGCTGTTCTCGCAAGCTATAAAATAAAGAAAAATACAGCAACCTGATCTCCAGTAGCTTTTAAACGTAACGAAACGCTAATAAAAGAAATTCTAATACTTAGTGTGGTCTACATCATTTGCTATCACTGTCCTCAATCTTCGGGATATGGAATCCACCAACGTTTTAAAATAATTAGCGTCTTCTGCTAATGACTCCCAAGTGTCTGTAATGGCACACCAGAGTTGTTTAGCATTATTCAATCTGGGACCTCGAGAGAGCCTCTGCTTTACTTTCGCCCAAACGTGTTCAATTGGGTTGAGATCTGCTGATTTCGGAGGCCATGGTATCTGTTCTAAGATATCCCTCTGCTCCGAAAACCACTTTTGGACCTTGCTCGCCTTGTGAACAGGATGATTATTCTGTTGGAATGTAATAATTCCGTCAGGATAACGCTCTCGGGCAGACGGGAGTAGAACATGTTCTAAAACTTCAGAATAGGTTTCCCTCTTCTACTGTTCATGAACGTTCCGAATAGCCCTGTGAAACCAGGGTGAGAACAGCAGAACGTTTATCAACGGCCTCTGCCATTGCAAAATAAATATGAATAAATGCATCACTGTAGGCTACAAAGTGACCGAGAACCTCTTTTGTTGCTGAATGCAACTAGTGTGTGACCGACACAGAAAGAAACAATTACACAAGAATCGAGCTTGTCACCAGTAGTTGAAAGAATTGGCTATTTCATAGATACCTACATAGATAATAACAACAATAACAACAACAATGATGATAATAACAATAATAACAATAATAATAATAACAATAACAATAACAATAATAACAATAACAATAACAATAACAATAACAATAACAATAACAATAACAATAACAATAATAATAATAATAATAATAATAATAATAATAATAATAATAATAATAATAATAATAATAATGCATTTATTGTCAATAGACTACAAGTAGTTTCTGACATTGTCAGTTCAATTACATATGTACACTTTCATTACAATTATTCAAATTACATATCTACAATTTGCATTTACAATTAATATCTTATCACTATATTTACAATTCATCCATAGTATACAAGGCCTTGTTTATTAAGTAATTTCTGAGCTCCTTAAAACCATTATTGGATTTAGCTTGTTTAATATAATTTGGTAACTTATTGTACAGTATTATTCCCATTACATTTGGATCTTTAATGCTACAATTCATTCTAAAACCCTGTCTGAAAAAATCACTATTGTTTCGAGTGTTATAGTGATATCTAATACTCAATTCATAGCTGATATTGCGTAAAATCTATATTACTTACTTAAAATTAAAAATAGAACATGAAAGTAGAGGAAACAAAATAAAGGGAAGTAGAGTATATTCTGTCACCTAGGTTTGAACTTAAGTTCACCAGTTCTCAAAGCGCGTGTTATTTCTGAGCTGTATTTGCTTGGGACTCGTAGTGTCTATTGGCACATCAATATATACTCTAACACCGGCCACGTTTTTTATAGTAACATGACCAATTTATCGCATTCAGGGTACTTCATGTCTTATGAAACATGTCATTGGTTGTTTCAGTTGGTTGGATATCGCTGCTCCTCCTATTGTATATAGAACTACCAATGCGCATAGCATCAGGCAGAAACACGTTTGGGTTTGTTAAATTGGAGGTTTTTTTATTCAGGATACCACAAAATATATATTTCCAGTGATATTTTAGTATAAAATTATCAGGTGGAAAGTAATACTTCCTTTACCTTATTCAGAATTAGTTTACAATTTGAAGAAGGATAACAATGTATATTGAAAATAATTCACTGCTAATAACATTTCAGCAATTTCTGCAAGTTTTATTACCAAACAATTTTAAGGCGTAGTTAAAACAACACGCCCAGAAGCGTTTTAATAACGTAACTGTGCAACTAACATGAAATGTTTAGTTATGTTATAATGCAGCACAAACCGCTTTGTGTGTCGCAAGCACTGCTGTTTGGAACCAGGTAGCAATGTTGCAGTAGTCTGTGTCAAACACCTAACAGGGCATAAAAGCCTCGTGTTTCTGTTACGAAATTGGTTCAAGCGAGTGCGTCCTTTATGTCCCATATGAGACAAAGAGACAAAGCCCTTGCCTCGAAGACAAACAAAGGAATATTGCAATCTTTACCCAGATATCGCTTCAATTCACATCGCTCGACAGGAGATATCGATAAACACTGAACTCCGGAAACAGCAAATATGTAACGTGTCAAATCTACAAACAGGTTCAAAGTGGGGCACTGTGTGCTCAACAAAAGTGGATTTGTGTTTAAATGATATGTACCTTTACATAGCATTGGACACGTACAGGGTGACTCAAAAGGCGTTTCACTTAATCCAGAAGCAGTTACTATCTGAAGTGCTGCAACATTGGCCGCAGTAGTAGTAGGCAATCCGGAAAATCGGAAATCCGAATAATCTGGGTTATATGGGTTAATAAGCAAAATTTTTAAATCCTTAAATAAGCAGACTGGCCGTTTATGACGATAAAAGTGTTGTAATAAAATTATGTACAATCATGCATGTATTGTTCACAAGACATTAACAATATAAAAATGTTAATCATATCAAATCATATCATTTCTTGCACACTGAATTACACTCTCAAACGCTTTAATAAGACACCAAAACAATCCGGTTAAAGCATACAGTATAAACCTGAAGACACGTGTTGTTTGAAAACAGTACGAAAAGTGAGGAGATTGAGGGAGGTGCAGTGACGGGTAGGGATCAAGGTCAATGCTTTCATCTAGTGCAACTTATAGCTGGCGAGACATCGCCTCACCACCGTGTGACACACTGGCGAATCTTTCTTAAACTCAACAGGTAGCATTTTGCAGTATAGTACAGTGCGTATTACCATAATGTATTGCACTATTTATGCAGGAACCGTGCAGTGAATCAAAGTAAAAAACGACCATTTAATGACTTCGTGCCATCTAGAATCAAACTTTAAGCCACCTTTTCTCCCTTATTTCAAAACAGAAAAAAATTCACGAATTTATTATTCCGTTTGAACAACGGCTTTTAATTTATATGTTTTTAAGGTGAGCTTAAAATGTTGACTGACTAGTTATCCTGCTTACCCTACTCATACGGAGGACCCCCCCCCCCGCAGCCCCCTCCCCCCAACCCGCCACCAGGTTACACGTCAGCGCCTGGGCTCAGTTGCCTGTCGAGGAGCAGGCAAACTCTGGATCAGAGAGTTAGCCAGAATAGGTGATCAGTCCAGGTGGGCTAGGAGATATGAAATGAGGTTCAAATAGACGAAAGAAAAGGCCAATATGTAGTAATTGGTGGAATGGCGAGGATACCGGAGAACCCGGCGAAAACCCGTCCAGACGCCGCTTCATCCATCACAAACCCCACATATGGCTCCTGGGATCGAACGTGGATGGCTTGCTGAGAAGTGAGCAGTTTAACTACTCGGCCGTGCTTCAAGCACTAAGGACTTTAATTTCTTTGCAACTTTAAGAAGCATTAAGTAGTTTGACATAAAACATTTTCCTTGACTCTCATTAAAATTTGTTGTACCGTAGGTAGTGACTTATTTTAAACTGCCTACTTAAAAGATGTATTTTATTAGCATAACAAGAGTGATTAATTAGACATAAAAAAGGGTAAATGTAGTTTCACATAAACCCTTCAAAATTGTTTGTTTCGTTTGCTTTATTTTCTGCATACCTACTAAAAATTTCGACAAGGTTTTTTGAACTTAAAAAAAAGGAATGTCAGCTTTTTAAAGGGGCACTTCATTAAAATGTGTAGTCAATTGTTGCTTTATTGCTATGAATAAATAGGCGTATATGGACTTGGGGAACACTGAAATTAATTCTTTCTTCCCAAATGTCCTCAATAACAAATTCTTTACTTAGATGAATGCAAGGATCCCTGTAAGTTTATAGTGGCACTGTTGGTGCTAATCCTCGGATTTCATCATCCATTTCTGCTGCACATAAAATATGTTGCGCTCTTACAGACAAAGAGCTTTAAAAATATGTTACAACAAATATGCTCACAAGTATATAAGAAACGAGTTCATGCACAGAAAGAAAGAAAGAAAGAAAGAAGAAAAGAAACAAACAAACAAAGAAACAAACAAACAAACAAACAAAGAAACAAACAAACAAAGAAACAAACAAACAAACAAACAAACAAAGAAACAAACAAACAAACAAACAAAGAAACACAAACAAAGAAACACACAAACAAAGAAACACACAAACAAACAAAGAAACAAACATAGAAACAAACAAACATAGAAACAAAGAATCAAACAAAGAAAGAAAGGAAAAAAAAGAAAGAAAAAAAAGAAAGAAAAAAAAAAGAAAGAAAAAAGAATGAAAAAAGAAAGAAGCAAGCCGGTAGATCGTTATGCTGCATTATGGAATATTTTCAAACCACTAACGGTATTAAAAATAAATACTTAATGCAGCGTGTATTACTTTCTAACGCTAGTGCTGCAATTTGGCAACAAAAATACTATGTCTAGGTTTTAGAATATTAGTTATTTTTTATTTTCTAATTATACTGGCATTTTATTATTTGTAGGTAATTTATATTATAAAAGAATACATTAGTTCAATATTATCGCAGCATTATTTTTAAACAAAGCAAAAATCATTGCAATCGCTGTCAAATGTGACCCTGCCACAATCCAAGCATGCCATCACCCAGTTTATTTTAAGTGGGCCCTCCCCATTCTTTATCACAGGCACATTTTACTACATCGCTGAGATTCGAACTCGGAACCTTCCTGTTTGAACGGATGACCAGATTATTTCCTCTCGCCATAACTATCATGGCCATTAGAATCACTTCCATTGAGGTGCCTTTGATCGGGATGTCTAACCCGGTTTAGGAATTAGAAGAGCGGCTGCATAGTAAAATGCATTAGAGGGTTAATGAGTTGTAAATTTTTTCTGCTGTAACATTGTAGCTACGCTTTATGGTTTCCCAATTAAAAACTTCACGGGATATTCCAAAACATTCAAGACATCGACATTCAAGATATCTCGGTATTTAAGTTTAACATATTTTAAGGATACGACACGAGGATTTTGAAGAAAATTTCTCCACCCTAAACTACACTTTAGGTGGAACATTTTTCCAAAATTTTTATTTTTGCTAAAATAGTTAAACACATGTCATTTTAATTAAAATCGTTAAGATATTCTTATGACAAATGAAATGCATATTTTGACTTTTCTGGCTATAGTCCACGTAGTCCTGTTCAGTTTGAATGTCTTTTGCATAACTGGTAAACCGTAAGAGATAGACCAAAAATGTATATCTTGCTAAAACACACAATTTATGTGCAAATAGTATTTTTTGTAGAGTGAACCATTTCGGAGATGTTCCTTGTTATTTATATGAGTTTTGGGAAACAAACTTTCGTCAATGGAAGATCGTGATTCATTTTTTGTATCTTAGCGTGCAAAGAGAACGGAATCTCAAAGCTTTAAAAAATTTGACTATCGCTCAATTTCTACTGTATTCCCATATTCCCTTTGCACATTCAAGAAAATAAGCAAAAAGATAGTTGAGATAAACATTTCCAGAAATTAACACGAAGAAGATATAGGAGTAAGAGTTCGTAAGAATGGTTAGTACAAGACTAGAGAAAGTCATGTGAGTGCATCATTTTAATCTAAACTGTTAATGCAATTTTAGATATAAAGAAAAAAAAATACTGCACGTAAAATTATGTTCAACTTTGAGAACACTTCGGAAAATTCTTCGTGTTGCATCCTGGAAAGATAAGTTTGATTTTAATCCGATGTTTTGTTTCGAGTTTGTTTTTAACGATCCACATGTGTGTCTGTGATAGACTATTTCTTGCACATTTATTGTAAAACCTCAATATGAAGTATATTGGGGGAGTAGAGTAGCTCGTACACCTAACAATGGTACAGAAAATAAAAATGATTCAGGTTTCTGCAATGGTGCACGATCTGGTCAAGAAGAGTTAGTCTAATACCTTCAATTCTTTCCCCTCTCTCAAGAGTTGGATGTAGTGTTCTTTTCCATGGAGCCAGCTTGTAGCTATCCAATATTAAATCATGAGATAGTGAATAATCAAAACAGTCAACTCTGAAGATGTTCCCATTTCTTTTTCTCCTTCTTTCAGCAGTCTCTTTAATATTCCACGTAGCGCAGCAGGATATGTTGTCAGTGGGTACCTCGCCCACTTTCACAGAAAGTGAAAGTAAAGGGGCCCCAGGCGTACCCTACCCAGCTGCAGCGCTAAAGGTCACTCCTGCTAAATACCACAACAAAGGTCAGTCCGTTGATGATGCACTTCAATGAACACTATACAGGCATCTTTACGCAGTAATTAGTGTTCTGGCTGACCTCGACTAACAGACAAGCTCCCCCAAAATCTCTTCTCCCGCAGAACCATGTTCGTTGATGAGATTTATAATGTAGCAGGCTGCTAGTTTATACACACCATTATAAAGTCTTCTGGTTGGGAGAAACTCCTAGATTATTTAGTTACCAAGTTTGTTCTCCTCTTTCCTTGCGTTATTAAAGCACCAAGGATGCAGATTTTAATGCTGCTACATGTTAGTAAATGTAACGTATTCTGTACTTCAAACTCGCTGTATTGCATTTGTGATACAAAATGTATGTGTGAACATTATACTGGGTACTTGAAAACTTATTTGTGGGATGCTACTTTTAACGGATGAGAAGATATTTAAGGCGTACAACTCGCCTGAAAAACGAAACTTTCTAAACGTCCAAATGTCACTTCTAGGCTAACAAAATCCCAAAATCCACTTGTTGAAAGATGTATAGACATTTTATGTCTTCCTTTGATCTTGAGAGAGAGAGAGAGAGTATGTGTTAGATAGAGAATTGGAAAGTGTATTGGTAACTTCTCTAAAGATTTGCAAAAAGGCACTAGGGAAACATACGGTAGCCCAAGATTTACTCTGAGGTGGTTAAAAATGTCAACATTTAATGAAGGCAATTAAAGCCGAAGTAGTTGCTTTAACTCGGAATAATAAACTTAAAAATTTACTTATATGCACCTAAAACGAAAATAATAGTGGTTTTAATTCTCGGAAAAATAGAAAGTTCCCCTGCTTGTATAAGAGTTATAATAGATAAACAAAATGAGTATTTTATTCCAAATTAAATATTGATGGATTATATATTAAGATGGATTATGCAATCAATGAAATGAATAACAATTTACATTTAGTGTACCGAGTGGGATGGCGTCTGTGGCCCGCAGGTCGTGTGTTCGATTCCCGCGACCGACCCTCCCGATCTTGGGTTACTCTAGAGTTTAGCCAGGCCACTCAAGAGAATGCTGGGAAGGATATTTACCTTGCATCCCCCGTGTCACTTCCATTCATTTCATTCACTCTATCCGGTCTTTCCAGGTTGTAAAGAGCTAGCGGATTCGCCTGCGAGGCTGTGGTTACTAAAAGTGAAGAGGAAGGGAAGGGCAGGCGACAAGTTCATGCGCCAAGTGTTGGGTTGGTGGGGTGGCAGCTTTAGTCGTCATTTATGAAAGATAGTTGCTTTTATTTCGGCTGGGTGATCTACGAAAGAGCCCAGTTGTTTAGAAGAATAAGAAAACTTAACTTAGTTATGTATTAAAAGTAATTATATTGTTTAAAGCTCGTAATGTATTATGAAATGTACATTTTTGGGAAAATCTGTGTCCTCTTAGATCAGCGTTGTTTTAACCCTACAATACTGGTTTCGATAACTCGTGTGAATTTGCCTGAAATAGTGGCACCCTCAGGCGTAAGGTAAATGCACAGTTTTGTTTACATCTGAGGGCAGTGGGGTTACCATAAAGAACAAGGTTTCCGATCCAACAACCCCACTGCAACTGAAAGATATGCCGCGCGTAGCCGAGTGGTTAGACCATTCACTTCTCACCAAAGCGGTCCGGGTTCGATCCCAGGCAACCTATGTGGGATTTGTGGTGGACGGAGCCGCGCTGTGGCGGGTTTCCTCCGGGTTCTCCGGTTTCCCTCACCATCTCATTCCACCGGTGCTCCATCTTCATTCCATGTATCTTCAGTGTCACCGTCTGTGGTGCCGTTTGTAGTAAAAGCGGGCTAAAAAAACAAACCAAAGATGCCGTCTCGCAACAAATTGCTAATATTCCAAGACATCTTCAAAATACTATGCAAGGTGTCGCAGAAAGAATGTCACACGTTGAACAAAAGAACAGTAGACATCCTTCCAATATTTTGTAAACGCCATAGCTTGCCCGACAATGGTGTTTTTAACACCTCTTCCCAATGTTTAGTAAACCTCACTCTTTGCCCAACATCGATTTTCTCCTATCTCTAATATTAACGACAGTATATTATAGTTGCTTACTGTTTGAACCTACTTTGAAGGTCCCCATAGAAAATCGTCGAAATATAGTAATTTAATTATTAATTTACCCCTATCACCATTGTGTATCTACCTGCACTTTTATTTTGGTGCAATATTTACCTTCTATACAAGAGCCCGCCTATCAAGTTAACACCATATGCTCAGGATTGAACAATTTAGAAGGTAACATACAATAGTGCAAAAATGTCTAATTCCATAGATTTTCTAATCGAGCAATAGACACAATAATAATGAGATACCAATGTGTCTATACATTGTGCCCCAATTTAAAGGATTCTGGGACTGAAAATGACCGAAAAATTAGCAAATTGACGATTTTTGTGTTGATATATATATATATATATATAAATAAATGTTCCCCATACCTTTAGTAATCGGTTGGCATTGAAACTTAAATGCCATGTACGCTACATTTAGATGCCCCTATTCTGCTTAAATTTACGGCAAGTAGTTGAAAAAAATATGGGTCAAAAAGGGCTCAAAACACAAAATCTGTGAGTCTATTAGACAAAGAGGGAAGGTTGATGTTTGTTGGGCAATTAGTGTTTATAAAAAAAAAATGTTGTGATATTTTAGTTTTTGATGTGCATAGAATATGTTGAATGTTGCAGTATTTTCGCATTGAGAATAAAGTAATTAATTCCCTCAAAACTATAAAAACAGATTGCTTACCTAACGGTGTTAATATTATAAAACACCACACAGTTCCAGCACTAAGTATTCATTTCACGTATTGAAACAGAAAATTCAAATTTCAGTCCCAGGATCCCTTAATTTCTCATCTCGCCCACTGGAAACTTTAAGCTTGTTCTCTTTGCCACCACAGGGTTTGGTTTTTCCCGTCATCATTATGGCTACAGCACACCATGATCTACTTCTGCACCTGTTCTTGTGTAACTCAAAGAGAATGTATTCGTGGGAGATGAGCATGGAGAAAGCAGCAGTGGTATCCACTTTTGCCTACAGGTGTCCTCTAACAGTAAATATTTATCAACTTGTACACTCCTTTGTTTTGATTGGAGCTGTACAGAAAAAGCAACCGCCTTGGAAAGCTATAAGCTCCTTTTGGCAGCGGAAACGCCTTGGCACAGGATTCTCCGCTCCACAGCAAGTTCAGGTCTGTTTCAGCAGTGACTTTCACCACGGCTTCTGCACTTGCCGCACGGTTAGGAATATGATGAGAATGCGGTGAAGAAAAATTTAATTGAGATCTTCTATCCGCAGCGGTGCCGCAGATTTTAATGAATGGCAAATTGGTTGCACCTGGCTTGGTGCAAGTTATGACAAAGAAGTACTTCAAAATCGGCATTAGAACGGAACTACCGGGTAACAAAATAGTACAAAGTAACGAAAATACAAGAAACAAAAAGTCTAATGTGTTCCATTTACATGACCTTCTCTACTTATTACTAGGACTCGCATTTTTTGGTAAATATATATTTTGTTTGCGTCTTAATACGAACTTGAAATTACGTTTAATGTTCTGTGTCGTCACACCGGAGCAAATATTTGAGGTTTTATTGAGGATAAAAATGCATATTTTCGCTTTTCTTATGTGAATATTTTGTCATATTCACATAAATTACACAAAAATCGCATAAAGGAAACCCTTTTTAAATTCTTTTATAGGTTTACATAATGTTACATAAAAACATTAGCAAATTACATTTAATAACTCACCACCCAATGCTCAGTTACATGGGCCAGATGTCGCAATTTGTTATTCATTATTGGAACTGATAAATGAACTAAAATTTTCAATAACTTTTAAGTGACACTGTGTTAAGAAATGACTTAGCATACATTTTCGCAAATCTGTTTCGTCTACGATTCCATAAAAAAGTAGTTCGGGATCTGGAGGAAAAAACAATGTTCTTTCTGATCCTGCAACCAAAACTTAAGAAAAGCAAGGAAGTGTTCGAAAATAGTGGATCTAACAATGAGTAAATTTTTAAATATGTTGGAGGGTAAAATGAAGGAACTATTGATGTGACATTCCATGTTATAGTTATGCTAGACTTACTTCTTGAGGCGTGGAGCGCTAATTTTTTAAATTTAAGACACTTCTTCGTGACAGTCGTCAATCTTAGAGGATCGAAAATTTGAGGAATCATGTGGTCATATACAATAACTCTATACTACTTCGTGATCTCTTCCAGGTATAATGTCTAGTGAGTAACACGTACCATTATATTAGTTCAGCCATACAGATCTTAGAAAGATTTTATTTGTTTTGGTACATTTGACATTTTAGCACATAAAAATAAATATTCCCCAAGTTTCAAGCATCTAAAAATCAAGCTCTTCTTATCACTTCTATTCCAACAAAAGCTTCTTACTCGATCTAATTTATGTTAATCATATTAACTTTTATTTAAACATGTAGGTATTTTGAATAAAATATAAATAAGGATACGATAGGATAAGTGACTTAAAAACCGTGTCGCTATGTGATCTTAAAATGCCACCTTTATTTTATTAACTTCCCACTAGTATGAACTATCCGAAAATTAAAATGGATTGAAATTGTGTGACGTACATTTCTTGGGCAATATCTTGCTTATCTTTATGCTTTACTAATTATACAAAGGTTATTCAGAAAGTAATAATACTAATACTAATAATACTAATACTAATAATACTAATAATAATACTAATAATAATACTAATAATAATACTAATACTAATACTAATACTAATACTAATACTAATAATAATAATACTAATAATAATAATACTAATAATAATAATACTAATAATAATAATACTACTACTAATAATACTACTACTAATAATACTACTACTAATAATACTACTAATAATAATACTACTAATAATAATACTACTAATAATACTACTAAATACTAATAATAATAATAATAATTATAATAATGAGCCTGTTGTTCAGGAGAACAACATGTGTATTATGCTCTGGTGCGACAGTTTTGCTAAACTGATGGAAGCTTGTTGGAGACGTTGAAGACCCAAAATTTAACTATAAGAATTTCTGAAAGAAACGTTCTGATGAAACGAAAAATAGTAAAAATATAAATTTTGTCTATTTACTTGGATAACTACTATTGTAATTATTAGTATTGTATTGAGAACTCGGGAGGAAGGGATGAAGTGAGAGCTCTCTACGGGCGTGTTGGAATCCGGACGAATAGCCTAACCTCCCTAATGTGTGCTGGACATTGTTCATTTCGATACTAGTGTTCACCAAGCAGCCACCGGTCAGACGACTATAACTCCATTTGTCCGCTGAGAACAGTTTGCAGAGTTCATAAACAGCTGCGTCAAACTCGCCCATCGCCAATATTTCAGACCCTGAAAGACTGATTTGATATGAGGATGAAAGGAAATGGAGGGACGGGAAATTTGGGTAATGTAATTGTTCTTCCCACCATTTGCTTGGTGAGGTGAGAAAACTCGGAAAAAAGAAAAAAGAAAAAAAAAACCATAGATCAGGAAGGTGGGTTCCGGGAATCGGACCCATGACCATTTGGGAGAATGCGAGTCTCACACGGTACCGCTGAACCATCTCTCTCTCTCTCTCTCTCTCTCTCTCTCTCTCTCTCTCTCTCTCACGCACACACACAAAGAGAGATATAAGGTTCTTAAAACGGTGCTTGGAGGTTTCGTAGGAATTACGGTATGATCTCGCACTGGCTCTAAAAGTATAGAGGTAACCGAAATATGTAAGAGAAACAAAGGAATGGGATCTGACAACTGATGCCATTCCATTTGGCGATGGCAATCCATTTTTCTAGCAGAAGTTTCCCCTGGGCGTAATCCTTTACTTATAATGACATGAAGAGAAGGCTGGAGGAATGGGAATCTGCTGCTCGAAGGAATCCGATTTAGCTAAAGTTACGGATTACTTCAGGTGGTGAGGTTTACAGACGAAAGGGCTTTAATGCTTCGCAAGACTAGGGAGATGAAGCGAGATTCCTATGAATACAGTCGCTATCAAACACCGGAAACCAGGAACATGGAAGAACTAATTTGGCGACTATCAACCACAAATCTTCACTACCAATTATTACTTATTTTTGCAGCGTTCTACAAATTACAAGGAGAGAAGGTATTATAAATCCGGTCGGCAGCCGCCGCTCAAAAAAGAGTCGAGGTTGACTATCTCAAACCACTGCATAGCGAAAAAACAAGACGAAAATGAGCGCGCCAGAACAAAGCGATTTTAGACAATTCGCGAAGCTGTTCAAGTGCCGAGCTCGTTTATAAGTTGCTTCGAGAAAAGGGGCATTTTTTCAGAGAATTTACCCGAAAGTGCCCAGAAAGAGCCAGACTAAATGTTGAGCAAGCGAGACATCCAGAAAAGTAGTTTTAGTGAGTGTGTATCGTCGAAAACAGCTGTTGAGACAGAGATAGTACACACACACACACACACACACACACACACACACACACACACACACACACACACACACACACACACACACACACACACACCAGAGAGAGACAGACAGTGGAGTGTCTCAAAGTTACGATCGGACAGAACAGCTGTGAGCTGTATGGTCACGACGAATTGTAATTTGTGTTAACGATAAAAAGAACTTTATTTAGTTTTAGAAGAGAAACAAAGTTACAAAAAAGTAACTGGACTGGTCATTTGTCACATTGGTGTCAGAAGTGGGATCTGTCATTCTCATTTGTTTAAAGATTGTGTGTCTGTAGCCAGATTAATCTAAGAAATTTGTTACTGACTTAATTCATTTTTACAGTGAACGCACTAGCATTGCTACTATAATTCTGAAAGCTACAACAGATTATGGGCTATAAGTAACTATGTACTCTCTATGCACATAAGTTGAAGGAACATAAAATAAAACCTTTAGCTGATTACCCTCCCTTTATGTAGGACTTACATCCCCTAGGACTTACACGCCATGTCGGGGAACAGAGGTACCTATGGACCGGATAGAGCGAAGCGCTAGAAGCAGGTGGTCAGCCCAGCACCAGGTATGAGTGACGAAGATGATGATACGAAATGCAGGTGAAATAGATGAATGGAAGGGTGATGGAGCAGTTGGCGGGGGAAACGGAGTACCCGGAAAAATCCACCTAGACGCTGCTTCCTCCACCGCAAATACCACATGAGGGTCCCTGGGACCGAACCGCTCGGCCACGGTACTGCCATAAAACCAAAAGAATAACTGAAGTAAAAAATAACATTTTGGGTCACCGGAGTTTTTTCGAATTCAGATTCACTGCTCCACATTTTATTCAGAAGATACGAATATGGGAATACGGCGTACTTATTTTAGCACTCCAGCACTAAGACAAGGTAACACTACGCTCACCTCGGTTCCTCAGGGTTCCATTTTAGGACAGGTCCTATTTTTAATGTACATCAACGATCTTTCTTCTCACTTGTCACTGATCAGCAGTGCACTCTTTTCAGAGCAGTGAGGGTAGACTTATGCAGTCAGAAATAAATAAATTATACCATCACAATTGTAGAAATGGGATTAATAAACAAATTCCAAATATAAGTAAAACTGTATCTGTTAAATTGAATCCACAAGTGGAGGTTCAAGTCCTATTTAAAGTAGGTATATCATTTAATACGAATCTTGCTTAGCGAGAGTCTTGTGCCAAGTTTTAAGGATTGTTATTGATTCCCAACTCAGTTGGATAGAGCATGTCAACTTTCTAACTAGCAATTAAATCGTATACACTATGCTACAGAACTACTAGCTAAAACCTGTAACTTAAATGTCTCAAAAAGTTGTTTATTCAGCGTTGACATACATAATACAAAATAAAGTTAAAACCATAAACTATGATTTTAATAAAGTCAGGTATAGCCTATCTTGCAACAACTGTATTAAGGCGTTTAAACTAAAAGGGAATATCAACCAAGTGAACCGATGCACTCCAAGTAAACCACTTTTCTTAGATTGAAGAGTTCTTACCTTTGCCATGTGTTTATATCTCAGAGGCACTTTCTTCGTACATGAAAATATGAACATTTTTAAGCTTAGCAACTAATACTTTTCATATAAGCACATGAGGCTGTCGAAACTGGCTGGACACACGTATGGGAGCCAAATATGAGGCTGAGTAGCCCCGGGTGATGGAGTCAAATATGTTGGCCCCGCTTGGCTACCGCATTCTCGCCGTAAACTCACCATTCAGCTAGTCAGCTGGAGTCGTATGGGTGCAGAGGAATATCTGTTAAATACTCTAATAATAATCCAGTGCCTTGTTTTACTGTGGAACGATGCATTTTATACATATTTTCGACTCTCAAGTACAAATTGTTACACGACAAATATTGTGCTCTTTAAGCACATTCCTTTACAATCCAATTAGAACAAATAACTTCAACAACACATTCTTCAAATAATAATGTTCTTGTATAAAGAATGTCTTTTCTAGACTTCACTAATACATAGAACGACAATTATGGAATCTTCCTACAGGAGAGAAACATTTAAGACAGTTATTTTTCTGTAACTATGGGAAACAAGTGATGCACGATTTCTTGTTGCCTCTGTTTCATTGGTCTTTTAACGTAGATGTTTTAGAGGGCTTTAGACAAGAAACGGTTTCAAACATCAACACAATCCATTTCCAAAAATGTTTGCCATAAAGATGTTAATTTGTATAATAAACTCCCCTGAGACTATCAAAGTCACACAGAGCAAAACATTTAAACAGTTTAAACATCTACCTCTTAAACTAAGTTTTATTTCGTCGACGAATATTCATGAATACGTAGTTTTGATTATATTGTGCACTAAAGGTACTAAACTGTATCATTTACTTATTTTGAATTGAATTTTTGTACATTGGTAAATTACTGCATCACCTTCAGTTGATTTTATAACATTGAACCAGAGTTACCCTTTTGAGGATACTGCTCGTTTCATGGGTCCTGTCCATCCGAAGGATGCACATCGACTCACAAATCTTTACGACTGTCCTCAAGAGTAAAATTGTGCTTGATCGCTTCGAAGAACACCTATAGTTACAGCTTTTGAAATAACAGCATTGTGTTTCCTAAAATCTAAAGTGACAGTGAACAATTTCTTTAGGAATTGTTTTTGTATTAATAATTCATTTAAAACTAATCCATTACACAATCTTGGTAGAATTTCCAAATTAATTTCAATTATATTTACGTTTTAGCAACACAAAACGTTAAAAAATTATTGTAAGCCTAAAATGAAGTTTAAAAGTTAAATATAATTTGAAAAAAGTGAACATTATCAAGGAATGATATACTATGATACTATAGCCATTTTGCCGAGTATGTGTCTTTTTCTTCCTGCTATGTTACGGTGCTTTCTAAATTCACACTTCTGTATCTGTATTAGCTGCGAGGGAACATCTCGCTGCTTTGTTGCCCAATGAGGATCTATTGGGAGCTACAACCCCCAGGGAGAGAAGATAAGGTAAAGAGGAAACATAGGGCGGCAGAGGGCAGGGACCGAGCAAGTCACAGGGAAGTGCAGAGTTCCCTAACTGTTTCACAGATAACCTCCACGCATATCATAAATAGGGCCTGTGAAGAAGCGCCACACAGCGCAAGCTCCTTAGGCGAATGCTGTTGTGGCGTCCTTAAGCCTTAACTGGAAGGGAAAACCACGGAAAAATCCAGATTAGGATGGTCGGTCTTCGCGACCATAAAGTGGTGCGTTAACGAGCGGGATCTTTCAGGCTGAAGCTCTGTGTTGTGGGTGTACGTTCACAAATCTAATATTCCCTATAGTTTGCCTTTGAGAAACGATGCGAAATCGCTTAACTATATATTGACTTGCTCTGGTGCAGCACAGTTCAAAGAAAAGTGCATGTAGCAACGTTCAGTCACGCTCAATGTAACGGACTACAGAGTCGATTATGAAACATCGACTCGTGTCGGTGTCCTTGGATAGGTGTGGCTCATTCTCTTAACTTGAATTTTAATCATTTCTCATTCACAAACACTTCTTAGAAATATTTAAAATTTTCCATCACTGATATACTTACTACAATTTTCACGAGAACCTTATAAACTACTTCAAAAGAACTGGTTGATTCAAAACGAAGTTCAATATCTACATGAAGGTGCCCAAAGAAGAACTGAAGCTCTGTTCCTTTACGTTCTCTACCACGTATTGCAAAGTAGAGGAAGAACTGTATTCCACTAAAAATTTTGGTATCGATATTTCATCGGAAATACACCTTTTGAGGCCCCCGAATAAAAAAAACATTTTTAGAAAAAAGATCTGTGTGTATGTGTCGGAGTGATTGTCTGTGAACAGCATAACCCAAAAACGAAAAGTCGGTTAAAAACCAAAGTTGGTATTAAGTTCCAAGAATCAAAAACTAAGATTTGGAAGAAAATTCCTCCACCCTAAACTACCCCTTACATGGAATTTCGATAATTTTGATTTTCCCAAAAATGGCTAACGATTTTGATTAAAATGCCATATGCTTAAGATATTTTTATATCAAATGAAATGGATGTTTTTAATTGTTTGGCTATGGGCCATATAGTCCTGTTTACTTGACTTTTTCACAAGTGGTAAACCGTAAGATATAGACCAAATCTTTCTATATAAAAATATAGATATCTTTAAAACACACAAGTTATGTCCTTATGTATTTTTGGGAGTGAACCATTTCGGAGATATTCCTTATAGTCTGTGCGAGTATTGCAATACTTATAGTTTTATAAAATGGAAGGTCCTTATTCACCTTTTTATCTCCTGCCTGTGCGAAGAGAACATTAAAAAAAATCAAGCAAGCATTTAAAATGTTTATCAGAAAACTATTTCCTGTAATAACATAATTTCTATGTATGTGATAATAGTTATACAAAAAGTACAAAACGTTTAAATTATTTTGTAGATTATCTAGCTAAACACTCATTTAACGCTTAAACAATTTGAGATGGAATTTAACAGTTCATTGAGTACATAAATTCACTGCGGTAATATCCCTGACAGATTAGTTTGATGTGCAGCACACTAGTGCTCCCATCGTATGAGGTTCACAGAATAAAGCACAAAGCAACAACAGAAGGATCAAAAATAATAAATTAGGTGATGTTGACAAGAGCTTGTGTTACAGCTGCAAGTTTTTCTTCATGCTTTATACAATGTTTTACAAGCTATTCCTACAAAACTGTGTTGATGTATATGCTTTTTTGCTTTCTCTACCACGTATAGTAAGTAGAGGAAGTACGTATTCCACCCAAGCATTCGGTGTCCAGATTTCACCGGAACTATACGTTTTGAGGCCCCCTGAATAAAAAAGAAAAACATTTTTACTTTCTATACAACGTATAGTAAGCAGAGGTAGTACATATTCCACCCAAACATTCGATGTCGAGTTTTCACTGGAACCCTGTTTTGAGGACCCCCGAACAACAACAAAAAAAGTATTTTTAGAAAAAAGTCCGCGCGCGCACGAAAAGTTGGTTAAAAACTAAATTTGGTATTTAAGTTAAGCATTTTTAAGGATACCACACGACGAATTTGAAGAAAATTGATCTATCCTAAACTACCCTTTGCATGGAAAAATTTTCGAAAATCTTCATTTTCTCGAACATAGCACTAACAATTTTTATTAAAATCCCACATGTTTAAAAAATGTATATTTTGAATTTTCTGGCTATAGACTATGTAGTCCTATTTACTCTTGATGACTTTCGAATAACTTGTAAATCTCAAGACATAGACGAAATATTGCTATACAATAACGCAGATCTCGTTAAAGCACAAAATTTATGCCCAAATGAATTTTTTTGTGGAGTTAACCATTTCTGAGATATTCCTTGATATTTGTGCGAGTTTTGGAATACTTAAAACTTCTGTCAAATGGAAGATCTTTATTAATCTTTCTATATATTAGCAGTAACTCTCAAAGCTTTAAAAGATTTGACTATCCCTCAAAGCCTACCGTATTCCCATATTCCTCTTGCACCTACAAGAAAATGAGCAATAAGATAATTTCTGCAAATTACTAACACGAAGAAGGTATAGGAATAAGAATGTGCAAGAATGGTTAGTACAAGAGTAGAGAAAGTCATACGAGTGCAACACAAAATATTCCTGCGGGTTTCATTATGACTAAAAAGATCTAAGTAAACTTTTATTGGCTATAAAAAGAATGGTGTGCTTTTATCTAAAATATATTAGTTAAAATAATGCAAATTTAACAAACATAGAGGTAGTGAGAGCGAAATAGGGAGGAAGCGAGAGCGAAAAAGGGAGAAAGAGAATGAGGGAGAAAGAGAATGAGGGAGAAAGAGAATGGGGGAGAAAGAGAATGGGGGAGAAAGAGAATGGGGGAGAAAGAGAATGGGGGAGAAAGAGAATGAGGGAGAAAGAGAATGAGGGAGAAAGAGAATGGGGGAGAAAGAGAATGGGGGAGAAAGAGAATGAGGGAGAAAGAGAATGAGGGAGAAAGAGAATGGGGGAGAAAGAGAATGAGGGAGAAAGACAGAATGAAATATAAAGAGAGAAAGAGGGAGAGAGAGGAAGAAAGGAAGAGAGAAAGATACAGATGAATCAAAATAATAGTTTCACCAGCAGCATCACGTTACAGAATTTCAAGTTCTCTTACTTAAATATTACTGCTTAAACAGAATATTCCAGGAAATGTGAACCCCAATATTATGAAAATTGCTAGTAAACATGCTTTATAGCATTGTGTTCTGTCTTTCACTCTGTCTTTCAGTACAGAAAAACAGAAGTATGCCTAAAATGACACACAGCAAAGGTCGAAAAGTTCAAAAATAACAATTTAAAGTAATAACTGTAGTATTGAAACGTATCCACATAACATTAATTAGGAATGGAGCATGTTACAGGAAACGAAAAACACTTTATTGTTGTATTTCAGTGGCTTTCTATTAAATCCACCTTCGTATAAATGCCTGCACACAATTTTTTATAAAGCAAGCTAAATATCGGAAGTGACTAACTCGCGTGCTCTGAAGTTCTAGCAAAAACTAGTCAAGTCGCTTTCTTTTTCGTTCCAACTATTCAACAGGAATTTTTGGTTTGGATCTCGTAGTTTCTTAATAAATCGTTTTGTAATTTATGGATCAGTACTGTCACGAATACTCGCGTTGGAAGGAAAACCTATGGGGAGAAAACAAGAGTTTGAAATTCCGTTCTCTATGCACGAATTTTGCCAAAGCCTTCATGTAGCGACCAGCTATAAAAGATTTGACTATCGCTCAAAGCCTACTATATTCCTCTTGCACCTACAAGAAAATTACCAGTAAGATAATTTGCACAAATGTTTATCTGGACTAATATGAAGATAGAGGAATAGGAGTTTGTAAAAATATTTGTGTAAGAGTAGAGAAAGTCATACGAATGCAACGCATTTTTACTTTCTCTACTGGTAAGTAGGGGAAGTATTGTATTCCACCCAAAAATTCGATGTCGAGATTTCACCGGAAACATGTTTTTTTGATTCAGGGGGCCTCAAAAACATATATTTTTAGAAAAAGGTCCGTGTGTGTGTCTATGTCAGTCTGTCAGCCTGTGGACAGCATAACTCAAAAACGAAAAGTCGGTTATAAACCAAAGTTGGTATTTAAGTTTAATGTCATTCAAGGATGCGACACGAAGATTTTGAAGAAAATAGCCCCACCCTAAAGTACCCTTTGCATGGAAAATGTTTCGAACATTTTGATTTTCTTGAAAATGGCTATAACGAGTTTGATTAAAATGTCATATGTTTGAGATATTTTGATAACAAATGAAATGTATATCTTGAATTTTCTGGCTATAGCCCTTGTAGTCGTATTTACTCTGGACGACTTTTGCATAACTGGTAAACCGTTAGAGATAGACCAAATCATACTATACGAAAAATGTAGATCTTGCTAAAATACACAATTTATGTCTCAATACATTTTCTTGTAGGGTGAACCATTTCGGAGATATTCCTTGTTATGTGTGCGAGTTTCGGAAAACTTAGAACTGATCGTGAAAAGGATCATCGTTCATTTTTTATGTTAAGTGGGGAAAGGCAACAGAATTCCAAAGCTTTAAAACATTTGACTATCGCACAAAGCCTACTGTATTCTAATATTCCCATTGTACCTACAAGGAAATAAGCAATAAGATAATTTGTACAAATGTTTATCTTTAACACGAAGAAGATATAGGAATAAGAATTTGTAAGAATGGTTAGTACAAAAGTAGAGAAAGTCATGTGAGTGCAACATATCAGATTTTTTCCTTTACTTTCTTTTCTTTTTTTTATTCAGAGAACCTCAAAATATGTATTTTAGGTGAAACGTCGACATCAAATTTTTGGGTGAAATACTTATTGTAGGTAAGCAATAGAGAAATAAACATATCTGAAGCTTTCCATAGAAGACTGTCATCAGCCAAAAGAATCGTTTGCATTACGACAAAGCGCATAGAGAGAACCTTCCTGCTGGTCACTTACTAGTAAGCATATCTCACTACGTTACTTCGACATTTTCTCATCGTGACTTCAACTACTGTATAGTATTGTGAGATGATCTGCTTTCAGAAAGTGTTTTACGCCCAATAAAATACGAGCAAGAACACCATATACGAGAATGCCCTTATCTGAATTCCTCCTATTTTCCAAGCTTGGCTGCTGAAGTATATCAATTGAATTCCAGAAAATCATGAGCCAGGAAGCAAAAATGAAGCTGTCGGTCGGTGCCTTCCACAGGGCGGGGGGCAGAGACGGAGAAAAACGACGTGGAGGGAAAGTGTGTTAGATGCAGTTGGTTAAACTCTTTCTTCGACTCAGTCATCTATTCGCCGTCATGATGCAGACAACTGGCACAGTGCTGCTCCTTGCGGCCGCTCTTGTATTCAGTCCGGCAGGTAAATCATTCCTTCAATGTTTTATTTTTCTAATTATGTATTATTATATTGGTCAACCAAAGCGTTTGCACAATACCGTAAAGGACAAATTGCTGGAATTATCCATAGTCATATTTCTAGGAAATAATCATATCCTTGATGTGGCAATTTGTTCACCGAAGCTGGTGATCAAGGTGGTATTCTGGAAACATTTTCTGGCTGCACAACTGTTATATAGCATTGTTGCAATGTATTTCAGATTTAATGTATGATGTAACTCCATAACCTGCCAATAGTAGAATAAGGAATGATGTAACATCGTCTATAATAACTGAAAAGTGTCTTCTATGATATATTCTGTTTCACTCAAAACTTAAGTTCAAAGTCACGATGCACACGTGGTAGCACTAATGGTTCCTGTTTGCAATATCAATGTCTAAGCTTATATACGCACAAACCGCTCCAAAAACTGCTGTGTGAGACTAAACTATCTTCCAGATGTAAGAAACTTTCAGGTTGTAACATTACTTCAATAACTATTAAAAGAGTTGACTAAACTGCAATGAGTTTTAAGCAACACTTCATATATGTCTTTGTATAATCTTTGCCTCCTTCAAGATTCGCCTGTTTAGGGCGTCGGTGTGAAAGTACTTGAAATTGAAAGGGAAGGGGCATGGTTAGAATCCTGTTTCGGCCAGGAATATTTGCTTCTTTTTCAATCATTTTCTGTAAAACCCATGGTGTAGTAAGTGAAATATGACACTACGCAAGGGAGGCGTTCTTTGACATATTTACGCTAAAATGAGAATACACACCCAACAAACAGTTGCTTGGAAAGGGTTCTGGCAACTTAGCAAAGAAATTGCTGGGCTGCGATTTTAACGTTCGTCGATAGGGAGAAAATATTATGATAGGTGAATTCAGAGACTTTTAGACAGTGGAGTAGCAAGCTTATCCTGAATTTTACGTTCATATTCTACCCTGACTTTTATATTTAATTCTGATACTTTAACTTCAAATATATTTTTTATTTAACGACAATTTATTTGAATCAAAATACCTTAATAGTTCATTTAAGTCAATTTTGTGATTTATGTATTGTTTATCGGGAAATAATTTAGAAGGTTTAAACTTCTGATAAGTGAACTGTAGGTAATACAAATATATTAAGTTTAAATTTTTTAGTTCCAAGTACTATAATTAAAATAATTTTAATTAAAATGATGAACGAATGGTCAAACTTCTACCATGTGAACCATTTCGTTAAAAATAATCAGTAAGAGATATACAGTGTTTAACCTGGAATTGTTAGTTTTATTCATCAAGCCGATAAATGCTGTAGCTGGCCAATAGAACAATTTTTGTTCTCTATCGCACTCATATAGTACTAGAGGAATAGAATTGCGTTTCACGCTAGTTTTTACTTCTTAATGGCACCGTAGACGATGGACTCTGATGATACCCGAAATAAATAACTGGAGAAATGCCATTTCTAAGGAAAATATTCAAGCTTATGTTTAGGACACCCAGCAATTTTTCAGTTATGAAGACTGAAGAAAACCTCAATTAGGGAAGACAGTTCTTCGGGAATTGAAATGCAGAACTCGCATTTATGAGTCTGTACCTCAATGACCTTGATCATTAGTGCCGTAAGATAGAATTATTTTGCTTTACCCATAAGTGTAATATAGATTTCATCTTAAGTACACGTTCCGAGATTCACTGAACCCCAGAAAAAGGTTTTAGGAAAAGCTGCGTGCGTGCGCGTGTGCGTGCGAGTGTGCGTGTGCGTGAAACATATGTTTGAATCAGATACTTTTTGAATCTGTGAACATTTTCAAGAACATTGCTCCTGCAATGCAACAGCAAATTCCCTTCGTTAGTTTTGGAAAACAGCTTAGTAATCTTGAATTTAAATACCATGTATTGACAAATGTGACAAGTAAAAATTAAATCTTGAACTTTCTGGGAATAGCCACTAAAGTCCTCTTCATTTTGTATGACTTATGTAACTGTAAATAGTAAGAGATAGATAAAATCTTACCAATAAAAATGTAAATCTTATTAAAGCACACACATGTGAAGCGAAATTTTGTTAAAGGTAACGATTTTTGAGATGTTTCTAGTTACTGGTTTGAACTTTCAAATGCTTACAGATTTCTCAAATAGAAAGTCGTTATTCATTTCTTTTATTTGCTAGCCATGCAAAGAGAATGAAATGTTGAAGCAGTCATATAGGGACCAGCTCTTGAAACATTTGACTATCGCTTTAAGCCTTCTGCATTCTCCTACTCACATTGTACCTATGAGGAAATATGCAATAGAACCATTTGTAGTAATGGTGATCTCGATTAACATGAAATAGAAGTATGGTATTACAAGGGATTTTGCGAAAACGTAATGACTAAGAAAGTAATGTCAATGTGACAAACCGGCCTTTTATTGTTTCATCCAGGGGTGTTCCGGTATTTCTATAATTACTATCTTCAGGGTCATCGCCAAGGTATAATTATTTTTTGTGCTTTGGAAGTGTTGAAGTGGCGCCGCTTAGAATACCGCAAGGGCGTTGCTAATATCCAAGGATACACAGCGGTTTTTTAACGGAAATTTCAAAGTCATTTATATCAATCACGCTCCTTATTCACTAGTGTTTAGTTCTACCTTATTAGAACTTTATAGCGCTTTCGCGACAGTTTTAAACGACATTTTGTCGTTCTTATCGAATTTAAAATAATAAACTATGAGTTTAAATCGGGCTTCCTAAAATCACCAAATACAATTTAACATTTTAATATACAAATTAAATAGCAATTATATTACACTAGTTGGTTTACGCTTTTGGTTTTAATATTTACATGCAAGGATATGGAATGGTACGAAATTCTTGGGCGGCACCGTGGCTGAGCGGTTAGGCGGCCCATGTTCGATTCCTGGGAACCGCATATGGTATTTGTGGTGGACGAAGCGGCGTCTGGACGGGTTCTCCGGTTTTCCCCGCCATTCATCCCACCAACTGTTCCATCATCACCTTTGCATTCATCGATTTCGCTTGCATTTCATATCATCCTCTTGCTTACTCTAATACCTGGTGCTGGGCTGACCACCCGCTTCACTCTGCCTGATCCAATACGCTCCTCTGCTCCCCAACAGGCGTCTGACCCTAAGCTCAGGCTTGTAAATCCTAGGGGGTGTCAGGACTCCATACGCGGAAGGTAATCAGAATAAAGAAGAAAGTATGGGAATTCCCGTTGTAGAAACATATACACATACTTCCTTAATTTCGCATTAGAAATGGAAAAAAAGCTAGTTTTATGCCATCAAATGTTATAACACGTTACACCTACACGCTGTTCCTAAAAAACTAAGAAAACTAAGCGGTATTCAATAATAAGAGTACCCAGCGCTGATTGTAATACTGCGTTGTGTATGAGTCGCCCTGGTAGCCCTGCTGATCGTATGAGGGGACTCCCCCCCCCCCCCCTTTTGGGGAGGCTGATGGAGGTGTACAAGAGCTTGGGAAGCTGCTTACCAACATCTACTATAAAATGTCCTGCTAGCATTCTTATTTTGAAACAGAAAAAAATATTATTTCATAAATAAAATATAATAAACAAATAAATACGATTTATGAACTAAGCAATATTATATTAACTGAAGGTAAATTAAGAAATATGACATAGGTATTTGAACTCTGAAATATTCAGGGTTACATACAATGGCTAAAGATGTTCTGCTACATTTTTGACAGTACTCTCATCAGACCAGATTTCAGCCAAGGTTCACGAAGAGATTAAAATCTCTATTCTATCACTAACGTTAGTTTGAACGGCGTGTAAATCATCATACTTTTACTTTAGCAAGGTGCATAAGGTTCTATAATCCAGCACTTTTACTTGGATTACTACGGCATTTCACCCAAAAACTTGAGGTCTATATTTCAGACATGTTTTGAGAACTTCCGAGATTCCCAAAAAGCATTTTACAACAAATTGCATGTCTTAAATGTTCTGAAAATAGTTTGTGAAGCCTTCATTCGAGAGGAATTTTATATAAATTCATATAACGTGCCACCCATAATATACAGACAAAAACATACTATATAAAAATGCAGAACTCTGACATAATTTTTTTTCCAAATAGCTTTTATTAAAAAAAAAAAAAAAAAAAAAACCCTCAACTATCCGAAATATTCGTTATTTCTCGAAATATCATTTAACGAGCATAGAAATTCAATGCCGAGGTATAGACACATGATTCATCTCCCTTTGCACCTTCTACGAAATGCTAATGTAGCTATTTTTGCAAGGGTTTATTTCGATGAGCATGTAGTAGGTGGAAAGATACGCTTTCATAGGAATCATTTGTAAACTCTACATGAAACACTATAGGGTTAGGGAATGTCGCGTGCATGTAATAAATACAGTTTTTCTTTGTGGACTTCGATGAACTGACCTTCAGTGACCCTGTTCTAACAATCCGGTCGATGATGAAGTCAGGAGAGTTAGGAGGGGTGGGAAGGCAAGGGAAGGATGTCTGTTCTTTGACAGCATCTGTCGGACGTCCGTGTGTTTCCCATTAACGGTAGTTGTATATTTTATGATTATGATTAACAACACTACTTCTATAAAGACTTGCAAAATTGGATGTGTAGTATTTGGTAGCAAACTGTATACTGCATATTTGGGATTAAACACTTTTTCCAAATAAATAGTTTAGACTTCAGACCATTTATAACTCACCTTTCAAAAGTTATACATTTGATGTATTTTGTAAAGCATTTTCACAAAAAGAACTAAAGTTAACCCTAAAATGCCAAGATTAAGAACTGTTCTCCGATAAGGTACCATAAATACTTCACTTGAAAATATTACGACTTTCTCAAGGTCCCCGCCCCTTCTGATGCTGGTCAAAGAACGTTTTAGAGCTCAAGAAAAGGGAACGTCCAGAAGATTCTGATTATCTTACGATAGCACTTCCAGTGGTTATACTGACTGAGAGCGCTACTTATCTCAATTTCTCCAGCTGCCCGGCGCCAACCTTCCAAAGCTCGGGCCGTAGCCGCTGCATCTAACCTTATAAAGACAATAAACGTGATAATTTGTTTAGAATCTGTGTAAATGTGCATACAACTTATGTACTTTACTGTCTTACTCATGTTTTGGAGGAAGTGTCTTTTAGAAGTTTCAAATATTCGCTTTAAATATATCCAAACCCTAGCGTTTTATTTAAATTTCGAAAATACTCAATTTTCAAATGTTTTTCAAAATTGTAAACAAACACTGCGTATTGGAATAATTATGTATATCCTTAATTGTGATTTTTGCACTAGATCTCAGGAGTAATAACTTTGAATGAGGTTTCTCTAACATCTAAGCTTCTCTAAGCTGCATATTTTAATGTCTTAGGAAGGATAATTCTCTTTCTATTTATAATAAAAGTACACAATAATCCGAATAGAAATTTATATGTAAGATTTTTTTACCATTGTATAAGTAGTATGTGCATATTGGATTAATGAATCCTAAGGTTTGTATTAATCTAACTAAAATGTGAAGTAAAATTACGATTAATTACAGCTTTTAACTTGTATAACATCTTAGGTCATATCGTGATGGTTCTTTCATATGCAAGTTTTAGTGGTGGATAGACAGCCTCAGTTACGCAGTTATCTTTCTGTGTCATCTATTGTATTGCTGGGAATCAATGGGAATTTAAGCTCCATGAGCGTGTAATTGTTTATCTGACCACACGCAGTCTACCATGATGGCGGATATATTCTTTGGTTTGTCGTGTAAATATCTTACATACCTTTTTTCTATGTAAACTGTAGTTGGAGGTGGGGGTTTTCTTGAAATTTGCAGTGAAATTTCGATATGAACCTTTGGGTGGAAGACAATACTTCTATTTAATATAGCTAGGAGTATCAGAACTTAGTACCTCGACTTATGATGGATCTTTTGCCAGGAAGACTGTCCCGATCCCACAACTTTCAAAATACGGACACCCACGGTGCCGCCTAAGCGGCAATATATGTAAGCAGTAGATAAAGTAAAATTTGGTTGTAAATTATTGAATACTCCATTTATTTTCAGCCTCCTTGAAGCCTTTAACCTTTATGATTCATTTTGTCTGCCCCTCGCCCCTAATATTGCACTCGAATTGCAGCAAGATACTTCAGCAAAGATTTTTTTTTAAATCTGTGTGCTCAATGAGCGAGATAAACACGTTTGTCGTAAACTTATTTACTACCAACTTAAATGCTTTCGTCCTGTCTCTACATATATACACAGTTATTTTTTAAGACCATTGATGCTTTTTTGAAGCAGTAGTGCGGTTTATCTAATGGTGTTTATCAACGTGATCAACTTCACTTTCATGTTGCCCAGAATTGTGCTACCAGGACGAGATAATAATTAGAGAAATGCAAGTTATTAGACTGTTGTGTAATCCTGGGTTTAAGCTTTGTTTGTACAAAAAGTTTTGGTGTTCCCCTTTATGTAACTACTGTAGATAGGTAACGGGCCAACAACTGGCGTGGTCAGTTGGTCAGACATTTCTCCCTCCCCTCGACAGAACGTGTTCGCTCTTCTCTGTAACGGGTTCGATCTCATTACACGTGAAAATGAAACTCCATTGCACCAATTCCTACTTACGGCATGTTCTTGAAGTTTTCTCTGAAAGGAGGATGGCTCTAATGCATTATCTGATGATTGTAGTCATTTCTTTGAATATTTATTCATATTTCCACAAATGTATGATTTGCAATTCATTTAGTTTTATTATTACTGGTAATTTTTGTAAATACAATTAGATTCTGCGGTCAAATGGCACATGAATTTGAACTTTCATTATGGTTCTATCTTCCTTTTATTAAAATAATGAATACTACTTCAGTTTGTAATCATAATTTAGTGGAATATTCCATTAATGTAGAGAATGACAGAAGTTTTTATATATAGCAACACACACCACACGCACTCTACGCAAACCACCCCCACTGCCACCCCCACTCTCCAGCTTCCGTGGCCTTGGCTGCGGCGGGCGATAAGGATACCCTCTGTATAAAGGAGACGTCGTAAGAATTATTTAACTGCGCATCAGATAACTGAGATGGCTAACCAATCTGGAAGGCCCGGGTTGGAATCCTAGTTAGGGCGATTTAAAGCTTTCCCTTTTTCCCAAGAGCGGAGTAACTTTAAGGTTTATGAATGCAGGTTCACCCGTTTTATTCAACATTTCTGGAGTCCTTAGTTGGTATAAAGAATGCTAAACACGAAAAACAGGGAGAGAGAGGCAGACAGGCAGACAGGCAGACAGGCAGATAGACAGACACACAGGCAGGCAGGCAGACAGACAGGCAGGCAGACAGACAGACAGGGATAGAAACAACGGTAGAAGAGAGAAAACATACAATTTTATTTGTTATTATACTAACTTGGTAGTTTAGTTTTAGCTTTGTGAATCTCCAGTCCGTTAAAGACCATAGTAATGAAAAGTTACACGACAAAGGCAAACATATAGCCTCCTTTTAGTCCATTAAAAGCAAATAAGGGAGAGGTTTAGGGTAGTAGGAATAAGTTTAAGCTACGAACGTCAATGCAAAAACCTCTTTTTTTCATTTTGCACATGACAGCTTTCCTCATTTGAAACACTAACAGCTAAGTATAAAGCCCTTGGCATAGATAAATAATGTAACAAAATGTTTGAAGAAAATCATGGAAGAAGTACACAATACCTGCTCCACTACTTCTGAGTATTGAAAGTAGAAACATCAAAATGAGCCAGAAAATCCTGAAAAACGTACAACTAAGTAAACTGTAGAATGCAAACCAAAAGCAACAATAAAAATCGACGTTTCAAAGAAAAGATGGAATGAGCAGTTTTAAATTTAAATTAAAGTCATGGGGCTGGAAAATCCTTGTGCTACTGCTAATGACGATAACGAATTTCCCCGACAATCTGATTTTTTATATCTTCCTCCTTCTAATCTATTCTCTCATTTCAAAGCGCTTTTAAAGTCCTTAAAAGTAGAGCATCCATTATCATGAATTCTTGAAAGGGTGTCGTGAGAGATTGCCTGTCATTTGTCACACCAAAAGATCAAATGCAGGCAGTTAAGTATATAAAAGCATGTAGAGGAACTTTTACAATGGTTGAAGAAGAAAAAAAGTAAAAGCATATCACTTAAATGTTAAAGCTAAGAGTTTGTTTCTGTCTTGCTGCAAAAATTAAACTGTCACGTGGCTTCTTTTTCCAGTTCTATTTGTTCCTGCTTTCTAACTCTTTCTATTATGTATTTTTGTTTCCTTCAGGGTGCTTTTTTCCATTCAAGACTATTTGTCTGCACCATTTCTGCTGGAATTAGTTTTTTATAACTCTCCGTAACTTTTGTCTTCGGGATAACCTGAGTGTTTTCTCTAACACAAAACACCAAACGTGTTGCTCATTTACAATATTATAGTTGGTTCCTTTTACTCCTTGTTGGAGCATTGAGAAATCTCCATCTGACACGCTTGGCAGCGATTACTTTGTCCTCATCCCATGTTTTTCCAATTCTCTCTAGCTCTTCTCTTACAGATCTCCTTCATGTATCCCTTGGGCGTCCCACAGTTCGAGCCCTTGAGGATTCCACTGTTACGCCTGCCTTTCGACAGCCTCTCGGTTTTGTCAGTGAATGCCCAATGCACTGCCATTTACGCCTTCTGGCTCGAACTTCAATTGGTTTTTCAACTGCCAGTTTCCTCAGATTTTCATTGTTGATAAATATTAACTGGTCAGTAATTAAGATTCCGCGCAGGCATCTAGTGATATAAATATGAGATTCCAATCTTTCAATTTTGAGAGCCAAGTCTATGAACCATAAAGAAGAACTCTAAGCTAAAATTTTTTAAAGCAATGTTAGTGTTTTTAGAAATATTTTTATTTTTCTAAACAGGGCAAAGTTGTACAAATACACCGTTCGCTGTTTTAATTCTATTTATAACGTCTAAATAATTATAGTGTCCAAATAAAATGTATTAACAGGTTCTGTTATTTCATTTACGATATTAACAGAATAAAATTGCACATGCAGAGCCTATCTTAATGTTGAAAAGAACCTTCATTGCTTCAGATATTTTTAAAATCAGACTAATATATTTTGCCCTGCTTTTACTTTATTTTTGATGACTATTCATTTCGGATATGTATCAAAATTAATATTGTGGTTATCAGGAAGCAAAAAGAAGCTCAACACTTAATCACTATCGCATATGCTTTTGAAAACCTACAGTAAAAGGAAGCAAAGGTCAAAGAGAGTGAACAGATTCGGGAGGGCAGGCTGGACACAGACGGGTTCCGTAACTTCTCCAGATATTACTTCTTCAAACCCAGGGAGGGTTTGAGGGCCGCTGAGGGCCCATCTTATACCGAACGCCAGAGCACACAGTCCCACAAAGTAAACTCCATGGCTATATGCATCGCCCCCCACCCATCCACTTAATTTTGCGACCCTGGAGCACGAATAGGAAAATTAACGGCATTATATAATCCACCCTAGGATTCGACCAATAACCAGGGAAAATCGCGAAAAAACAAGGTCTGAGTGATCGGCCCAACGGGAGGGAGTTTTTCTTTGCTCACATGTTATGCCTATTCTAAGAGGTGTGTACTTTAGAAATTTAAAAAAAACCCATATATGTACCTCTGGCAAAGTATTGAACATTCAAATCTATAACAAGGTTATCTTGGACTTCACAGAAAAAGTAATTTGAAATACATTGTGTGCTTAAAAGGGACACATTTTCTTGGGGTTGTAAATATTTGCCTGTCCCTGATGATTTAACAGATAAACAAAATTTTCAAAATCACTTCCAAATGAAGAGGGATTCATTGGCTATTTTCAGAATATTTAGGTATACATTTTATTTGTCACGTAAATGTCTTCTGGTATTTTAATGAAAATCGTTGAAGCTGTTCTGGGGAAATTCCAATATTTCGAAAATATCTTCCACATAATGGGTTGCTTGAAGCAGAGGAATTTTCTTGAAAATTTCTTCGCGTGGTCATTTTTGGAAGATGCAGGACCCAAGTATCAAGTATTGTATTAACAGACATTTCGCTCTTAAGTTTTGCTGTACTCTCTCTCTCTCTCTCACTCGGATAAGTTTGTAAAATGATTTATTCGACTCAGTGGGCTTCAAAACATGTTTTTGTGGTGAAAACTCGGTGTCGAATTTTTAGGTAGAATGTAATACACTCTGCCTATTATGTTCGTGGCAGAGAGGGTAAAATGTGTGTTTGACAGTGCTTATTTCACAAACCATCGCGTTACCTAACGGTCTAATGCTGAAGTCATCAGACAAAGCGGGTTTTCTCGCAGCTTTGTAGTCTCTTTGGAATCCCGCCATAAGAACCGTTATGTGAAGATAGGAAAGCACTTTGTCAAATGCCAAGGTTGAGTTGACATTACCACCTCTGAATAAAAATCGGGGAACTTGCAAGGTGCCTCGCAAGAAAGTGAACGCAACTGCTTTTGTCCTAACTTACAACAGATGTTTCTCATTTGCTTTTAGGTAGGTCCTCTAAAGAAGAGTATTTGCTTGGCGTTGTTCGTACGTCCGTATCTGAAATACACATATGGACGTAAAGCATTCGTTCAACTACCAATAAAAAGGAAACTTTTATTTTGACCATTTCTACACTTAAAAACGCAAACATTTGTGACACATTGAACCTCAAACTTTCTATTAGCGTACACATTTAAAGTGTTTTAGAAAATATATTAAAAAAAAGCTTTTTCTCCAGAGTTAAATTTTACGCGGGACATAAGTATTCATATAGGGATGGTAAACACAGAACAAATGGTTATCTGATATCCTACAATATGTATCACCTTTTGCTGCAGTGCTGAATGAAGTAACTGATGAGCTGCAGGGGTGTCGGGGAACAAGTATTCATTGAGGGAAATATGGGCAGATATGGCTACATTGACATATTGAATGGCAATTTGAAGAAGAGTGCCGAGAAATTGAATTTAGGTGAAAATTACTATAACATAGTGCAGAGATTGTCCGTTTGTGGTTGCTATATAATACTTCACACACACTAAAAACACAGTGCTTCTTTTTTTAATTTTCCCTTTGTATTTTGTACATTCTATACATAATGTTGTGTTACTGTATGAATACTTATGTCCTCTTTAAAATTCAACCTATATTTTATATATTAATGTAGAACAAAGTAAAGGTAATTCTATTGTATCTGTACTTAAATAAGACCTGTAAAGTTCATTTTATGAACTTAGAATATTTCAGTTTGTATTTGCAACTGTATTAATACTTATTTTGAATATTTGCCGGTCCAAAAACTTTGTTCTATGTCCGTGTGTGTATGAATCACGGCGTTTATCATATAGTAACTGGGGAAGTACTGTATTGAACCCAAAAATTTGATGTCGAGATTTCACCGTAAATGTTTTGAGGCCCCCTGAATAAAAAAAGGGCACTTATAGAAAAACGTCAGCGCGCGCGCGCGCGTGTGTGTGTGTGTGTGTGTGTGTGTGTGTGTGTGTGTGTGTGTGTGTGTGTGTGTGTGTGTGTGTGTGTGTGTGTGTGTGTGTGTGTGTGTGTGTGTGTGTGTGTGTGTGTGTGTGTGTGTGTGTGTGTGTGTGTGTGTGTGTGTTCAAAAACGAAAAGTCACTTGAAAACTCCGGTTGGTATTTAAGTTTAATATTTTTCAAGGATGGAGATGAATATTTTGAAAAAACTCATCCACCCTAAATCAGCCTTTACATGGAACATTTTGATTTTATTAAAAATGGTTAACGATTTTGATTAAAACGCCAAATATTTAACATATTTGAATGAAAAATTAAAAGTATATTTTGAATGATCTAGCTATACCCCATGTAGTCCTGTTTACTCTTGATGAGTGTTGCATAAATGATAAACCGTAAGAGATAGACCAAATTTTACTTTACAAAAAATGTAGATTTCGTTGAAACATATGTCCAAATGCATTTTGTTGAGGAGTGAACCATTTCGGAGATATTACTTGTTATTTGTGCGAGTTTTGCAGTACTATACTTTTATTAAATGGAAGTATTATTCACCTTTTTATCTCTTGGCCGTGTAAAGAGAACGAAATTTCAAAGCCTTCATATAGCCACCAGCTTTAAAATATTTGACTACAGCTCAAAGTCTACTGTATTCCCATGTTCCCCTTGCACCTACAAGGAAATTACCAGTAAGATAAATTCTACAAATGTTTATCTCGACTATCATGAAGCTAGAGGACTACAGGTTTTTAAGAATAATTAGTACAAGAGTAGAGCAAATCGTGTGAGGGCAATATATCAGATGCTTACTCTCTGTGTCAGATACCTAGCATAGAGGAAGTCCTGTTGTATTGTGACGATTATATTTTTGTAGGCTTCTGAAAAGTATAAATTTATGGAATTGAGATTTCGGGACAATTTACTGCGACTTCCTGTTAGTACATGAGCAAGTCACTTCCTAGAAGCTTGTATCGCAAGAACAGATTTTGCGATTGCTTGGGAATCATGCTACACTGCAGTCAGGTTAGCTGACGTGTGCTGACAAAGGCTTCATGAGCTACCTGGTCAGCTAGTAATGTTATATTTAAAAACCCCGAATTTAGCGGAGAGTCAATTTCATGTGCTAAGAGCAGCCTCTTCCAAGCTGCAACTTAGAATGCAAATGTAAACCTGACAGATGTCTATTAATTTATATTCTAATGAGAGAAGAGGAAAGGGTGGTCAGTTATAATTTTATTAGGTGGGTTAAACATTCTTTATACCAGGATTACCTGTCGGTTTCTACGGTTTGTTCTTCACTGCACACCAGCCGTTCTTGGAAAGTATCCGCTGAGTTACTTTCTTCTATTTTCCTTCCAGTCATGGCAGGTTATCCTCTGCTGAAGATACCCAGGTCTGTTTACTATGATAGTGTCCCACCCTCAATTTAAATAACAATATTTCAGAATTTATTTCCCAAATATCATTTCATTGCATGCATCATCAGTGTCCACCATCTGTGGTGCCGTATGTAGTAAGAACGAAAAAAAGAATTGGCGTCACCCTAACGTGAAATATCAGGATTTTAAAAGAAATTCTGTTTTGAGGCCCCTGATTGCGAAACAGCATTATTGGAAATTTTTCTACGATTCGATCAATCTGTGAACAGCACAATTCAAAAATAAAAAGTTGGATAAACAAACATTCCTGCTTTGAGTCAGACAAATTTCTGGCCAAATATTTTTCAAGAAAAACTCTTGAACTCAAAATCACTGCATTAGTAGCAAGTTTTGATTTTTGTATTCGAAAGGTTTAAGTAATACACCGTTGTGCTTCTCCGTAGTAATAGTGGACACGTTTTAACTTTGCAATCCTTCTAGAGAACGATAGTAGAAAAAATGCGAACATTTTTGGATTGCTTTCCTTGAAATGGTTAGTTCCTTTTAAAGCCCTAATGTGTTCCCCAATTACCTGCTGTGGTATAAGAGTAAGTAGACATCAGTGATGTTGGAATTTTTGTAAGAGAAGTATCGGTTGTCACCATGACAATGGAGAAATATCACCCGTCACTGGTGTGTTTACCCTGCCTGGTTGACCATATAAGAGACACGGCTTAGAAACAAATGGTGAATATTTCTAATAAAAAATGCCAAGCTATTCCTCGTTTAGTAATATGCAAGTACATATGGAAACTATTTCTGCATACATTTATCACGAGCTGAATAGAGAAATAAGCTTTTTATGACTAATTTGTGTATGTTATTTCTTCAAAATACTCAAGACCATAAATGTTGCCAATGCTATATAAACACAATTGGTGTTATCCAATTCGCGGAAGCATCTGTTAACGTTTGAAATAATTATTTTCTTGCTGCTTCATTTATTTTCCTTGACCTCTTCGTTTGCTTCTTGTTGTACTTGTCCTTTCCTAAGCATTCTTCTTCTCTTAGTGCAATTTAAGTTGTCTTCTTCCGTTTTTCTTTCCTATCTCTCCTTACAGATGTGTTGTAGACCAGGGATTTTCTCATTTTATTCCTAAGAGTCGCAGACTGCTTTTGATCTTTCTTTATACATTTGGAGAAAATTCCACTTCTTTGACTACTTGTAATTCATAATACATGAATTTAAACTTTCTTTGATCTCCTTCTTACATTGTTTTGGCCTTCTTAGTAATTTTATATCAGACATTTCCAGTTAACTTTCTTCTCTTCTGGCAAGATCAACTTTCTCTAACATAAAAATTCACAATGTTTAGAGAACGCGTTATAAAATATGTATGTGTGACCTTACTCTCTTTAACTTTTATTTTCTTTCCTTTCTCTAAACTTGTCTTTTTTTTCTTAGTTGTCCTTTACAGTTTGTTAAATGATACAAAGGAAGTATCCCTCTGTTAATTGCGATTTCTATTTAAATTTCTGGTAAAGGCCGTAACTAAAATGGTTAGAACGTGTAGATATCAAGTTAATTCGTCACGGCCGCTGCTTTTTGTAGTTTTTATACTGATGACGAACTTCCGTGTACACGCGAAAGTCTTCACTAATACCAATAACTGATTATTAAATTTTATGGGCGATTACATCCGCTTTTTAATGGAATTGTTAAGAGTCAACAGTGAAAGCTTATTTGGACTTACCCAAATGTGAAAAGCATGAGGATGGCTACTGTTAGATATTGATTAAAATACTTTTTGGTTTTTAATCTACATTAAAAGTTAGAACTTCATTAAATTTCTCCCTAAATTAATTTTATTACACTCTCTACTACGTAGAGGATTTTATTCCATCCAAAATTTCGATGTCCCGATTTCATCGGAAATGTATTTTGAGGCGCCCCCCCCCCCCGAATCCAAAAGAAAGCATTTTTAGAAGAACATACGCGCGCCCCGGCGCGCGTGTGTATGTCAGTTGTCAGTCTGTGCACAGCTTTAACTGGAAAACGAAAACTTGGTTGAAAAGCAAAGTTGGTATTTAAGTTTAATATCTTTTAAGGATGCGACACGAAGATTTTGAAGAAAATTCCTCCACCCTAAACTACCCTTTGCATGGAAAATGTTTCGTAAATTCCGATTTTCTTGAAAATGGCTATCGATTTTGTTTAAAATGCCACATTTTTGAGATATTTTTATAGCAAATGAAATGTGTATCTTGAATTTTCTGGCTATAGCCAATGTAGTTCTATTTACTCTGGATGACTTTTGCATAATTGGTAAACGGTAAGAGATAGATCAAATCTCACTATACCAAAAATTTAGATTTTGCTAAAAGACACAATTTATGTCAAAATAAATTTTTCTGTAGAGTGAACTATTTCGGAGATATTCGTTGTTATTTGTGTGAATTTTGGAGCACTTATACGAAAAAGAATAATCATGTTCCACTTGACAGAAGTATATGTTAACCGTGCAAAGAGTACGGAATTTGAAAGCTTTAAAAGATTAGACTCACTGAAAGCGAGTATTCCCACATTCCCACGAATGTACTCCCACATTGTTCTTGTACCTACAAGAAGATAAACATGCAAATTTTATCTCAACTAACACGAAGGAGATATAGGAATAAGAGTTTGTAAGAATGGTTAGTACAAGAGAAAGTCACGAGTACAACATATCAGAATTTCTTTAAATATAGGCTATGCAAAGGCCTAGGAGAAAGTTGAGCGCACAGCAGCACAAAAATAAAAATGGAAAAGGGAAGGAAATTCTCAACGTCAATATAGGACTGAGGCAATGTTGCGGACTGTCTCCCATAATATTTAATCTATATATTAACAGTAATTCAAGAGCGGAGAAGTACCAGCAATCCCAAAGGACTCAAGAGTAAAAAGACTCAAAATAGATCCCATTTTATTTCTAGTCGATCAGCTATTGCTGGCGGAAAATGGAGTTGCAAAGAGTAACCGTAAAACTGAACGAAATAATAAAAAAATGTAACATTAAAATTTCAAGTGGAAAACATTGAAAAATATAAGCAGCTCAGTAGTTACATAGGAATACATTTTGGGAAGAACATGAGGAAGGAAATAAAACTAAGAGCCTACAATATGGTTGTGATGCATGGGTAGTAGGAAATCGAGAAAAATCAATGTTAGAGGCTCCACAGATGAGATGTCTGAATTAAGTATTGGGTGAAACAAAAGCAGATTGACTGAGAAATGGTGACACAAAAGAATGACTGGGAGAACCGTAGGTATATAATAGAGGAAATACAGCAATATCAATGACAGTGGGGAGATCATGTACAAAGAAGGGGACCTAGGCAAGCATTACTGTACAAACACCATGGGCGAAGAGACATAAGACGATCACAAAGAAGGTGGATAGAACAGTTCTAGCTAGCCATGTAACGGATCCTCCGGCCTACTGCTTGTTATGAAAGAAGATTTTTAAGTGTTATTGAGAGTAATATTGTGCAACACGAACTGACATGCAGAATTTAGAAACCAGTGAGGTGGGCTCTCTTTGCAATGTTCTTGTGTTTGTTCTTCGCTTAGCTCCTATTTGTGCTTTTGCCCTAGAGCAGATCTCTGCAATCTTTCTTGAAACTTCTCAAACAAGCTGGCGGTCGAAAGTCTTGAACGGTCCAGAAAAATTGGCCTTTCTTCCGGTCCGTTTATTGTTGTCTTGTTTGCAGGCCACGCGTTGCCTAGTAACTAGTGGTGCGAGGCTCTTGGCCTTGAGCGTCTTTGAGAATGAGGGAGCCGTCACTATATTACACTAACCTTTATCCCTTTAAGCAGTAGCTTGTATAAGGCGTTTATTATGGCATTACTGTGGTATGTTTTAGTATAAAATCATCCTTAAGTGTATGTAAACTTCTAGAGATATTGGATCAACTTTCCTCCTCTTTCTCGGTAAAACTTACACATTTTTGTGGATGTTATGGTTATAAGGAACTGGACAATTTTGGGGCTTTAAGCATATAGTAACTTATAGAGCTTCTAAAAATCTACATAGTAAGGGGTGAAGTGAAGAACACAGGGTAGTCGGATCCGGTGCAACATGTTTACACACAGGCGGGGTCCCTAACTTCTTCTGATGCCGACAGGACCCCTCACAGTCCGGAGAGGTCCCTCTGAAGGCCCGTCCCACACCAAATACCGGGGCAGGTTATTCTGACAAAGCGAACAATACCACTATATCTTTACCCTTTACCTGTCGTCCACTCGACTAGTTCTTGGACCCTGAGACGCGATAAACAACTTACAGAAAACGGGGGGCAGAAAAATTTGCGGTATTATACGATCATTCTAATAATCGCCCATCGTTCAGGGAAACCGCATAAAACCCCCAGCCCAAAAGGAATCGAACCAACGACCTCACGGGGAACCTTATAGGTTTTATCAACCCCACTTTGCATCACAATGCTGGTCTGTGTGGTTGAGTTTAAGCTGAAATTAAATCAGCACGAGACGCAAGAATTTTAATAACGTAGTTTGTCGCCTATCGGTAATATTTATAAATTATTTTGCAGAATAACGTTTATCATTTATTTAAATTGTCTGTTAGAAGGTTATCCAGGTGATCTACTCTTGTTGCACAGAAAGGAGAATGTAAAATATTACACCAGAACAGAGGACAGCAAACGCCACCCAAACATACATTCCGTTTCTGAAAGTGTAAAATTTGGAAACGAATGAATTACTTTAATAGTTTTAGTACTTTACTTACTTATTTTACGGGCATATCATAAATGTGTGACCACCTCCGTAGCGCAGTGGTAGCGCGGCTGCCTCTGGTGCGGAAGCCCGGATTCGATCCCTGGTACCAGTGTTGGAAGTTTTCCCCCGCTGGGAGGTCAGGCACGGGGCACACTCAGCCTCGTTATATCCCGAAGGGACCAATTGAACTACTTGAATAAAGAAGTAGTGATCCCAGGTTTCGAAGGCCGCATAACTGGCCGGGAGGGCTTGGAACGTTGACCAGTCCCACCCTCCAGTTCTGCGCTCCCCTCACGACACCTGTAGTGGACAAAGGTGGAGGACGCAGCGGCCGGGCAGTAAGCCTTGTCCTGCGGAAGGCTGTTGCGCTAGGAGTTTATCACAAATGTGACGGAAACAAATGTCTAACATGATGAAGATGTGCCCTATCTTAAAACTTGCAAAGCAGAACTTTTACGATTAACCATAAAATATACCTTCAAGCTATCGAAAAAAAGTATTTATATTTGCTAGCAGTAGAACGGGGAGCGAATTAATTTTCAGAATTTCAACGAAAAAATAAGTATTCATCATCAAAAAATAAAAACATGTTTACACCGGCTATTCCGCTCAATTGACGAATTATCCACCATGAACGAATAGTGTTTAAAGACGCCTTAGGAATGAAACAATCGTGCATTGATTACGAAAACTATCCGCAATCAAGTCGCGGGTAATCATCGGAAGTGATAATCGTCTTCCGATAGATCATTCTCCTTCGTCATTTATTTTCGATCAGGGGAGAGTGAAACCAAAGTGACACCTGTCCGATTTGGTCAAGAGTAATGCATTTAAATACTTTTAAAAATAAATGTGGCTCTTCTGGAAAGCTGCGTGTAATTGCTTTAATATAATTGCTTTTCTTCTGAGGTTAGATATTGTTTCCTAACACAGTAGTTCCTGCACCCATGGGCAAAAAGTCATGTCTGGAACGCGCACGCGAACACACAAACACAACACAACACACAACACAAAAACACAACACACAACACAAAAACACAACACACAACACAAAAACACAACACACGACACAAAAACACAACACACAACACAAAAACACAACACATAACACAAAAACACAACACATAACACAAAACACACACACAACACAAAAACACACACACAACACAAAAACACATACACAACACAAAAACACATACACACAATTAGCAAAGACACTATCATGCCAATCTGCAAGCTGTACGTATACGACATTTGTACGTTAAGTTTATTTTGCCAGAATTTAAAAATAATAATAAATTAGCCTAAAGCAACTACATTAAGTGTGCAACACATAGATCAGGTTGTCAACAGCAGCACAAACTGTTTTCAGACTTTTTCTCCACGTACCCTCAAAGGCAATTTTCCATTCCAGCCTGTATCCCCGGGCTTAGTTCTGGACGTTGTTCTAGAGTTATGTTTAATTCAAGTTATACATGACCATATATAAAATATAGGTAGATTTAAAATCTTATGTTATTAATTTGTATGTTTCTGGCCTGTTAATGACATGACGAGCTTGTTTTGTAGACAGCAGCTCCCTCTTCCATTCGTGGCTGAATTTTTGCTGGTGCGAGCACTAATAATTATTACGGACTCGAGCAATTTCTTTGTTTAACTTTGATTGCTGTCAATACAGAGAAACGCTGCTCACACAAATAAGTAGAGGGGAATGGAAGGCTTTTTATGCCTGTGTCACTGTACTCCGAGTGCATATTATCAGAAATAAATTAACATATTTTTTATTTTTATTTTCAGTGAATTTCAACAGACTTTCCAAAACACTTGCTTTTAATCTTGTGGGAAGATCAGAGGAATTGATGGTGGTAGTGCAAAACGGATTAGCAATCCATTGTGTATTATCCTTTTCAGTTTCTATGGAATATTTTAAAATCTGTAAACTGAGATTTTGTAGGTGGAATTTATTTCCAAAGACCCATCAGCAATACTAAGTGGTAGAAGAAACAAAATGGATTCTTGGTCAGAGGGCAATTCAAATCTCTCTGGCTGATATAGTTTTCGTCATTTGTGATATATTCAGGAAACACCTGATACTGATTGTATGCTTAGTTTAAATGTTTCATTATTATGATCATTCAGGAAACATTATACTGACTGTATGCGTACTTTAACTGTTAGGTATGTACCCCTTAAGAAGTCTTCGCGTACCCCAGGTTGACTATGTCTCTTCTATACATTATTTCCACTTGGAATAACCAAGCAAAAGTCAAAGAGTCTTATTTGCAAGGTCAGATGTTGATGTAAAGTTACAATATTAATCTGATTAGACTAGTTTTCTGCAGAACTTCGAGTAATGTTTCCTTAATGCGAGTTATGGAAATTTCAATTGAATATATTTCTTTTCTAAAACACTGAACAGTTTAATGTAATCTTGTGATGCATATTCAACCATGGATGTTTTCTAGTACGCGGAAAACGATTTAGATGTAGGTATTTGTTTTACAGAGAACATGAGTAGAAATTGCGTTGTATACCTTATAATAATAAAAACATTTATACTTATTTTATTCGTGAAATTATTATAGCAAATATCATTTAAGATTTTTAAGTAATTTCATAATTTCAAATGAGTGAATGAATGGGGTTTAAGAGCCCGTCAACAGCGAGGTCATTTGGTCTCAATCTGAAAACCTCTTCTGATGTCACCTATGACAATATAGGGAAATTAAACAAATTTAAAGCGAAGATTCACGATTATTTGAAGAGGAGTCAATACTTTGGCAAAGAAACAATTGAGAGAGGAACGATATATTGCAACACTGATGTCAGAGACGTGCCATTATTGGAGGCACTGGATGTGTTCATTTAACTTCAAGGCTGCGTACAGACATTAAGATTCTACCTACCAGAAGCTTCCGTAACTAAAAGTGAAGGACACTGCCGTTATCTTCATCAGCTTAAAGAGAAGGGTTTTAAAATACTGCATTTGAAATGATGCTCAAACTTGTTGAAATTATGTCCGTATAGGCATTAAAAGTACACAAAATTGATACGTTATCTGAAATTTTCTTTAATGCGTAATTCTCTGACACGACCTTTCACAGGTGGCTTTCAAAACCATAGAACCATTTACTTTAATTATCTCCCGTAGTTTTTATAAGATGATTGCATGATATAAAGCATTTGAAAGTGACATTACTCTTTAGCCTTTACAATTGTATCTTAAATCTCTTTAATACTTATAGTAACTTATGAAACCTATTTAGAAAGTGAAATTAAAAGACTGACGCTGGTCGTGACGTACAACAAAGGGTGTTCGGGGTCAAGCTGCCTCACACCACATACCAGGCGAGACACGTATCAAAGACGCTCAAGATTAAGCTGCCTCACACCAGTCACGTGAGGAAACATGCGACAACAATCAGAGCGGAAAAACCAAAAGAGGTTTTCGAGATTATTCGTGAAGTATCCGGTGGCCGGAGTATTTGTAGAAGGCTCAGGAAAGGCGAAGTTTGAGAAATAAATACGTAAGTAGAAATTACGTTTACATTAAAGTTTGCAAATGTAAAGGAAATTATGTAACTAAGTCCGGCGATATTTGATTAACTCAACAGTACGTATTTGCTGGTGATGTTATCTCGTTGACCTGTTTGTGGTACTCTGGAAACAGAAATGTGTAGACAGAACTACAGATGCGAGTGAATCGTGGGACTAAAGTATGTGGCGACGAGGAACGAGATTTCTGTGCTCTAATTGGATCCACAAGAACTCTAGAAGAGAAGATCGCGGCACACAAGCACATAAGCTCGAACACGCCGAAAGGCAGGAAATTAAAGAGAAAATGACGTCATGCGTGGTTGGTTTGCTTTAATATTCCTTGCTCTTGATATAATTAATTCCCTAGGGACAGAACCACTTGAAGCGATATTGATTTGCATGCCAGCAGGTGGGATCCGGGTCCATCCACAGCCCTATGGGAGTAAAAGCCCTTCCCTTTGAGGCTTTCAACCTGAAAATTACATTTAATAGTTCATTCATGCACAACGTATCCATTTTACTCGCTAATTTTATGCACTGGAAAGTGGTAAAGTTAAAGCTGAACACATCTGTCTCTGGTTAGTGGACTATCATTAAATTACTTTTAAAAGAAGAAATAGACTGGTTTAGAATTTAATTAATTGAATATATTTAAAAGCAAATTATGAGAATCACTAAGGGTTAAACATGATGCCATTAAGCCTAAGCCTGAACCTAAACAGTGAAAAAAAAAAAAATATAATCTAAAATTGTAACAAAAATCTTTGGTTTGTACACGAGAAGAGAAAGTGCTGTGAGTGCAAAACATTTCTTAAAGACGCTCATTCCTTTTTCCCTTCAGGTTGAGACAAATATTTTATTACTGATTTTCTTTTAGATACAAAGGGAATATGGGAATAGAGTAAGGCTTCAAACCTGAACTGGTCGCTATGTGATAACTATGCAGTTCCGTTCTCTTTGCAAGGTCAACAGATAGAAAAAAGGAATAACAATTTCCCATTTCAGAAAAATATAATTCAGACAAATCCAACGAATGTCTCGGAAATGGTTCACTCCACAAAAAGTATTTGAAAACAAGTTTGTTTTAACGAGTTCTACGTTTTTGTGTAGTAAGGTTTTGATTATCTTACAAATTATCAAAAGTTAATCAGTATTAAGTCGACTTCTGACATTTCTATAAAATTCCAATACACATTTTATTTGCCAAAAAAACATTAAACGTATGGTATTTTAATAAAAATCGTTATTTTTATAATATCAATATTATCGAAGAATGTTCCATGCAAAGGGTAGTTTGGGGAGAACGGATTTTCTTAAAAATCCGTGTGTCGCATCCTTGGAAGATGCTGAACTTAAAATCCAAGACATTTTAATAACAAATTTGTATTTGACTTATGCTGTTCGCATGCACACATACACCCCCCCCCCCACACACACACACAAACCACCACTCTCACTCATGGACCTTTTCTTAAAAATGCTCTTTTGTAATTCAAGGTACCTTAAAATGTGTATTTCCTTGGTATTGAAATTTTGGATGGAATGCAATATCTTCTCTGCCTACTAGAGTATGTCATTCCTCATTGGTTGGAGTGCAGTTCCTTGCCACCCCGTTTCCATCCAGTAGGAATCGATTCATATCTAACTTTAGCCAATCAGAGACATTAGAATATCCTTCCCACGTGGAGTAAATTATGTAATAGGACCTGGTTTTGCTTTACTGCTGTGAACGCCTTAGCTGCAATGTCAGACCAATTATAAAACTGAACTGTACTTATAGGGAAGCAGTACAGAAAATAAAATGGGAAACAAGTAACGCACCTACCAGTATCACGATAATCATAGACGATTTGATAAGATAGATCGAAGATCACCAAGGAGCACATGTTCTGTGGAAATCAAAAGGCGTTAAAGCGTGAACCAAGAAGTGAGGAAAAGCATTTTGAACAGCGCCCCCGCAAGTGCCTCACTGCTAGAAACCACCGTGTCAGGGAGTTGCAAAATAGCTAACGAGGCCGTAAGCAGATATCGCCCAAATCACGTTCTCTACAGGAGAGAAAAGTGAAAGGTTATAGCGTTCTCCAGCCATTAGTGCACAATGCCTGAACGTTTTAGTGACGCTCATTTTTATTTTAAACAAAATGCACGTAAAGAACTCGATAATTATATCCTCTTTAAGGTCTCCTACCTGCATACAAACTTGATGAGCATTAAGTATGTTGTAAGGTTTTACTCAGCATTTATATTCTGTGATGCTGAAAATGTGGCATTATAACTTTCCTGCGCTTGTGCAAGTTACTAGAGACAGCATGTAGGTTACATGATATTTATTGTCGTTTGTCTCCTGCAATGGGTGTGTTAAAGTGTGTGAAAATGAAGTATGCACCTTCACTGGAGTCGAATATTGCGGGAACATTTCCAACATAAATAGTGCAATATAACGACATATCGCTAATATTGGTTTTATTTAAATACAAGACGATGGCAATTCTTACGATAAGTTATGGATTCGAAACATGGATTATGATGGTACAAAACTCGGCTAGGATACTGGCTGCAGAAATGAGATTCCTTAGATCAACAGCAGGATATCAAAAACAGATAAAATGCGTAATACAGAAATAAGGCAACAATTAAACGTAGAGGAACTAAATGCATCAATAGTGAAACATAGAACAAGCTGGAAACAACATTTGAGGATGACTGGAAACAATACCAAAGGCAGCATACAACTATTAACCACGAGAAAGAAGAAACTTGGGAAGACCTAGGAAAAGAAGTAAGCAGCAGCAATTTGGAGCTGAAACAGACCAATAAAAGGTATAAACTGTGATGAAGAAGAAAACTAGAAGGTTTTACATAAATACTGCAAATAAATACGTGACGTTACCCGGCGGCGGCGCACATCGAAACGAGCCAAGGCTGCCTCGCGCCATTGCTCAGAAGTACGTGATGACAACACTAAGGCGTGGCAGAGCAAAACATTTCGAGAGTGCTCGCGAGACTTCCGGCTGCCGGCTTATTTGAAAAAGGTTCGAGGAAAAAGAGAATTTCTAGAAAGATCCGTGGTGTGTCATTTTCGCCTATAAAAAGCTTGCGGTGAGAAAGATCAGTTTTTGAGACAAAAGGAAAGGTTAGTTGTTGGTGCGAGAATGGGACAGCTGTTAGCATGTGTGAATACAGTCGTCGTGAGAGCTATAAGTGTTGACAGAAACGGATATGTCGAGGTTAGTCAAACGGATCGGTTTTAGCGAGTGTTGAGCGATTGTATCGTCAATCAGCTGTTTGTGATACAGCGAGAGAGAGAGAGAGAGAATTGAACGACAAAAGTGTGTGAGGGTTACGAGCTGACAGAATAGCTGTGAGCTGTAAGATCACAAAGAACCGTAGGTGTGTTAATGACGGTAAAAGAGAAGTGTTCATTTTAGAAGAAAATAAAGTGAGAAAAAGTAATTGGACTTTGTTGTTATTTGGTCACAACACTAGGCGATATTCATAGATGTAATTAATGGGACTTTAAAGAGTAGTATATTAGCAGTTCTTTAAAAATGTACGATTTTTAGGATTTCCTTTTAATATGTCTTCTAAAACCAGATTGCAGTTGGAAGGTTACAATATAGCTGTGTTCTTACAATGGTTTTACTAGCATGAGGCTGCTCAATTATTCACGTCTTTGAAAGAGGTTTAAAATTTGAAAATCTACGGAAACACACTAACTGAAGAAACATTGTTACTCCACAACCGAAATGGAAGCTGAGATCCCCGGAATATAAAGTCAGCACACCTGCAGCATGATCACAAAGGCAGTCAGCATTGTTACCGTCATCCTTGTTGAGTCCCTAACCTAATGATTGTCATTTTTATTTCTATAATTTGTCACAATGTTTACGAAGTATGTCACCAAATACTTTAATAATACTATGTTCATTGTAGTTTTAATTTTATAGAACCACAAACATGTGGCTGTTCAATTGTCTAATTCTGAGTCCTATGACAAGTGGATACAGAACTTAATAGCCGTGTGTACTCAAACTTATTAAAGAATAAGGTTGTATGTTAAAGTTTTTGAGTATATTTATAAAATTATTCAAGGATGAGGTAAGATTATGCACGATGAAAATTATTACTCATAATAGTTAATTTATACATAGAAATTATGAAATTTGATTTTGATGTTCGCTATTCATAGCTTCATGGGAAGGTCAATTTCTTGTTGTAAGTGCTCGCTCACCTTTTGATTTGAATGCAACTGTAAAAATTCGTTTCTCTTGTGCACAACACTTCAGCGTTTCATGGTCATTTTCCTAATGAAAAGGAAATACTATCTCATTAATATTATAGCATTATTAAAGAGTGAAATGAAGACTAATGAAAGAGTAATAATTTTCTTAATGAAAAGGGAATATCCCAATAACCTTCTAAATAATTATTAAAAGGTCAAACGACAAGTGAACGGTTAATAATTTACATAAACGTATACTCCGAAACTTGATGCAACAAATCGCATGTTACACTCACATGTTTCTCTACACACTATCATTTATTTTTATATCACTTCAAGAAATGCTTCCTACGAAAGCTTAATTTTTATCTCCTTCGCGTTAATCGAGATCCACATTCACAGAAATGGTTTTATTAGTATTTTGGCAGATATAACAGGGATAGAGGAACCGGAATCGATTGTCAAATGTTACATGCTCTTTCCATTAATAGTGGTGACAAACATTACAAAAGTAATACAAATTTCAAATCAAATTTCCGCACAAGGTGATACTATAAAAGGTTATTTGAAATACATTGTGAGCTTTGAAGAGATTCAGTTTTTTTTTTTAAGTATGCCTTTTACTATGACAAATAATAAATTCCTTTCGAATGAAGAGGATCCACAGGCTATTCCCAGAAAATGCAAGACATTCTATTTATGATGTAAATTTAGATTTGCTGTTTTTGTTCACCAATTCCCTTCGAGATACTTTTAACCTGAGCATTAATCCACTATCATCTGCGTAGGCAAAAATCAGCTAATTGTATTTAACATACGGTATTTAAATAGCATTTGGATTAGGGATATATTCTTGAAAACCGTGGTGGTAACAGTGATGATGGTAATTATGATGCATATTTAAGGGCGCTCAACCGCTTGGTCGTCAGCGTTCTTATAAAACGAATCACGGAAGCCAAAAATAACGATCAATAGAAAATAAACAAAGAAAACGTAAAAAATAGATAAATATACAAAACTATTCACGGTAAGAGCCACAATAAAAACAAATTTACAAGAAGAGACCCAAAAGGTATGAAAATGATATCTGTAATATTGAATTCTTAGTCGATAAATATTCAAAAACATCCTGGCGAACGATAATCGAACGGTCGAAACTGTCTGCAAGACTGACCGGCTGTTGCAGAGACCCCCTCAAAGGTGAGAAAGGTGATTTAGGGTGTCCTCAAAATATGCATTTCTGGTGAAATATCGATACCAAAGGCACTGCCTTCTATTCTATACCTACTAATACCTAGAACAGGAAGGTTTTCTAAAAACAATGAAATACACCAATATCTTACGCCAATTTATCGAACAAAACGTCATTTTCACAGTAGAATTAATCCATATTACCTATTGGAAAAACAAGCAATTCGTAAAGTCGTAAGAGATTACGATTTGTAAATGAAATATGTATAAGTGTACACAGAAACACTCCTACAAAGTTTAGGAAGAAAGAACATGTTGAAGTACGCTAATAGCATTTTACAAAGCGATAATTCTTCCATTAGCGATCTGCGGAAGTGAAAGCTGGGTTCCAAAGAGGATGAAATGCAGAATACACAGGACAGAAATGAGATTCTCCATTGTCATTGTCATCGTCATCCTCCACGCCTTAGGCATATCATTACTCCTGGTTACAGTCTACACTTTTTGTTTCCTTCCGTTGTTTCCTAGAACGTTAGGTTTCTTCTCCCTATATATTTAAAACTGCTTTATATGCAAGTCTAGCAGTATGCATTCTTTGTACAATAGACTCGAATTATTTTATATATTCTTATATTCTTTTATTACATCGTAATTACTCTATTTCTTTAATTCTTATCTACCTTATATTGTTCATATATTACTCTTATAGATTATTATTTATCTTCCTTTTATCTTTCTCCGTTAATACAAGTTTTAATACCATGCTTTTTCCACTGAAAATTTTGTAACATTGTAATTTATTTCTTTGTGGTTGTGTTTTGCAGTATTATCCTTCAAGCTTGTGGTTCGAAGCTCAATATCTTTTGTATTGTATTGCGTTTATTTATTCATTTATTTATGTTTGTGGTGCAACAGAGCAAAGCTCAAATTACAGTGGCTACGTATACAATAAATGAACAAATTTAAATACAGTACAAAAATGAAATGACAAGATAATTAAATAACTATTATCAATCTACTCAACTGCTATCTAACACAAGACAATGCCAACTGGATAATCAGAAGTATAACCTCAAATAGTAACAGATAATCGTATGCAGTTAATTCCTATATTTAACTGATTTTAAATTGTTTACAACATAAAGTAGCATAAAATGTTTATCCATATAGTCAACATGGAACTTATTATTTTGCAATTTATAGAAATGTTATAGGCTGTCTTGAATATTTATTATTAATACTTCGTTGATTGGCACGGTCGTTAGGTCCCTGGGGGTCTAATTGAGGAGGTATTTTATGAAGTAGTGACCCCAGGTCGGGAAGGCCACATAGCCGGCTGGGAGGGCGCGGGGCGTGATGACGTTCCATTCTCTAGTTCTGCACCCCATTCATGACCCCTGTGATGGACAGATGGGGGCGCAGCGGCTGTCCTCTAAGCCTTGACCTGCGAAGGTCTGTTGCGCTAAGGTTTTTTATTATTATTATTATTATTATTATTATTATTATTATTATTATTATTATTATTATTATTATTATTATTATTATTATTATTATTATTATTATTATTATTATTATTATTATTATTGTTGTTGTTGAAAAAAATTGAAGTTTATCAATGAAGAAAACTGAATTAATTTCACCCTAAGCATAAAGAAATCGCAGTGTATGTATTTTTAATTTTAATTGTTTCAACAGCAAAAGCGTTTTTTGTATGCAAATTATTGAACTTATGAATTAAGTACCTTCAATAACACATTGAAGTTGATATTTTATAACTGTGTGCAACAATTTTAAATACATAATTTCTGATGCTCTCTTGAAAATTGTCAGTTTGTTACTTAGCAGCTATAGTCTAAGAAATTAAAAAATGGCATTGGGAAAGTGGTTTTTAAATTCAACGCCATCCTTTACCCAAGCTGTAAGGAATTAGTTTACTATACAAACCTTTGCGCTTTAAATTGTTGATATTAAACAACGACGAAGTCGTATATGAGCATATACATTATAGGGGCAATAAAATGAAATTATAAAACATCGAAAATGTTCACAATTTGACAAATTTTAAGATAAAGTTTGCCTTAAACACTTCTCGGGGACGTGTACTTCCGCTTATCTCATACAGCGCTTGTTGAAACAGTTGCCTTTCTTTTTGCACAGTATGCTACCACTTTACTAGTTTGTGTTGCATCAGTGCCGTCTGCTGGGTGAAAGTGCCTCTAAAATATGTCTGCTTATGAACAGGTTGGCGTATGTAGTTGGCCTCTATTACATAAAACCACTCGAGCAACAACGGCGCTATGTAGGAACACAGCTGTTAGGCAAGCCCGCCAAACTTGCGAGTTGTGCCGGGTGGGCAAACATACCGGAGGCGGAACGGTCGGTCGGTCGGTCGGTCGTCTGATCGAAACTGCCTGCCTGCCAACTTCAGCTCACTTGCACAGCTTTGTAACATGCCGCGGCGATTTTCAACACACAACCACCCTCCCGCACCCTCACACCAACAAAGCTCAATTGTTATTGCCTTCATTTTGCAAGGTCTTTTACTAGCAAAATGCTGTGCTGCTATTTTTGTTCACCAATTCCCTTCGGGATACTTTTAACCAGACCATTAATCCGCTATCATCTGCGTAGGTAAAATCAGCTAATTGATTACTGAATATTGCTTTGAATTTAGCTAAAACGTTGCCAAACAAAGTATTCCTTTCATGTACCAAGCTTTAAAGACTGGTTTCAATTTCAACTTAACAACTCTATCGCTGCAAAATCGTCGAAATGGCATCCACTTAGAAATATAGGTTTTACAAATTATCGCAGCTTTTATAGCTAGTACACAAATTTAAAATTAAGGAAATACTACTTTTCTTATGTACACGAAGCCACGTAGTTGCACGTCTTAGATTTTATTGGAAAGTCCTGGGTTCGATTACCGTCGGGCCGGTTACTATGTTTTTTGTTTTTTTCTTTTCTTTTCTTTGCGGATTCCTCGGGTCAGTAGGCGAGGACAATTCCTCTTCTAGCACAACTTTATTGTGCATTTACTTTCGTGTGTTTCAGAGGTATAGGACAGGACAATAGCAGTTGGTGGGTTGCGATAGAATGGTGCAATTTAAACTCTGGAAAGATTTCTCCGTGACGTTTGGCGGCTTCCTTGGAGCTGTCTCGACAATCAGAAACCCTTGAGTTAAAGTGGCTTAGGCACAAATAACCACGGCAGGATTGGAGTCATGTTAGTATCGTTAGACTCTTCTTTGTTGGTGCACATCGTCGTCCGAATCTGGTCACCCTACAGATCTCTTCATACCTTCCTTCTAGGGGCCAAAAGCACCTAGTATGACCTACTGTGCGTTGTGTTCCAGTTACTGGAAGCCCTTCCCCGGCCTACCCCTACCCCATTACTTTTAGTGTAAATAATTATGTCACTTTCAGCAAACACTGTTTATGAAACTTTTGCACCTGGTCCGTGAAGTTATCGACAACATGAACACCATTCGTTTGGCGAATACAGTTTCTTTTACATTACAATTATGGTCATTTACATTAAATAAAAGGAAGAAAGACAAAGGAAACACAAAGCGGATGGTAATGACTGCCCTGTAATGGCCTTTTTAATTGCTAAAGAAAGTGCTAAGAGCTATAAAAACTAGTAAATGGATATCTGCTCGCAAATAAAGTAGGACACCTCTATTTTTTGTTCTGGCACAGGAAGGTATTTGAGGCATTGCAAAAGTCGAACATTAAAATAACTGCCTCTGTGGTCGAGTAATCAGCGTTCTGGTTTCTTAACCCAGACGACCTGGGTTCGATTCTCAGCCGGGGCTGAGAAGTTTTAACTAGAATCATTCCCTATTCCCCACAGAGTCTGTGGTACTGAATGTGTATGAATGTGTGTGTGTTCTTAATATTGAAAAGTAATAAAACCAGCGTTGACAAACCTACAGTAATTGGAACATCATAGGTTGTTTATTAAGGCAGAGCCCCCTATATTACCGTAGAGTTAAAGGAGGCCATACAAATGAAAAAAGCATTAAAGTGGCGGATAGCAGCTTTGTAATTTGCACGTATCACTGTTGGATTCAAAGTTATGAAAAATAAACGAATATTTGGAAACTAATTAACTTAAGGATCAAGCTTTCGTAGGCTTTTCTTTTCGCATATTTATAAAAGATTGGATTTGTCTGGTAAGTCATTCTATTTGTTAAACACCTAATTGTATATAAGATCTAATCTTAATATTCCCACGATAATATTAGTGATCAATTCTCATATTTCTTAGGGCCCGCGTAGTCTTCAATTTTAATCTTATTCTTCATATTCTTCAGAATAAGTTATTCTTCTATGCACATTATTTTATTCATGTGTTTTTTCCAGGCACAATTTCACATTGAATAATATGCTGAATTACATAAAACATGCAGAATTAGCATTCAAATGTTTAGCTATGATAACCAGCTGTTACGATACTAAAAAGAACCATAAACTTTCAAGAACGTGCATCAAGACATTTTGGTAAGGATTCTTCGGAAACGGCTGACACTAAAAAAGGTGCATTTTGTCCAAATTTCGCACCGTGTTCTACATTTTTTCTATACACGTACTTTTGTTTAACGGCTTTACAGGTGTATAAACTTATTCAAAACTTAATCAGAATCAAGATAGTTTCACAAGCTCTTAATATTTTCTTCGTCATCCAAATATCTTAGAGATTGTGTGCTTGTTTTCATCTCTGCTAAATTGTATAATATAGGTCTTATTAAAATAATCAACTTGAAAATATTTAATGACCAAACTTCTATTTTTTTAATTACTTTCCAATAGGTATCTATATTTACTTTGTACTTCTATAGTTTTTCTTTTAAAGAGGCTGTTTCTAACAAGTTTGTTTTCATCCACAGAGGCAGCTTTCAAATGTCCGGACAAGGATGGACAGTTTGAAGATCCGGTGCAGTGCGACAAATATTACGCGTGTGAAGATGGGGTCGCCACCGAGAAACTTTGTCCGGATGGTCTCATGTTCGATCCACTCAACAGGAAGATCAACAAATGCGATCAACCATTCAACGTGGACTGTGGCGAGCGTATTGAACTGCGTAAGTATAGGTCATTCAGGTTTGAAGTAAGGCACCAGTCTATCCAATGTGTTTAAAGATAAATGTAGTGATATTAGATGTTTAAATAATATTTTCATTATAACATCCTAATATTCAGTATGTCAGTTGAAGGATATCGATAGACAAAGGCTATGAAAGAAGTAAGAACAAATTTTACACTACTTTATCTGACCATTATTGTTTAATAATTTTTCTAAAATTACTCTTATAAAAGCATTCACGGAAGGTTTAACTTTTAATAAAAAAAGGTACATGTGAATGTAAGAATCCGAAGTAATAATAAAATCTTTGAAATTTCACCATTTGCATGCTAATAAAGGAACCAAAGGAATGATATAGTTCAGTGGTGTAATTCAGGGGAAACAAGGCGGTTCCTTTTTCCCTTCCTAGTTATCCTTCGTTGGTGACAATAGATACGAGGGCTAGGACGAATGCTGGGAGCCCGACACTAACTTTCTTATTTTAAATAACGCAAAGGTATACAGATGTAGTGCATTAGCCAATGCCAGTCACCTTTACCCTACACGGCCATACTACCTAGCCAAAGTCAGTGGAGGGGAAAAGAGAAAAATGACACGCGGTGTCACTTTTTGGCACCTCAGCCTTAGCCTTTGAAAATGTATGATTGTAAAATTGAAACCATAGCAACTAATACCTCCAAATTACTTAGTGCGAGCCAAAAGCATAACTTAAAGGGTGTTGTAACACGATTTGCGTTTCTTCTTGATTGTTGCTTGATATAAAGTATTATTTAAAAGACATGTTATAAAATACGCCGTGGAATTTTATTTTACGATTCACGTTGGAGTATTTGAGGCTTCAAGATATATAAGGGAAGACCGTGTGGGAAATCCACGTGAAAAGGATAAAAGCTGAATTTTTAATCAGAAAGGGAACATATAAGGATTGTTAATGACAACTGACTTATGGCCCACGCTATATAAGCATGAGAGAATACAAAGAAAATGTGTGATTGTTACAAAAATAGAAAGTATTCGAATTTAGTAATCATTCTCACAACAAATTTAGATACATTTTATTTACAGTTAAAAACGTTGAATTCCTTAAACCCTATTAACGATGAATAAATATACTGCTGTAATAAAAGTAAAGTATTGAAACTATGTTTTAAGCTTTATTTCAAATTAGTCTTAGAAAATAATCTAGATAGCTCCAAGTGTAGTCCTAACATTAAATATGTTTAAAAAAAACAAAAAAACTATTTTTTCGGTGAAAACAACTTAAGAACTTGCTCTTGCTTCTAAGCTTCGGATAAATTGTATTCTGGATTTCCAATAACTACCAATTGATATTAACATGCATATAATTAACTTAAATAATTCGGAACAGCCATTATGAAATTTCGCTGCGTTAAAGTATTAGGAATCCTATATTGCACAACTTTAAATTTTTTAATTTAGAAAAAAGGAATATTATGGTTTTCACATTGATACTCGCTGAGTTTCGTAAAATTTGACTGTACGTTTGTGCTATAAAATCTGAAATATTAACATAGTTCCACAATGTCTCAGCACATGTGCATTTATTTGTTCTTTTATCTTAAACTTTTATCTTCTCAAAAATATGTTTTTAGCCTAACAGAATCCACACTATAATCCGGTGTCAATTTGAATAAGGGGACAATAAATTTGTTAACACACACATTTTGAAAATTCATGCATTGTGGAAATATGGAGGAAAGCCATAGAAGAATAAAATATATTTTGCTTATAGAGCCACCCAAAGGAAACAACAATTGCCCACGCAAGAATGGATATTTCGCCCATCCAGATCCATCTATTTGCCACTTGTTCTATAACTGCATCGACGGGGAGTTCACTGAAGTGCCCTGTACCCCCGGACTCCATTTTGATGAATACCAGGGTACTTGTGTATGGCCAGACTCCTCTGGACGTACCGGCTGCAAGAAGTCAGAGAGTAAGTAATATCTATGTAAGATAAACATTTTCTGCGATATTGTTAAGCTTAACTTATAAATAGAGAGCAAAGATGTTAATGTGAAACATAATGTGTGTTCAATAGCTGACAATGAGTATGTCATTCTCTACTCCTCAACCAGTCGTATGCATGATGGCAAGACTGTGCATTTTTCAAGCCATTTGTGAACAAACTGCTACATTTTCAGAAATAATATATTTTTTTCGAAAAAGAATATTTTCACTTAAGAAAAATAATAACCAGCAGCAGCAGCTGATAAGCATTCTGTATAGAAAGGCACGACATACAAAAACATAAAACAAAACCATCAATAGCGCAAAGGAAGTATTGGTAATAAATGCAAATATCAAATAAATGTAAATATCACTCACAAGAACTTAATTTGCGCGCGCCTTAAATAAGTTTGTGAAAATATGAAGATAAACTTTTTCAAAGGAATAACTTAAATGTATAAATGACGTAAGACATTATATTTGGAAAAAACGAGATGGTGAAAACAAACTTGGTTTTTCGAGGAAATGTACTTTATTGTATAACAAATGTAGTGAAAATTACAGATTCGAGTTCATTTTTTCTTGTGCAGAATTTGTAACTGTTCACTTAAATACAGAGATTTTCACTGCATTGCGGTTTACAGTACATTAAAATATATTAAATATTGCAGTGGGATGTAGATAATGAAAATAAAATGGTCTTATGACTTAAATCACGCGTAAGACATTAATTACTTAATTAGGTTCGGATTCAAAACACGCCAAGCACTTTAGGCGACAGATTACATTTCATGTGTATTTTAAAACAAGATATCAGGAATAAAAGAAAATTGTTTGTTAAAAAGGTGAAAATTGCGGCATTATTTATTTAAAACTGCTCCTTCGTTAGTCTCGTACTATCCAGGCAATCACTGCTACTTATCCCCAGACTTATTTTAATGTTTGATTTTGGTGTTATCGCTTGATTTTATGTAAATTAATCTATAGCTTATTAACTTTCATTTCTCTTCAAAGTTGCATTTGCTGCTTAGGAGGTTATTTAAATGGGAAAATGAATCAGTATATCGTCACCGAAAATACTTCTTGAATAAGTTACACGAAGAGCGAGGTCAAGATATAACGAAATTAAATACATATGCATTTTATTTTCTGTTTATTTATTGACTTCTTCTACATTATTCCTTTTAATTTTGAAATAAAAATAATAAAAATCTGATGTGTTGCACTCACTTGACTTTCTCTACTCTTGCACTATTTCTACAAATCCTCATTTCTCTATCTTCATGTTAGCCGAGATAAACATTTATAGAAATGCCCTTACAGGAATACAGTAGGCGTTGAGCAATAGTCATATAGCTGTTCGCTATATGAAGGCTTTGAAATTCCATTCTTTTTACACGGCCGAGAGATAAAGCAGTGAATAATAATATTCCACTTCACAAAAGTGTAAATATAACACAAAAATCACAACTCCTGTATCACACAGGACAGACAAGACAGACACCTTTTTGTAGAAACGCTATTTTGGATTCATATTTATGGTGAAGTCTCGATATCGAATTTTTGCATAAAATACAATGATTCCCCAATTTTATGTATGCAAAGTAAAAATGGATAGAAGAGGAATTCAAGATTTTCATAAGATAACTCTTAAAACTTATTTTATTAATGTAGATAATTAACTGTTGAAATTCAACGAGCAGGTTTAGCAAGAAATACTAACACTGAGCACATAACAATAATGTCTATTTCGTTTCAGACAAACTGAAGGATGGTTTCGAATGCCCGAAGGATGCTCAGGCTGATGGTAGGGGACAAGCCGTGGCACATCCTAAGTTCGCACATCCTGATGACTGCCAGAAGTTCTACGTGTGTCTGAACGGCGTGCAGCCTCGTGAACTGGGCTGCTCCTTGGGAGAAGTCTACAATGAAGAGGATCAGAAGTGTGATGCTCCCGAAAATGTTCGTGGATGGTAAGTATCAATTGTTGCGTTACAACGCATTTTATTCGAAAATTCAGAACTCGAAAACACAACGACACCTGTATCTAAAATGTAGTCACTCCGCAATTTTGCAGACTAATTGGTAGGAACTCAAGAATAAAGCTTTTGTAGAAAGATTCAATATGGTGGGGAGAGAACACGTGAATCTATGTCTCAATATGAACAAATAATATACAATTTTGTTGTGCAGTTAGGCTGATATAATGATCATGATAAAACTAGTATTTCATTTAAGGACTACCATTTCTTAGGGCATATGCTAAAGGTACCCAATCTCCGAAATGAGAGTAGAATTTGGAAATTAGCAATGGAAAGGCTTTTCCTATCACAGTCCCCTTGTAGATTATGCAGTATTTATCAAATGAAACATGGAAATTGATCACACTGGTTGTTATAGAGTTCGGAAACATAACTAATCTGTTGTTCGACTTCTGACGTAGTTATGCAACCGTGTTCCAGTTTTACATACCTAATGTTTTGAAACGCTGATTTCCCTACACTTAATTACGGAAGTGTGCGCTAAAGTGAAATCATGCAACATGAAAGAGAGACAACTACAATATCCTCGGCAGCTTCTGCAACTTCGCCTCAATTGATATCCTCATAGTTAATTTAATATTGATTTCAATGCAACATTTGTGATTTCGCCATGTAATGCGTTTCCGAACATAACTACCACCAAAAGTCATGGTGCAACCACTTCATTTAGAGCAGCGATGTCCAAGTGGGGAGTATGGGTTTACCTGCTTCCACCACACGTGGACTTTGCCTCTCTTTAACCCCCGGTCGTACACTGGTTGCAGTGGCGGGTTGAGGATATACGACGCGTTGGGTTGCATTTTATTTACGAAAGCATTTTCAAATCTTATACAATAAACATTGTTCACTAGTGATTTCTTTGGTAATGCTTGCGTTTAAGAAGTGCATCAATATTTGGCATAGTCTTAGAAGATATACGAAGTGATCGTTGCGTAACCTATTGCGACACAGACTTAGAGTATAGCTCTAATATTGAACTATACTGTCTTATATGCATTATTCTTGCAAATGCTTATTTCTCTATATATCACATTTTAGTCGAAATAAGCAATTTTAGAAATTACCCTACTGCAAATTTTCTTTTAGGTGCAAGTGGAATATGAGAATACGGTAGGCTTTAAGTAATAGTGAAATGTTTTAAGAGCTGGTTTCTATGCAATGTCTTTAATTGTGGCGAGCCCAGCACCAGGTATGAGAATGAGCAAGAGGATGATATGAAATGCAGGCGAAATCGATGAATGGAACGGTGATGGAGCAATTGGTGGAACGAGTGGCGGGGAAAACCGGAGAACCCGGAGAAAACCCGCCCAGACGCCGCTTCGTCCACCACGAATACCACATGCGGATCCCTGAGATCGAACCAGGGCCGCCTGAGTGGTAGGCGAACGGTCTAACCGCTCGGCCACGGCGTCGCTGATACATAGATTAACAGAGCGAAGAGGGGTGGGGATTTAGTTCCATCACCCGAAAGTCCCACTCTCCTCACATGTGGACTAGGAACGAGTCAATATGCTGCAGTGTATCCAGCTTTAGTTTAATTTTGATATCAACAAACAAACTGTGCCCACCGGCCACAGGTCAGCCGCCGTTGGTGATTCCTATCCCATTCTATTGATAATCCCTACCCATTCAAAATGGAGAACTAAACAAACCCCTATTATTAACATTAAGCTCCACATAATTAGTACAAATACAGACGTTAGCTAACGCAAGAGCCATTTATTATTCTGTGAAGTTTTTTTAAGATTTATCCTCTGGAAGCTTAACGGACTACCTGGCGTTGCCATGATGATGCATTAAATAGCGAGTACGTGGAAATGCAGTAGGCGCCAAACTACACAATCACGTGGTACCAAGAGACAAAACAACCTTTGTAAATTCTGTGCTACTTTGGTCTAATAGTTGTGCTAGCACTAAGAATGTAAATCTATAATTTTATATTCAATGTTGTAATCATATTGGGCTGATGAAGTATTACTTTGGGAACATTATTTTAAGTTGTAAACACATCCTAAAGGGGATGCTCCAAGGTTTGTAGCTAACATCAGAGAACTGTAATCACGTATTTTTTGTTAACACCAGGATTGAGCTAAAGCTGGTTACACTGCAGGGCTAGACGTGCATTTAACAGGCGTTTCCATTATATCAAACCCGCACATAAAAACAAACTGTGTATTAACACAGCTTTTTTTTTTTTTTTTTTTTTTTTTTTTTTTTTTTTTTTTTTTTTTTTTGTTCATGCTTTATCGTTTTCTAGTTTCTGTGCCACCTAGCTGTAGTAGAAGAGGAAGCATTGTATTCCACACAATTTGCTATCCAGACCACAAAAAATACATGCTTTGAAGTCCACTGAAGCCTTAAATGTTATTTTTATAAAAATAACTGTCCATTCATGTGTGTATGCGCATCTGCCCGAGTTTTATATAATATAATTTTACACTGTGGATACGCACGTTTTAAACATCTTAGGTGCAAATTTTCAGAAATATACATAATAAAATTTCTTTTCCATTATTTTTTTCATTTTTGTTTACTCAAAAATAACCAACATTAACACTTTGATTAAGATATCATATGTTTTAGATATTTATGTCCCAAACTAAATGTATAGATTGAATTCTGATAGTATTTCCAGTTTGCGCAGAGTTGCACCAAATGCAAAGGGGCAGACAAAATCTTACAAGGGAAAACTAGAGCTCATTAAATCACACATTTTGTATATTTTGCTTTCTATGGCCTAAATATTTTCGAAATATTCCACATCGCATATTTATACCTTACAAGGTAAGTAGTTATTTAACGAACTTGATTGACACTTTCTATATGAATATTTGCATCGTTATGTGAAAGTATTTATTGCTTGGTTTGAATTCATTCGAATAACTCAACTTTGAGAGAAGAATAATTTTTATGTGAACAATAACAATAATAATAACAGTGACAACAATAGCAATAATATTAGCAATAACAATAATACATTTTACGTGTATGTATATAATGAATATATTTGTGTGGGCACAAAAGGTCTTATCCGTGTTCACATATTTTTCACTTTTGTAGTCTTCTAAAAAACATGTACACTTGTATTTGATATCTGGAAATCAAGACGTATAATAGTAGTGGAATAAGGGAGAATAGATTCTAACATAAAAATATAAACTGATGTGTGCGTCACCTTCGACACCGTCCCCAATCTCGATGAATCTTTGTTTTGCCCTGTTTAACCATTTTAATGTATATAAAAAACTTCTTTATTGGGTTATACTCTGTCATTTAAACAATTTACACTTTTAGAGCGATTTATTAAAAAATATGCTTTGATTATAACATACACACAAGTTATTCATAGGAATTATTGAAGTATCTTTCTATGATTTCTTTATAAAAGTATTAATTTTCCCGTCAACAACTCCGGTGTGACCGAGCGGGATGGCTCAGATGGTAACGTCTTTGACTCGCATTAGGGAAGTCCCGGGTTCAAATCCGTGGACCGACCGACCGACCGAACCACTAGGTTTTTTTTCGAGGCTTCTCTGATCTCTCAGTCGAGATAAATACCAGATTTTATATTTAACACCAGACACAAAATTCCTCCTTGAGTCTAAAAGAATACCGCAAATAAAAAACAGGATAATTATGGAAGCTGTGCCATCTACCCAGAGATAATACAAGTAAGCAGGGTAATTGGTACTCTAATGCCATCTAGCGTCACAGAGGCGGACGTACAGTTGCCCTGCACTGCTCCTCTGTGGACACGTGACGAAGCAAGCTGGTATGATAAAGGAATAAGACCTTGAAGACTAACTGTCCGCCATATACCGATCTCCTAACAGATCCGTCGCGACAGAGCACGTGATTAAACTGAGTAAAAGATATAATTCTGGTATCACATACTGAAATAACATTAAAGAACATTTTGTAAGTGATTTACAATGCAACTTCAAATTGCAAGGCACGCATTTGAGTTCACCATGTGGAAGAACATTAAATTATACAAACAAAACGCTTGATAAAAATGAATTCAAAGAAAAATGGAAATTTAAAAAATGACAAAAAGATTTGCAAGAGAAGCGTAGATAATTAACTAAATCACAGCGGAAAGCATGAAGAGCGTAGTACTTAGTGTCTGACGTTATCCTGTGGAACAGATAATTCATTAAAACGTTAATTGACATTGACGAGACATTTGCATCGTTAATTTGGCTTTCCTGTGCTTGGTTGACATCCTACCTTCGGAACTGGTGACATCGAGCCCGGAAAAGCGAAATGAATTAGGACACTACAGATGCTTCTGTCATTTACTGCTTCCGAGAGATATTCTGTCACATGCGGTATAATTAAGCTTAGTTTTAATACTACTCCATCCTTTATTCGAGCATTAAGGTATACTCTACACTGAAAGCTTAAGAAATAATGGTAGAAATAAGAACAAAGAATGAGGATAAAATAGCAATTAACAAAGGAGCGACGCAAGGCAGTCCTCTCTCACCACCGCTTTTTAATATAGATTAAGACTAGGTTTTTAAACAACTTTATTTAGAGATGAGCAGCTTCTAATTTGAAGCTCAGAGGATAATTAACTGGTGTATGGCTTTTTGTAAATGAAATAATTGAAGTAAAAATTAGCATTAAGCATCTCTGCGGCCAAAACAAGTTCTTGCACTCCAAGAGTCTAATGCAATCGGAGCTAAAATTAGTAAATAATTTTAATTATTTCACCTGCGATGTTTAATATACTAAATAAGATGTAATAAATAAGGTTAATAAATTTAACTCATATGTGGAACAATAAAAAAGGAACCTCAAGCATGATAAAAACGTATTCATTTTCTTGTGAAACGTTCTTCCCAACTTATCATCGAAACTTTTAAGTTTTTCCAGGTGGCTTATGACATTTCATGATCGTGATCATTGTGAATTTCATCTTAAGATTGTGGAAATATTCGGTGTATTTCATCTATAACTGCTTTGAAGTTTATGTCGGATACAATTCATGAATGTTTCTTATATTGTAATGTAATGATTTGTATTGTTTTTGCCATGTCTGAGGGAATTTATATTTTTCTCCTAGGGCAGTAACGCAATTCTCTTACCCAACAGTTCCAATTCAGCCACTCTCCGTCAGTTATAATTCTTTGCTCCAGGCAACTCCGTGCCTTTTATTTCCGTCGCAGCAAACTACTTAGGAGTTTTATCTTCCTTTACTCTCAAGGCTGTGCTACTGCAATGCAATGCCTGGGCGAACGAACAGTCCACGACTTTTTTGAGGGCGTTAGCCTTTACAGCAATCAAAAAGGTCATATACTTCTTTATTTGCTTCTCCCATTATTGGAAGTATTACTTAATTGAAAGGTAGAACTAGAACTTAAAAATTCAATGCCACAACTGGGATTTGAACCACAGACCTTCCGCTTGCCGGGCGGACGCTCTAACCACTGAGCTATTGTGACAAACTGCCAGAATGGCATTAAATTCTCAAGCCAGTTCGTATTTCTCCTGGTAAACCACAAAGGCAGTCTCACATCAGAAACAGTTCTACCTCTTAAACTTTGCCCACACACGGCTTGTGTGTTTAAAAACACCAACAGTAAGTTTGTTGGCATAAATAAATAATAATTACTTAATTGTTTTAAATGGGAGCCTTCATTTTGTTCTCAGATATATTAAATTCATTATTCCATCGTTTATTAACTCTTTAAATATTTATTTTTCATTTCAGTTTTAATTAAATCTTTCTTTGAATGCTTTTAACAGAACGATTCTCCACCTTTTAGTTATTTTCTACTTTTACCACAGTTTTATGAGCAGAGCGGGACATTATTCGCTAAATCGACAATAAAATAAATGTTGTATCACGTTAACATTAAAATAGTTCGCTTTGGTGGAAATAAGTTTACACTGGCGAACATTTACTATTGCCGATATTTGTGGATATAATCTTAAAATTTCGTGGATTTTTAGGAGTTTATTCACATAGCTTTCCTCTAACTTTGTACTGAAAACATGAAATAGGTCTTTATGTAAATTATATAGGTATTATACAGGATGATCCGTATAAAACTGAACATTTTGATGAAAATTTCCCTCTCGAAAGTAACAAAATTAAAAATCACTAATTATCTCAGTGACTGGAAGATTTGTTTTCTTTTTATTAGTTTCACTTCATTTAACTGGACAACTTGCGTCGAAAGATGTGTGAAAATGATACTCAAACGAATTCGGAGTCCTAAGAACTTAAAAATTTCTGGAGATTGTTTTCAGGGTAAGAAAACCCTAGGAAAAAACTTTAAACAGCAACTCATGCTAATCAACGTTTAAATTCGGTACTCAAACAGTAAGAGGAATTAATTTGGGGTCAAGAATAGTAAAGACAATGGTATTTGTAGATGACCAGATATTGATAGTAAAAGTGAAGATGAACTTCAAAGGATGACACACAAATTAAACTTAATATCAAAAACATGTAACATGGAAATTTCAAACGAGAAAACTAAAGCTATGACATTTAAAGGTACCCATTCGGTCCGGTCTAAAATAATTATAGAAAATAAAAGCTAGAATGAGTGTCAAATTTTAACTTCCTAGGATGTGAAATAATATACGGGTCTGAATTAGTTATTAATAAAAACTAAATTTAACTACATGACAGGAACCATAAAGAGAACTTTAAAAAATAGAACTAGAAAAGACTGCATAAAAAAACTGTATAAAGCAATGGCCTCCCTGCTATAACATATGGGTCTGAAACATGTACACTGACTGCAGAAAATAAAAGAAGAATACAGACAGCTGAAATAAAATTCCTCAGGAGCATACACGACTGGATAAAAAACCAAACAATGAAATGAGGCAAAAGTTAAAAGTATAAGAATTAAACAAAATAACAGAATATGGAATCAACTGGAAACAACACTTAGTAAGCAGTAACCCCTTGCAGCATATAATTACAGACATTCTTTCCGACTCCAAGGACATAGAAACCCAGGACCTCCTAAGAAAGGATGGACAAGATTTTGGAGCCGGAACAGGCTAAAGCGACCTAACCCGTGAAGAAGAAGAAGAAGAAGAAGAAGAAGAAGGAGGAGGAGGAGAAGGAGAAGAAGGAGGAGAAGGAGAAGAAGAAGGAGGAGAAGAAGAAGGAGGAGAAGAAGAAGGAGAAGGAGAAGAAGGAGAAGAAGAAGAAGGAGAAGAAGAAGGAGAAGAAGGAGAAGAAGAATTCGGTAGTCTAGAATGTGAGGCAGACTGCTACTCCTACACCACAGGGGTTTCTTATGACTATTATTGTATATTAGTAATAATTACTTTGCAGTCTTAAACAAACATGCATTTCTCAATTCGCCAGCGTATTTTTCATATCTTGAGAAGACGAATGTCGTGAAACCTTAAGCTCTATGGATCCCGGGCTAGTTTGGGTATAATTTAACATATTTCATACATTCATCACTAGGTGTGAGTTATACAATTAAAATACATTGAGCTTAAAATAACAAAGTAGTCATGTCAGCTTTTGCAAAGTCTACTGGGTAATAAACTCAATTTTAACTTTTCATTGCTTTACCGAGGTAAATTATGTCTTCAAAGGCGTTCGGTTTTATATAAGTCGTCCTATATAATCCACTACAAACCAGAGCAATCCGGAAGAAATCCAGAGTCAAGTGGTACCAGCCTGGATGTCTCAGTTGGTTAGGCGCTGATCTACTTATTCCGAGGTCACGGGTTCAAATACGCCCACAATGAAGGTCTTTAGGTGTGCCTAAAAGTGATAGAGCTATGTCAGCTTTACTGGCGCTGATATGAACCTGGCAGTGTCGTTAATAAACAAAATATTTATTTTTTCAAGAGTGGCCAGCCTAATGGGAACCACACCCGGGATTTCTCAAATGTGAGCTTCACACGTTACTGCAGAACAATCCCCGATAGTTTGAACTAAGTGGTGTGCCCACTTCCAACCTACGAAAGTAGATCAACTGCTGTAGCCTTATCGAAAACCTATGGAGCCGGCAGGTGGTCACAAACTACACCAGAAACGCTCGTTAGTGCTTTAGTCCTCCCTTCATGAGAGCTCAGCCTGAATGTTTGTTCTCATCCATCAGCTGCCATTAGCAAATATAAAGCTTTCCAGCTAGTGCTCTGCTTGTGATTTAATTCCTCAACATTTACATAACCTGTGTCTACTATGGAAATATAATGTATAAACATTCTGTTCCAAGCTAAAGGTCAGAGGTGGATGGAATCAATGTGAACTATGAGATACAATATGCAACTTGAACAATACAATATGCACCAAACAATAAAGGTTATCGAGCTTGATTTATCGGTAGAAACGAAACCTGCACTACCATTCAGAAGTTTTCGATCACCTATGAAAAACATAATACATTTTATTTCAATTACAAACTCATCCTAAAAACTAAATAGGCCAACAAAAATATTTATCTCTATCATTAAGTAAAATACAATACGGCTTAGTTCTTCAAACGACGCGCTGCAGTGTTTTTGCAGATACGAGTATTTCAGTCCAACACGTTTAATATCTATAAAGTATTTACAAAGGTTAGATGACCCAGTTTGCTGACCTCCTTATCAAGTTCACCCACAGAAGAATTCAACGGAATTTGTCAGGCCAAACCTATTCAGCTCTCCCATTTCTATGTTCTATGGACATGCCCTTTAGATTCATGTTCGGAATAATTTCCCTGGTGCAGAAGAAACCCACGGCCAATAAGTCCCTTGCCAGATTAACCCTTTTTATCAGTATCTACCCTCTGATATCCTTGTTTAACATTCCATCGATTCACGCTATATCACTGACTTTATCACTTGCAAAACATCCCCATGCCATGATCGATCCTCCAACATGCTTTATCGTTGATATTACACACTGACTCTTCATGCATTGTCCACGAAATCTACATACAAAAATTCGACGATGGCTTCCAAATACCAAATTGAGATTCGTCCATGAATAACACCTTGGACCATCGCTGCACGCCCCAATGTTTATATTGCAACATTTTCACCTCATTTTGTTTGCCAAATAAAGGCTTTTAGTCGCTACGTAACCCTTTAAACCTTGTTCATGAAGACGGCGCTGCACTGTTGAGACAGAGATTAGAGCTGCTGGGGTACTATTTACTTCCTTGCGAATTTCAGATGATGTAACGTTTACTCTATACATATATGAATGATCTGATGTTACTAGGGGTCCTTCAGATCGAGAAGCGCTTGCATTGGCACCAATTTGCTTCCACTGCTTCAATATAAACATCACTGTAGATTGGGTTACGACTTTTGTTGCCACTGTCCTCCTAGAATAGCTTTCTTGATGCAGGGCTACAATTATAGTACATTTCTCAACTCCAATCTAGCGTGTCCGTCCCATTAGGAGGTAATATAATCTGAACCTGATCAGGTATACAAACACACTTCTAGATGCACACAAGGAACTGTAAAATAATGCGAAATTATTGTTATACAGCTGAAGGAATGACACCTATTCGAATGGAAACGTGTCAAGACAAATGCACATGTAGTTGTGGATACTCAGCATCCTTGTAAACAGACTGATCAAATACACAACAGAAGCGCTTAGAATTTACATGTTTATGCTTGTTTTATTATCCAAATTGAGATATTATACATTATTCAAAACTAAATCCTTGTTTTAACCACAAATCCATAGTTGTGATAGGTGATCGAAAACTTATATCTGCTCTATTTAAACTACCAGTTAAATCTCCACACTTTAAAGTAACTAAACTAATATTTCTAATTTTATTTCTAGTGAGGACTGGTACAAGGATGATCCTAATGTGAACAAGAGTGCCAAGAAGCAGAGAAGAAGGAAATAGACACTCCAGAAAGTGGATCAATTTTGGTGAAAGTGCCGCATCTCAAGACACTCATTTTATTTCTGTTGAGAAATCTAAACCAGGTTTCTTCGGTGTGGAAGTGTTTCAGACCACAGTGCTTCTAATTTCGTGATACCCAATAGTCCGTGGAGTATATTCCTGCAAGGACAAGCTGGATTTGTTCGCTCAAAGATTTTAAGCATGTACGCTGGCATTTTCTTCTCCGTTGGCACCAAACCTAAATTAGTTTAGGTTGTGAAAACCTGTGATGTTACGTGCAATAAGTAATTTGGAAACAACTGACATTGTTAAATAAAAGAACACAAATGCTTTAAAATTGTTATCTTATTTCTTGAACATTAATAATCTAGAATCACAACAGTTAATACACACACGCTAGTTCAGCATATTCTTTTATACAGATGACTTCCAAGACTGAAATGTGAATAAAGTAAGTCACTGATTTTTTCTCTCGTGTTGTTTATTTCCACCTTATCCTTAATTTCCCAACTAACCTCTGTGTCCGATGCCTCAGTGTTTGTGCTTTCAGAGGGATTGGTGCGTTGTAAGTTGCCAAACGCGTCATTTGCTGTGAATTAGATTGTGCAGTTCATCCTCGTGAACATCCAACTAAAGTTGGGTTTGAAGGAACTTTACATTGTTTCAGTGATATTGTTACATTGAGAGGCATAGCCGAAAATTTCACTTTACAGATAATAAACTGCCTGAAGATAAGAATAACAATATGCTACCACTTTTCATTTTAGAGAACTGCAAACTTCACTGTCACAGCCTGTGCTGTAACGTCTTCCCGTTCTAATGTCCTTACCGCGTTAGTTACAATGGCGAGGTATCAGTACATAATTTCCACTCATCTCCAAGTTTGACATTTAAGAGTTTTAGAAATCCTCTGGAAGGTTTAGTGCAATACATTAATCAAACGAAGACGCGCAGGTTCTGACCATGGCATTGAATTTTTCAATCCTCAATTCAATTGCCTGCGCACCACTGCTTTGAAAACACAAATTATCTTTAAACATATTGGAGTATAAGTTTCAGCACCAAGTGATTAGGAAATTAGCATATTTTACTAAAAACCACTCTAGAGAGTTAAAACGGCTGTGTTTTCTGTTACCAAGATTTCTGAGAAATCAAATCGTGTTCTCTTTTTATGAAATATTCTGGCGGTGATAGATCAAAGTGGGGTTTAAAACTTATTTAATCAATATTTCAGAATTTCGGCCAAATTTCTGCGGTTGAACACCTTTTACGTAACTTTGTTAACATTTTGAATGGCTTTAACTGAAAGCTCAACGGACTAGCTGTCTTTAATATTGAACATTTGGACAATCTTTAAGTACGGGAAAATAGTGTTTATATTTTAAATAAATATAGAATGCGAGGTGGACACCAACACCTAGCAATTTCAGAACAACTACAACAAGGGTTAACAAAACTGTGGGTTATTTTTCTAGAAAGTAGAAGTAATGTTTAACATAGATTCAAATGATAAGGCGTATACACAGGCTGAAATCATCGGTAAGTTTGTTTATTTTCCAATTTTTGCACTTTAGTAACGTTCCCCACGGAATGTTGGAATGTGTTTGCTAATTTATTTCTGTTTATTTTATTCTCTTACCTTGATAAGACAGATCATTTGATAACAGTAAGTATAAGGCTGATACATGGAATAGTACCTTTGTTTAGTTAATTGTAAAGCCCCTTAAATTATCCCATTATCTGTATGCTTTTGCATTAATTTTAGCAAGACTGGCAAAAATGCTTTCCTTCTCCTAGCAGCGGGTGTTATACAAATATGGATGCCTCTCTGAGGGGAAGTGTCGGAGAAAGTCCAAATATTTCACTGATAACTTTTTCACCATTTCAGTTTTAAAGCATTCGTCTCGCATGTTATTATCAATCAGGTTGTACCTACAACACTGCAAAAATCACCCACCATTTTTAGGGGTTGAGATTCAAAGAAATTTAACTATTATAATGTCAATTATTACTCATCCAACGCACAGTCCAACTGCATCTAGGAGCTTTCAACTAGATAAGTAAATTCCTTCAACAAAGAAGACAATCACAAAGAGACATTTGTCTAAATTAATCCCTTAAGCGGGTAGAAGAGGGTTGAAACTTCAGGGTTCTTTGAAAATGGACAGAGTCAGAACAATCAAATTGAGCAGGGAGGATCTTCACCAAAACCACAAGAATAGACCGAAAATACATTATCTATAGGTAATACCATACTTTGCAGCATTTATTTTAATGTCGTCCTTCTCTTATACTGCATGGGTGGCGTCTTTGCTGATTTCTGCTGGACACTAATACCAAAGGAACCAGTAACATTAGTTACATAACAGTCACATGATCATGAGCTTTCTTCACGAGAGAAAAAATAGAATTTCTTTGGAGTTTTAATGTAAAACCTCCACATACATAACAGAACATATCCGGTGTATTGCGATAAGATCGAAACATTGGTGTTCAGCAGCACACGCAATGCACGCAATTAAAAATGACCACTGCAGTACACCGAACTTAAATACACTTACTGTAGGAGCACTATAATCCACTTTCATACGTTTCTGGATTAATACCGTTTTCAAAATGTTATAACTAGGGTCCGAACCTTCATATAGGAAACAAAAGGTTGCGGTGTTTGGACTATAGGAAGTGGGAGGGGTCATTCTGTCACATTATCACAATACAGAGGCGGCAAGGTAGGAACGTTGTTGGTAAAGTTTTGGCATAACTTATATACAACATTGTCACCATTTGCAGTAAAATATTCACTGCCAAATTCTTGTACAGTTCAGCAATACGTGAATATTTCTATGTTCGTGCTGCAAGTATTTTACTGTATGGAACTAATGAACACATTCGAGAGACACTATGCGCTATAGTCAGTGTGTTTTGTGCTGGCAATGTACTCGCACAATGACGTTACGCTCTGTCCTCGTGGAGGTAACTTGCAATCACCTCATATGGCGATAAATGTATAAAGGCTTGGACCCTAGTTATATCAGACTGTTGTGAATAATAATGTATGGAATGGTAACGAATTAGTTTACACTTCACCGCATTCCCGTTAGGTCACCCAGAGCACCTTCCCGTTTTTGTGTATTGTCAACATTCAAATGTGGAAATAGCCTTACTAAAAAACAAAGATATATTGTATTCTTTTACATAAAATACCAAGAAATTAATGTAAAAAGATATTTGTAAATCCGTTACTCGGGGATCTTTTAACGTTAAAATCGATATTTTTGCGATTATGATGTCCCTAGTTCTTGGAAACTATAGGTGTTGGAGATGTTTTATTACCAGTTTTGGATTCAGGTTAGGTAAGTATACAATGATCATCCAATATTTCGCCAAAAATTTTGCCGACAGTGGATAACGCTTGACATATTATTGCTTTTGGAACAGACAGTGGTCTCATGCTTTTTGGACAGCTTGAGTCCACCTTGTCTGTCACGTTCTGTGTTTAGGAGCACACAAGGAGCACCTTCTATATATTTCTGATTTACGAAGGGCGTTTTCAGTTCATTTCCACATGACCTATCGTGTCCCTGCCGTATTCCTACTGTGCAGCGACCGTACTGTTGGTGATCTGTCATGAGATCGATTTTATGAAAATGACCGGACACAGTCGCAACACGGTAAAACACGGAAGTGTGGAAATGGACAGCCTCCTGCAGTTCAGCTATTTCCAGCATTTTCCCTAACGACGGGAATATATTTCACGCAATTTTTCAAGGAAGCCATTCGCTAGTTCAGCAGAACTCGGAGGTATGCCATTCTTCTCATTGAGATTCTGACAATGTGCCGATTGAAAGTTAACATCTGGAAGATAACAGGCGAGAGGCTTAAAATATCTTGTCTCTTAAGCAAAACCAAATATGCACCACAGAGTACATTGGAATCTTTTCCTTTGTGGCCCATTGCTTATTGAAACAGATGAAAAACGATCTGATGGCATCAAAAGAGGATTCAGGATTTCTTTAGGGAGGAACTAACCACGTATATTGAAATGTTACCAATAAGTATTACTAATAAGTAAAATTCACTCGGTAATAGAGGATTTTAATGTATATACTCTTAAACATCATAAGTGAACCACGAATTATTCTTTGGAAATACGGTTTACTTTAAATTTTCAGAAAACTTATGAAACTATTTATCAAGTAAAGATGTCCTTTAGACCTAATTAAGTATTTTGATTACTCAATCCTATTGTAAGTTACAAGCTTATTCTTATTCAGAAATTATTTAATAATGAATGTAAAGTATATTATTGATTTGACCTATGTGATTATTTTCTAGTTATTGAGATGTAATCCACCATATGATAAATTGACTATGAATCAATAGTCATCTACTTTAAGTAAATTTAATAGGATTAAATGTGTTGATTTTGACTTCACTTAACACGATGTTAGGTATGTATTTTTCCCTATAAGTAAGATTCTATAGACCCCCTTGGTCCATCCCCGGATATATCGATCGAATCAAACACGAAAATAGCCAGGGCACGTCGGGGTACAGTAGTTTATATATGGGGCAACTTTGTATTTTTTTTCCTGACGCTGTTAGGGTAAATAAGTAGCTCGTAACGTCTTGAGTGAATAAAATTACCTTTTACAGTTACTTCCTTTTAATTTTTGTATATTTTTATCAGATAGAGGATCTTTTACGGTTTAAAAGTCATTTAAAAGAATAAATACAGGCTTTTTGTCATTTTCTTATGGGGCATTATTCTCATGAGTAGAATCAAGTTTCATAAGCCTAAAATGTAAAAAATCTTGAAAATGTATTGAAATGCGGCTCTATTTATTAAACATTGGCATTTATCCAGCTAAAGGTTCACGTCTCTTCTAAGATGTAGTGATCCTCTAAATGAATTTGGGATGAATCTACCAGCTACTTTTGAGGGTCGCACCTCACTTACTGTTACAATGAAGCCTTCACGGGGTTAAGTTGATTTTATTTCATCATGTTGGAACTAAAAACAAGCATTGCTAGGAAATTTAAAATCAAATTAAATTGCTGAACATAGTTGAAACTAATCTAAGTCGTATGGAAGGTGAAGTGGACAAACTTTTCTTTGTTAAAATGAAAATGTGTTTAACAAGAGCAGTGGATATGATACAATTTCAAGATTGCTGAGGTACTGTCAGAAAAGAAGTGCTCCCTCAATGAAACAGAATTGGAAACTGGCAGTATCTGTTGCTTTAAGCACGCCCCTATACCCTCTGTTGATGTTGAAGGTAGCTTCCCTACATGTAAAAGGGTGAAGCCCGCATTACTTGACAGTCCTTGGAATTTGAAATCTTACAACACCTATTGTAATTCAGTATGCACTGATAAAGTATAACTGAAATGTCTAAGGAGAATGGATGCAATTTTTACTTTCTCTACCACCTAATGTAAGTAGGGGAAGTATTGTATTCGACTCAAAATCTGGACGTCGAATTTCATCGGAAATGTTTTGAGGCCCCCTGAATCCAAAAAAGCAGTAAAAGGTCCGTGTATATATAGTTCTCCAAAACTGTTACAAATAACAAGGCATATCTCCGAAATGGTTCACCCTACAAGAAAATTTAATGGGACATAAATTGTGTATTTTAGCAAGATCTACATTTTTTGTGCAGTGTGATTTGGTCTATCTCTGGACGACTTATGCATAACTGGTAAACTGTTAGAGTAAACACGACTACATGGGCTATAGCCAGAAAATTCAAAATATACATTTGTCATAAAAATATCTCAAACATATAATATTTTAATCAAAATCGTTAGAGCCATTTTCAAGAAAATCAAAATTTTCGAATAATTTTCCATGTAAAGGGTAGTTTAGGGTGGGGCCATTTTCTTCAAAATCTTCATGTCACATCTTAGAAAGACATTAAACATAAATACCAACTTTGGTTTTTAACCGACTTTTCGTTTTTGAGTTATACACATACACACGGACCTTTTCTAAAAACACTTTTTTTTTTTGATTTAGGGGGTCTCAAAACATATTTTCGGTGAAATCTCAACATCGAATTTTTGGGTGGAATACAATACTTCCCCTGCTTACCAGTAGAGAAAGTAAAAAGTAAAAAGCAAAACGCTTATAGGATGCGAAATCATAAATCGCTGGCCAGTTACGAGAGATCAGACGAGCAACAAATCAATTGATTTGTGTGTAGTGTGACTTGTTGCACCGTCCTGCTGGAACCATGTCTTTCACATCCATACCATATAAATGAGGTCACAAACTCCATTATCTTGTTGCGGTAACATTCGCCATTTGCTATTACCACATTTCCGTTCTCATCTTCAATAAAGCAAGGCCCCAATCTCACAGTCAACCTAAAACCGCACCAAACTCTCTACATTCGCTCTTTGATAATGATGATCATGTTGATAATGCTTTAATCCTTTGTGAAGCGCTCCATAACATTGGCCGTTATGTTTTTACAATTTTATGGGCTGTGCTTCAGGTTTTTTTTAGGATAACGCACAGCAAATTGGCTGCAGCGTTAGCCTCTGTCACATCCATAGGCAAGTCGCGGGTTAAAATCCCGCAAACCGGCCAACCTAAATGGGGTTTGTCGTTTCCCTAATATTTTATCACGTATGCTGAAGTTTTATCCACAGAAAACAAATCCCGCGTTAGCAATAAAATAAAACAGATGGAAATAGAAGCTCACCATTGTCGCCGTCACGAATGAAAGCGGCTGCGCCAAAGACAAATATTCACCGACGTCAGTCACGTGTTTTCCAGCCCACCAGGCTTAGTCTGTTTCAAAGCGCATGTGAGAGTACCACTCCTTTGAGTGATAGTATTCTGTGATTTCTTTAACAACTCCGAAGATGGCAGAAGCAAAAAAAAAAAAAAAAAAAAAAAAAAAAAGTTACATTATTCACAGTCAAGCCAGAGAAATGGTGTACCTATATGTGTACAAATATTTCCTGAGAATGATGGGAAACAGTTGCAATGCAGCACTTCCCCTATTACCCCTACCTGCGCGTATTTGTCATTTACCGCCATCGTTCCTGACAGCTACTCTGCGAATGGATGATGTAGGGATCAGAACATGCAATACTTAAGTCATTATTTATTTGACATACAACTTAACCATGCATGCTTCAGGTAATCATCGCAATGCCATAAATGGTGTTTAGCTGAAGGTGGGTATTTACTTTTGTGAAAGATAGTACTTTGTTTCCATTTATATTTCTATTAATTATAGGTGGAAATCCTGACCTAGTACTGAACTCCAGAAACAGGTGTTTATCTGGCGGTTGTGGTTGAAACCCACGAAAATTCATAAAAGCTGCATTCTGGAACTCTAGATTTAAATCCGGGCTTACGAATACAAGCCACAGACGCGGCAGTCTTTTTAGAGCTGGTGAAAATGCCTTCCTTTTGCGAGTCATCAAATATGCAACACGCTTTACACCACAAGGTAGCATGTGTAAAACAAACGAACAGTTTGCCAGAGAGGGAGCGGCGTCTGTGAATCCGGGTGACTCGCAGTGCCATTTTCTTCAACTCTGGCCTAAACCATTTCCCTTGGTGCTGTTAAACTTATACTAGGTGGATAATGTAATGGCAGACGACTGAATTAAAATGAAGTGCATGATTTTTAAAATGTACAGTACGAAAGAAAGTTTTGTTGAAATGTATGCCATTATACGTAGTAGCAGTAACGTTTTTACCGTGCTTCAAAATTATAGCTTGCATAGTTAAACATAGAACACAGGAGGAATAGGGCGATGCCATTAAAGTAAATTTGACAGGAAACGATTTTCAATAATAAATATTAATTTATTACACCTATACGAATATTTTAATAATAACAATAACAACAACTATGTTTTCTATCGAATAAAAATACGTGCCTAATAATGAATGCAGAGATATAATAAAACCAAGTTGTAAAACATCGTTAAAATATCCTGAGCTAAAGGGATAACGTTAACCTCTTTTATAATGCTATTACTAGCATTAATTAACAAGCACGCAGTAGGACATTAAGAATGTGAAAGTAGCACCTTTATGTTCACTCCTCCTACAAATAGGCCAGGTATAGATGAGCTTTGTACCACAAAATTTCTTTAAGTGATTCACACAAATATAATTTTCCTTTAAAATAGGAAGAAACCCTAGAAGCGAAACAGTTAATTTAATGGGATTATGATATATCTCGGCAATAATCGGGGCCAGCTTTTCCGATGGTCATTTCCATTTTCCAATCCACTACGTCCATTACAACAGAATCCTCCATTTTTCACAACACAATTAAAATACCTAGCAACACTTAAATGATATGATCATTAATGCGACAACTCAATACTCGCCAGACCAACTTCTGTGACGCGACAATGAGTAGGCTACCAATACAAATTCCCTTAGTTGAGTGGTTATTTCAATTCAGAATTTTTTCTGATATTTCCCTTTCATTCCTGCACTCTTCTTATTGTCATTGTGTAATTTCAAATGCTACACACAGTGCATTTTTAAACATTCACATCACAAATTCACATTTTGCAGTAAATGAATTAAAAGTATTTGTTATATTATATAAATTGCTGCGTAAAATTATTACATTTTATCTCCAAAATTCCTGACTTTAAAAGGTAAGAATTTCTCATAATTGGGGAATTAGTTTAAAAAGTATGTTTATTTTGCTTAATGTATTTTTGAAAGGCAGTAAAATGTTTTTAACCAAATTACTAAAAGATTGCAACATGTGGAGCATTTCGAGTATACAATAAGCATTTGCTCGTACATTTATAGCTTTGGTTAATTTGTATTTTAAGTGTGCCACGTGGAAAAAGACATGTTTTCCTAAGATTAGAGCTCACATTATTTTGTAATAAAAACTTGAGATTTTAATTTTGCACTTCTGTTGGTCAAATATCAAAGATCTGTTATATTAAACATAAGGGGACCTGGGACTGACGTTTGAACTTTCTATATTTTTATTGGTATGAAATCAATGTTTTGCACACTTAAGAGTGCACTACGCAAAGCTCCAGTACAATCTGTTTTATAGTTTTGAGGAAATTAATTATTCAATCTATTCATATTGCAAAAAATACCTTAATATTCGAAATGTTCTATGTGAATCAAAAACTAAAATATCAACAAGCTTCATTATCTTATAAACTCAAATTGCTCAAAAAATACCATCAATATCTATCAGGAGGAAAAAATAGTTACCTTTAAAGTAAGTAATTTCTTCGCGTTTATGGACATTTAAATATTTTTCAAAATTTTTGTATATTTAATTTTTTACATACAAATTTTCAGATTCTGAAGCCAAATATAAAGTTTAAGCACATAAGTGGAGCACTTACTGGAATAATTAAGCATAGTGCAAAATATAATGCGCACGGAGGAGAAATGCAAAGTCGAGAGAAACCAATTTTTGTACACACATGCATAATGTGTACGTGTTTGGCCTAAAATTGCTCTGCTGCATATTTCAAACTTTCCCTCTTTTGTCTGTTGGTCTCTTTCCTCAAATTCATTCCTTAACCAGTTCTTTCCACCGAATTTGGTTGTTTTCGAGTCCTTTTTAGTTCATATTTTGTTCAAATACTGACTGATGGTTTAGGGAACATTTATATATGAAACCTAAAAATCATCAATTTGGTAATTTTTCGGTCCCAGGGTGAATTAAACTGGACAAGTACACCCCATATACACAAACATCTTTGAAGTAACATTTTGTATGTTGAGAGAAGGTAGCCAAATGCAGTACGATAATGCAATTAACTTGTATTTTATATTTATTCCAGTGAAGACTGGTACAAAGATCACCCGAACTTCAAGGTCCTATACCACGACGCAGATGGAGATGGGAAGAAAGATTTTGGCGACAGAAGGATATTTGACCAAGTTAACGTCAACAGGAAACGGAACTGAGAAACCTGAGTGAAAATTCTTCAAAACTTTTGGAATTCGGCATGGCATCTTTCCGGACGCCACTGCTAGCTTTAACGTTTTGACTGGAGTTCAGAATGAATGAAAGTTACAGGGCGTTCTTAAAGATATGTTTGCGGAAAATGTTTCATTAATTTTCAGTTATTCAATATTAACATAATTCATGACCATCACTTATAGTATGCCCAGACATTGTGTATAGTGATTTTGTTTATCAGTGAAGTCAAACGAAATTACTGAACTAGAATTCAACAAATGTACATGGTTGTGAAGATAATGTTCAGATATATAGTTTGCCTGCTGCTTAACTATATATAGCCAGTACAGGAAGTACTGCATTTCATCCAAAATAAATCAATACCAAGATCTAACTAAAAATACACATTTTGAAGTTCCCTGAACCCAAAGAAAGTTTCTTTATAAAGTTCCTGTGTGTATGTTGTGCATGTTTGTGTGTACGCGCAAGCGTGCCTTGGTATATATAGCCGACACAAAATTTAATGGTGGGTGGTTCAACATAACCACGCCCTGTGGTGTATGTTAAACACGCTGTAAAATCTCGCCGTAAAGTTGGTGATAAATCATTTGTGTCAACAAAATGTATTTCCACAACAGGAAAGAAAATAGTAATGGCAAGATATAAGTCGCCACTAAATTTTGCATCTGCAGTAAGTTCAGTGTATTCCAAAGATTACCACATTTTAAACAATTGTTTACATGAAAAAACTGTTGTTTTTTCTTTCCTCAATACCGGTACCTGGAGGTACATGGTGCCAGCCTCCACTACTGCACCTACTAATGACACCTGTAGTGGGTACAGGTTGTAGACGCAGCGCCCGAAAAGGGCTGTTTCACTCGGGGTTGTGTTTTAGCTTATATTTTCTCAAAATGACCTAAGGACTTTCATCACCATACATATATACATAGATATAGTGAACATATGCTTATAGGGTACAATGAGACTCAAGCGATCGTATGACAAAATGCATATCTTTAGCTTTCTGCGAATGGTGTGAAATCTCTCCTTGCAAACCGTAAGAGCCAAACAGCTCGCTGGACAAAAATTGTAAACCTTGTTAAAGCACTCCTTTGGCATAAAACTTTGTGGTGTTAACAGTTTATTGGTTTGAGTTTTGTGGGTTCAAACCCGGTCCAGACGATACTTAAGTGTACCTACTTGAAAAGACAGCCTCTTGTCAAAATATTTATTGGCATGTAAAAGAACTCGTGCGAGACGAAATTCCGATACATCGGTGGCAATAATGATTCTGGGAATTGACAGTATCTTTAACAAACAATGTTTATGTATTTACTTCAAATATTTAACAAATTAGCAGTAAGAATAGTTTATAGAAGAAGGAATGGAGAAAGTTGAACTTGTGAACAGATCTTCATAATGTATGTAAGTATTATTAGGTTTTGCCCCGAGCGGTAGACGGAGAATAGTTTGTCTTGGTATACCATCTGCTGCTAATATTTATATGGGCTTTATAAAGGTTCATTGATTTTCTACATTTTTCGCATGACAACTTTTGATGGGGTTTTAAACAAAATTAAAGCAGCGCATTGCATTTCAATACTTCTGGCTTGAATTAAAATTTCTTCGCTATTATCACTCATATTCAATAACTTTTATAACTAAAGTATTTATATATCGTTGCTTGCAAATGAGATCTGTATTCATACATAGTCTATAAACATGAATGAACACGTCACAGTTTAAACTGATAGTTAGGCACGTGCTATTCCGACTGAGCTACAGGACCAGCCTAGATTTGTATTTCTCATATAATTTACTGGGCTTTTCATAGAAACTACTGTATGTACTAGGTACGCAAAACCTTTAGTTAGGTTATCCCTGGATTCGGTCTTGACTTATGCCTCTTCCGGAAACACTGAAAGCCTTATATACGTAATTAATATGATGTAATATATACGTTTTACCTAAAATCTTTAAACTAGGTATAAAATCTTTTATCTATTTTAAAATGTCACTCTTACTATATTTAAATATTTTCTTTTCTTAATGACCTGTATATAGCTAACACCAGCCAGTTTTCATATATTCTAAATCTTTTTTCTCTTTTGTTTTGTCACGACGTCAGTGACATTTATGACACATAAATCAGTATTTTTTCTTTACCATGAAATAACTTTACAATTAAATATGACATTTTAATATTTAGAAATATTTACATCGTGTAGATAAGCAGAATTTACCTGACATTCAGCAAAACTGTTTTTCGACAATATTTTAAATTATTTATTTAAAAGGGTGCACTCAAGAGAGATATTTTGCACAACTTTCAAGACACAGTTGATTCATTAGTCTACTTGTAATAGTTTACGAGTGCTTGAAAGTGATAGTATAGAATGAGCTAAGCGTTTGACTATGTGTATTTAATATCTATTATAAGGGGTGTGTTATGTGTTTGAACTACATAAATTAAAACAAAATATCAAAAAGCTAATCTTAAAAGTATTAGATTAAATATATTTCCTTAAGCAGTAGTATCTTACGGAAAACATATAATTGTTGTATTTTATATTTTTATTTATTTTGTGTCACTTATTTATATTTCACTCTTGTAACTGCTCAAAGACAATACCGGTAATTTTGAACTTCGGAAGATAGATGAAAATAGTCCTTAGCATTATTTATGACAAACACAAGCAAGCTCATGGAACCTAAACGAATTTACATGGCACTGGTTTCTGCTATAACATCTTAGCAAGGAGAGTTTTTAAAACAGCTTTCGAGCAATGAACATAGGGCTACCTATTGCCCTGTAACAACGTTGTGTGTAAGAAAATGAAATAGCTTATAAGACACTAACAATAAGATGCATGTATTTATGGGAATAACAAGCCGACTTCTCATGACAAAGTTCCTTGCATCTGGCACCTTTTGATGCGGTCCAATTATCTCGTTCTTCGATTGTTCTACTGACGGCTGCTATAGTGAGATTTTTAATCAGCGTATGCAGGGGTGGATAACAATCCAATTGAGTGGACTTATACAGTTAATGAAGGCTAATAATTGAGCTATTTGAAGCAAGTTAACGACTATTTGGGGGATGTAGACTTAAAATTTCGAAAGCCATGATTTAGAAGCTAATTTAACTACTGAAACATCTGCTAATTCTGACATATCAAACCTTTACAGTTTAAAAAATAAGCATTTCGGTACTAATAATGAGATGCACAAGTTCCCATGAATAGCTGAAATGTTAATGAGAGAGTCCTCTTGCGGCAACCACCAAGACTACACTCTTAAGTGCGGTCTTTAGGCGTCACGGCTGCCGATAATCGATAATAGAACACTTCAACACAACGTAGACAAAACAAGATATTAGGCTGGAAAAATTCGTGTTGCTCCTTTTTAAAACAGACACTGGTATTGTTACTAATGCACAATCATACTATATTTTATATAAGGTACAGAATGTAAACACCTTAGAATTGAGACCTCTATGGATTATTTTATGGGTAGAGGTTAAAACAGCAAAAGGTTGTAATTTATCCATTTTACAGGACTGCAAGAAAATTAAAATTATTATAATTGTGTACTGGACATAAATGTCATACCATTTGGTAAATGCCTACCGATAGATAGGCGATTATGTTCATGGTTTGATTTCGAAGTTACAGGGGATGTGTTTTGGTTGTAGGTTATTCATTTAGAGTGAGCACCTATATCTTACAACATAGTTGTATACGATCTGTATATGAAATATACTTTTGTAAGAAGTGACGAAGAAATTTTTATCTTAAGTTCTAGAAGGGTAGTTATCCATAATGTGGTGAGTAAAGTTGAGTTCAACAACACATATGTATAGTGGCTGAAGGAAAATTTACTAAACAGAGATATATTGGAGGCGTCTGCAATTTAGTTTAATTTATAGCGTACGTTGTAATAAAGATAAGCCAACCATATATTTTTATGCAACTCTTTTTGTGTGAATTTCACTTAATTTACTCTTAGCCGTCCGCCTGTTTATGCGTAATTTAGACAGCGGGTAGATACCTAGTCTAAGACAGATGCATAGTCAGTCTAGTCTATTTGTAGATTCACTGTGTATACCCATTCAAAATGAATTGCCCTATCTCAGCTAAAATGGATAAAGAAAGAAAATCAAGTGAACTGCAATTTAATTACACTAAAAGTTAAGCACAAGGTTTGAGAGGACAAAATATCTGAAATAATTTCTTGTAATTTGTATATTATTAATTGAACTATTTTGGAAGAATTAAGTGCAACAAGTTTAGAATCTATAAATATGATTAATAATCATAGATAGTAAATGTTAAGTGGAGGATTGTTTGTTTATAGTCTACAGAAAATATCCTATCTATAGGTACAAAAGTTTAACGAAGGGAAAACACTTGTATGTCCCATTTACGTTCCCACCCTATATTTCTTATCTTCTTCAAACCGCCTTTGGCAAAGGCGTTAACTTTTCCTTATTCTTTGAATACGACCCTGCCTGGTAATTGCTTTTTGGGGAGTAACGCTGGTCTGGAGTAATTGGATACAATTTCTACGACTTTAAAATATCCGTCTTATCCCTTTCTCCAGCCCTTTCATCGAGAAGATTGCTTATTGATCAAAGGACTTCTTTTCTTAAGGTCAGTGCCTATCTTGCGAGAACATACACCTCTGTTTCCGGTTCCCTTTTATTTCTGGAAAGGCGTGAGCCTTAGAAACGTTACAAAGCCATCCATCATAACCGGCCAAATATAGTAATCATTTCAAGGGAAGCGTTTCTCCAAAAGAAACGCCAAGTTGATGGTAATTGCAGATCAGCTTGGCACCAGCTAACACGAATGTTGCACAAGTTTGAACAGCATAGTTGTTGAGTTTCAAAGTAAATGTTGGTGATTCTTGGGTACATAGGCTTACGTACTTAAATTACACTTATCTACCAAACCCCCCTCCCCACACACACACACACACACACACACACACACTCACTAACTCACTCTCACACACACTCACTGGTGTATTAAAACATGTTTTAATTTAAATAATTTTTATCTCTTGACTATATAAAGAAAATGGAATTTCAAAACCATCAGAGGGTCATTTCCTTATTTCCCCTGTACCTACAAGGAAATATGAAATAAGAATTTCTGCAAATGTTTATCTCGATTAACATGAACTACTATGCGTTCTCTGACCGACCGGACCACTACGCGGCGGCACCAGACTGGGCGAGGACCTGCAGGCTCTCTACCAAAGTTACGCGTAAAGGAGCGGCAAGTCACGGGTACGGAGCATTAACTACTGTACTAACTTACATTAGGCTTACCAGCTTCACAACATGTCCGAGAACAATTCTGGTTTACTTGCAAGAGTTCATGTTGACTGATTTCCTGTATTTCTCTCGTGATATTGTCCAATTCTTCTAACGTGAACGTATTTGATACGTACACTTTATTCTATAACGTTCCCCATAGATAAAACTCGCATGGTGATAGGTCAGGGGAACAATCCTTGACTAATTATTCTGTCCCCATACACACTTCGCAATTCATAGAATTACCAGCATTGTGTGCTGTAGGTGAAACCGGTAACACAATCTTTCATTTCTTGCTACTTGCGGAAAAAGTATTTAATATAGAGTTTACATAAACGTGTGAGTCAACTGTTGTGTCGCAAATGAGACTGATAATTGCATACGTGGTGAGGAACTTCATGAATAATATGGTAAATTTCGGTAGTGCAGTGCCAACTGTTCTGAGTAGAAACTGACCTGGAAGACAAAACCACACTTCATCAGTGAAGAACGTTAAAGGTGGTCCATGTCGTTATTATGAACAGACTGCTAAAACCAATTGCAATAATTAACCCTACTTAGCGAATCTTGTGATTGTAAAGCGTAAACTTAAGTTTCAGAAGTTGGAGCCTTGGAAATGTTATTCGCTTGTGCTAAACGTCTTAGTGATGTTTTATTTATGGGGAACGTTAAAGAATAAAGTATAAGATAAAATCTGCGCACCTTACTCTGATTTTCAATCTTCTGTTTCAACAATATGAATTTTAGATACACAGTTGGCCTGTAGTTTATATGCGCACAATAGACGCTGACGGCACACAACGTTCTACGGAACAAACCTTTCTCTCCTTGGTTTATTTATCATTTTAGAGCTTCTCTATTACAAGGATCACGTGGCTTATACATAATCTACGCCATATTCTTTGCTGGCCTAAACGTCGTAAATAATTGTGAAACTTCAGAAAAACTAGGTATTCTTATTGTTGTGCGAATTCCACTCAGATTTGAAGCTCTTGATAATTCGGTTTAAATATTCTCTATATCTACTAGTTTTATAAAGATACAGCTTTGTGCGTGTGTGTGTGAGTGAGTGAGTACGAGGAGTGTGTATGTGTATGTGTATGTTTTATGTGTACTTGTGTGTATGTGAGTGTGAGTGTGTGTGTGTGTGTGTGTGTATACAGGTGTAAATGAATAACACCGCACGAATATTTTCTGGAAACAAAGGGTTTATAGACAATAAATTTTGAGATAGGAAACCAATGGTCTACGATGTCAAGTTAATGAGTTATATGTATTCAAAGTAATTCGAGATTGTGACCAATAAATCACAACCAGAAAGAAATATATCAATATCATCCACTGGAATCGAAATGTGCTTATTAGGAGCTTAGTGAAGCCTGTCTGCCGTCTTTCTGAAGAAGCACTTCTAAATTGTAGCGCTGCGAAAAGGGCTTAAATTGGGACTTAACCGCGCGGCCAAAGCACACGCTCTAGAATTGCCCTATATTTCTGTAGCTCGCCACAACCTATTATCCATTGCAGTGGCGTGCAACCACATGTTATGTTGACTGTGGACCTAATAAAACCGAAAAATCGAGTTCAAACCCGACGAGGGGATAAGTGTTTGTTCTTTTCCCCCCTCCTTTCTTTTCCATTTGCGTTTGGTTTAAAATAGCAAAATACGACTATCATATGCAATGCGCAGAGTATTGTTTACTTTTGCTTCTTCTCACATCTGATGACTTAGACTACAGGTTTATGTAATGCCATTTATCGAAGCAGACTGGAGGCTATTTGTCCATCTCAATAAGAGAAATTTTCGGCAGAGTCGACCTGCTGTAAACAGTTCACAAAACGTTGAACCAAGTAACAGCACAAAGTACAACTCCCGAAAGAGACACTCAATACCTATCTGTTACCATGGCAAAATATGTCTATTACTGCCAATAGATACCTTTATAACCCTGGAAGACACTAACACCACCATGTGGAAACTGTTTCCTACTCGAGTCACCCAAGTCTCATTCCTATTTACTTCAGCACACAGTAACATTGCGTTAGGCCTGAACCATCTCATTCAAGTGAAAACTAAATTCTCAATGTGTACCTACTATTTACGTCATGCAAGTGTAAATAATAGTTAAACAAACTTGAAACAAAAAGTTTAAACATTAGTTAAACGAAAAATTACGACACAAATGTTTCGTGTAAATCAAATTAGATTAAGCATGTGCTTATGAAAAAGGAAAGAAAAAAGAACATAAACAATCTTATATGTTGCACTCACATGACTTTCTCTACTCTTGTGCTAACCATTCTTACAAACTCTTATTCCTATATCTTCTTCGTGTTAAGATAAACATTTCTACAAATTATCTAATTGATTATTTCTTTGCAGGTACAAGGGGAATATTAGAATACAGTAGGCTTAGTGCGATAGTCAAATATTTTAAAGCTTCGAGATTCTGTTCTCTTTGCACACTAAACACACAAAAAATGAACAACGATGTTCCATTTCACGAAAGTTTTGTTTTCCGAAACTCGCACAAATAACAAGGAATATCTCCGAAATGGTTAACCTTACAAAAAAATTTATCGAGACATAAATTGTGTATCTTAACAAGATCTACATTTCTTGTACAATATGATTTGGTATATCTCTAACGGTTTACCAATTATGCAAAAGTCGTCCAGAGTAAATACGGCTACAGGGGATATAGCCAGAAAATTCAAAATATGCATTTCATTTGTCATAAAAATATCTCAAACATATGACATTTTAATCAAAATCGTTAGAGCCATTTTCAAGAAAATAAAAATTTTCGAAAAATTTTCCATGTAAAGGGTAGTTTAGGGTAGGACTATTTTCTTCAAAATCCTCGTGTCGCATCCTTTAAAGACATTAAATTTAAATACCAACTTTGGTTTTTAACCGACTTTTCGTTTTTGAGATATGCTGTCCACAGATTGACAGACACAGACAGACACACACACGGACCTTTTTCTAAAAATGCCTTTTTTTATTATTTTTTTATTCAGGTGGTCTCAAAACATGTGTTTCCGGTGAAATCTCGACATCGAATTTTTGGGTATAATACAATACTTCCCCTACTTAAGAGTAGAGAGAGTAAAAATATGGACTTGTGGTTATTTGAACCTGCGCTTTTAATACGTGTGCGCTTTCGCGTACGGGCACTATAGTCATCATGCTAAATAGACAGGTTACCAAAATGGCCCACTTGTTTTCTCATCATGCGTTATAGCTGCAGTGGACATGATCAGTGGCGTGCGTAACCTCAAACAATTTTAAGCCACAGTTCTGTAATTTGTAATCTTAGATCACAGGTTTCCTATCTCAAATTGATTGCTTAACCGTCTATCACCAGTAAAATTCGTGTGGTGTTATACATTTATACCCTTTATATATACACGAGTGAAAACTTCGACCACTTATAACTTTCAAAACTTACCGATTTCCTTATTTTTATTCCTTTACTTAGAATGTATCCATACAACGGCAGTAAAGATATTTGAGCACCTAATCGCATGCAAACGAAGAGGAAAGTAAAGCCATTAGCTACTCCGCAGTAGCGAACACACCCAAAAATTGGATAGCTTCAGGTTACATAAATGCACACCTTACTCACTGGGAGAGTTGAGCTAGGTCAAAAGGACAAATCAACAGACAACTTGAAACTAGCTTGGAAATTCAGCTTATGCAAGAGAAATTAAGGGGAATTTGGTGTCAATACCAACCATGCAAAGTTTAGCTACCTTCAGGCAACTGGATAACGAATGGATACTTTTCTTTTTCTGTTATTTTGAGGAAGCCACGATTTCCAATCGTGTTCTTCATATGCATCCTCATTGTAAATATCATATGTAGGTTACATAACGTAGATAAATGAAGTTCCTGTGGTGATCAGGCAATGTTCGAATGCGTATTGATTAGATCAAGCCGTATAGGAGTATGCAATAAAATGTATTCATGTATAGGCTCTTTTTCTAAAAATGACAAGGTTTTTCTTTCAACTGATATAAAATGCGGACCTATTTTTGGTGAAATAACAATATCAAAGATTGGGTCGAATGCAATGGTTTTTATAGGTAAGTGCTAGAAACTAAAAGGAAGGAAACACTGAAAGAACAATAATTGAAAGAATGTACAAAGATGAAAGGAATATTTGAGTCACTATGAATACGTCTCCATAAAAAAATATACAATTTGAAAAAGTATAAAGAACCTGCATCCATTTTAAATTTCCGTTGTAAGTTAAGCGACAGTTTTATTTACCTGGTTTCTTTAAATTAAATATGAACACTTAACTTTATAATGCTCATCTAAACTTCAAAGTGGAAACTTTGCAGGAACATGTAGAGACAAATGTTGACTCTTAATATACTTTTTCCTTTTTCTAGTACTTTTTCGTTTCTGTTACGTAAAAGTTATAAACAGGTTTTTACTTAACAAAAGGTGAGAAATTCATACCTGGCCCTTTTTTGCTTCACTTCAAGTTTTCCTTTAAAGTTGGAGCAAAGCAAAGTAGCTCTTGTATTTCACGCTTCTCTGACTATGAGGTCCCTTTGAAAACAGAAGCCAAGTTAAAGTTACAAAAGCTTTTGTGAAATTACCTCTACTTAGGTTCTCGAAAAAGAAATATCTGAGTATTCGGCAAACACATTTCTCTCCTAGTAAGTTTGTGCTGGAGGCAAACACTATCCAAGCAAACAGCATCTGCCTTACTACCCAGACTAATAATTATTAAGTTCGACTTCCATTCTTTTGGCGGAATGGAGTTGGGCAGAAACGAATTGAATGGAAACGAAGTGCCTTCATGGCAGCAAAAAAGGAAAAGAAAGACACAGACACTGTTGTGACCATTTTAAACAATTAACTCCGTCGAATAATTTGACTCGACATCAGCGTTAATAGCTTTCCAAGATTCTAATAATAACTTATCAATTCATTATTATCTGTGCTATACAGAGCCGGATAGCTCAGGCTGTGGCTCGCATTCGGGAGGTCGCGGCTTCAATCCCCGTGGCCGACTTTCCTGTCCCACGGGTATTTTCAGAGATTTCCCTGGTTCTCCAGGCAAATACTGCGATAGGTTTCCATATCCTCCGAATTTCCCGTCCCTCCATTTCGTTACATAATCATTTCGTTTCGTCCTTCATCCCGTCAAGTTTCTTTCAGGGTTGGAAGAGTCGGAGAGCGTCGAGGCAACAGCATTGCAGGGAAAACAAATGCGATCTGGAAAATCTCGTCCCTAGGATTGGAAGGCGAGCTGCTGGTTACCGGGCTACATCGGATGGTACAAGTACGAGGGGAGGGTAGGAAGCTAAGCCAGCCTCAACCGGGGTGTAGGAAACTGGGAAAATGTAGGGATCCTACCACCTGCTCTGTCGTGACAACCTTCCGGCCGCCCTTAGGATCCATTCAGCTCATCCATCCCCCCGGGGGTGTCCCGCCAGGGGCATAGGCATAGAATATTGCACTTCGGTCCGGGTGCTAAGCCCCCTTCAAGTTGTCATTCAGTTATCTCTGCTACAGGAAACAGCTCCGCTAGCATTTGTTGCGTTAGCTCAGGAGAATCTTCTACCTACTCTTTTCACTTTCTCCCGCTGTCTTGCTGTCTGTCTCTTTCCCTCTATTTTCTGTCCTTTCGTTACTTTTTTCTGTTCAACTAACGTGTGACATGATTCTTTGAAAGCTAGTGACAAAAGCGTTTATTTTCTTATGAGCTAATAAACATTAAAGTAAAAGGTTTAATAGTATACAAACTTGTTTGTTTCTTCTGTTTACTGTGGACCAATTCCTAAGGTGGAAAACCGAATAACGTTACTTCTTAAATATTCATCCTGTCGAAATTTTTGAATTAAGGGTGCATAGGACTTCTATCCTTGTAAACTTTCGTTATGTAAATTTTAAAAAATTTAAGAATTAAAATAAGAATAAATGTCATGTTGATTTTTCATTAGATTCTCCTTCATGGAGAAAGTAATGTGTTATATTTAACATAGCTATGGGGCTCCGTTACCGGTAGAAATAATCGACTAACTAGCAGGATGATAAATTCTCTCGCCCAGTATTAACACCAACTGCGCAATCGAGAGAGAATCAGAATCTTCTGGAAGTTTTCCTTCTCTCTGCGTCTAGAAGGTTTTCGAACTCTGTGGAAGATTCCAACAGCTATAGAGATATAGGTGAATCTGTCTATTCTTAATTTTTTCTCTTGATTTTCCTACTCACCTTAAAACAATTTTGTTTTGATCCCTATTAGAGATTTGCCATACCTCTGCACCATAGGTAAGCATATTTTGAATTACTGCTTTATATATTTGTAATTGTTATGTTTATTCCACCAAAGTTTAATTGCTTTCTTTGTTTCGTAAATTCCGTGCTCCATTTCTGTATTGCTTTTCCCATGTTGATCTATTTTGTCCCTATATTCTGTGCTTGACTCTAGTTTAAATGGTTCTGTCTCCTCGCCAACAATTAAATATTTGTTTTTTATATGTGCTTTATTCTGCTCTAGTGCTATCTGGTTATCAAATATTCTGATTTGATTTGAGAGAAATGGATAGTAACCAAAGTTACTAACTTTTCTTCTTTAACCTTTGAATATTTAAAGTTTGGTCGTCTCCTAAGGTGCGTTGCTGCTTACCAAGTGGGAGACTCGGGTTCAATTCCCGGTAATAGCGTGGAAATTTTCTCTCGCTGGAAGACCTGACCCTGGGTGCACCCAGCCTTATCAGGTCCCTGAGGGGTCTATTGAGGAGCTAGTTGATTGAGAAGTAGTGGTCCTTGATTGCGAAGACTGGGCACGGGTCGAGAGGAATGGTTCAAGGCAGTGTGAAATTCGACAAATTCCTTGAAAAAATTCTCCTTACACATTTAAAATACGCCTGTCTTTTTCACTGTCAATCTTGTTCACTTTCAGTGGTAATTGACTTCGCTTACTATCACTACACTAATCTGCCCTCAAACACCATTTGAACATCTATAATATGGTATATGGTTTCCCTCGTTTCCCTGTGCATCAAGCTTGTTGCTACTGATTTAATCGGAAGATTGCTGCCCACACTGGGTACATAGTGGATAGAAGAAAGTGAGATACTTGTGCCAGATTTCCATGCACTTAAACCAGCGCTGGCACTGCGACAGATATACAACACTGTGGCCTGATTCATGGTTCCTATGTTTAAAAGGGAGCTTTACGTGCAGTTTTTTGTTTGCAATTTTCTTTGTTTTAAGTCAGCTGTCAAACGTTTAGGCCAGCTAGGGAAAAGTGTATGCATTGACTTTGGTTAAAAACGTCTTTTGACTTCCAGCATCTCAAATAATTACTCTAGTTGAATGAACTATTTTAGATAAAGAATTTTCTGGAGGCGTTCTGTGTTTCCTACGAGTATATTGCTTCTATTTTTACTTTTTCTACTACGTATAGTAAGTATGGAAAGTACTGTATGCGACCCAACAGTTTGATGCCAAGATTGCACCGGAAATGTGTTTTAAGGCCCCTGAATCCAAAAAGTGCATTTGTACAAAAAGTCCGTGTGTGTGTGTGTGTGTGTGTGTGTGTGTGTGTGTGTGTGTCTGAGCAGCATAACTCCAAAACGAAAAATCGGTTAAATACCGAAGTTAGCATTTAAGTTTAATACCTTTTAAGGATGTGATAGGGAGATTTTTAAGAAAATTACTCTACCCAAACTACCCTTTATATATAAACATTTTCGAAAATGTATTCTAAAAAATGACGCCAGCGATTTTGATTAAAATGCCATATCTTTAAGATAATTTTTATGCAAAATGAAATCTGTATTTTGATGACTTTTGCATAGCTGATAAACCTAAGAGATAAACCAAATCTTACTATATGAAAAATGTTGATGTGGTTAAAACACAAGTTATGTCCGAGTGCATTTTTTGTGGAGCGAACCATTTCGGAGATATTCGTTAGTTTACAATACTAAAAACTTTTCTCAAATGGAAGGTCGTTATTGGCTTTTTATCTCTTGGTCCTGAGAGAGAACGAAATTTAAAAGATTTAAAAGATTTGACTATTGCTCGAAGCCCTGCATTCCTATATTCCCCATGCAGCTACAAGAAAATTAGCAGTAGGATAATTTCTTCAAATGTTTAACATAAAGGTAGAGGAATAAGATTTGTAAGAATAGTTAGCAGAAGAGTAGAGAAAGTCATGTGAGTATAACACACACTTTTACAAATATTGGTTTATGCTTAGGAACTTTAGAAATATCTTGCCATAGTTCCAACAAAGATATTTATAGCGGCAGCCCGGTAAAAAAACACTGAATTTTGTCACAGGTTCAGTTTTACAACGCACTAACCCGCACTAGTATTTTTATTTGCTGTTGAACTTTATCTCTGGCTTTTACCATGATCCATTTTATAAGGACACTGATGACCAGTTGAACGCCCTTAAACATTTTGTCATTATCACTGCAGTATCACCTTACCAATACGTAAATATCACTACAAGCACATTTAAACCAACTTCACTTGAAGGGACAAAAACATTCAATGAAAACCCATCAATTAACTAGTCTACAGGGTCGTGTTCGCTAAGTGAGTAGCTGTGATGTTTCGTGGTGCAGAGGATTACGGGTTCGAGTCCCATCTCAAGTATGGGTATTCCCCGTGTGTATGTGTGTGTACACGTCTCAAAATAAAATGTCAAGACAATCAGGAAAACAGAAAACAAATAAGGAGAAAAATGAAATACGTATGTACAAGTACAGATTAGGGGAACAAATGAATCGCAAAACGATCAGAATGAATTTTTGCACATTTGCCGGAGTGCGACATGCTCATGTCATCCTGTATGAAGCATCTATTCCATTTCTTTTAATCTGGGTTGGAGTTGTTTGTGCTTGTACTTAACTGTATTACAGTTTGAAACGTGATCTACCAAAGCCATAGAAATCTTTGAGCCTCAGTGCTCCCGATGCAAGCTTCAGTCATCTATATTGCTTATAAAACATTTGTTGATGTACGCATCGTAATTAACTTTTAGTTTTAAATAAGAAAATAATGGGTGCAGTTAATTCGTATTATTTTCGGCCAGGGCTTGGAGGAGGGTGACCTTCCCATTACGTCAGGTAAGGCACGTGATGGTCGTGTGCCAGGCGTGAATTATTCTTAATGAATATTTAAGTAATAATGAACATTATTACTTTCTACAAAATTAACTGAAGTAACATTTTATCATAAACGCTGTACATTTTCAGTGTAACATTTTTCAAAATAAAAATGTTGTAGCCTTGCTTTAATCTGCTGTTTATTTGAACAAGGAAGCTTTCATTAAGATATAATAACATTAGAAACACTGACACGCACTTCCTCATTATATGCACTGATGCCATTTCCGCGCAGGTTACACTTTCGTGGTACATCATCAAATCCAGTGCGTGAAGCGTTGAGAATGCCAATTTTTAACGCCTTCATACCTAACTCAGTTAATTTTGTTAACTCCATACCTTGCTAGGTATAGGAAGTACACGAGGATACCGAATCCAAATGTTGATTTATTTTTGGAGCAAGGAAAACGTGTCATCAGCTAACAAAGAACCACCAATTATAAGAAAAATGTTAATTATGAGAATATTTAGATTGATAAAGAACTTTCACATATTAACATGTATAACCATAAGTCCTTTCATTTAGTTTTGAATTATCAAAGCTAGCTATAGGAAGAAAAACAGACGATTTAAAAGAGAAATATCCAGCTCCGATCGCATATTTGCAATTAGAAAAGATAATATAAGCTACCCACATTTATGGTATTTTTCGACCTGGAGAAAACTTTTGACAGGGTCAAAGGACTATGGGAGATAATGAAGAAACATGAATACCCTGCATATAATAAATTGTATAAAGGTTCTATATTATGGTACTGGTGTTAGGCTCATTACGCCACAAACTAAGGGAGAATACATATTAACTAACCAGGGTGTTAGGCAACGGTGCGTATTATCACCTACACTTTTTAACACTCATATGGACGACGTGTGAAATAGAAAGGATGTAAACAAGTAGGAATTAAGGCAATGGACATTAATTTGCAGGTTTTAGCCCATGCAGATGATTTAGTTATTTAAAACTCTGAAAATAATCTTCAGAGCAACTTATACATTTTAAACAACTGATAGAGCATATAACTTCAAAATTTCGTTTCCTAACTCGAAAGTCATGGGTAAATACCCAGTAAGAGCTAAAACAATGGGACCAAATTCGGTATTTTAATTATCTAGGATGTAAAATTTCTTTTCACTATGATCTACAAAATAAACATTAGTTAATATGCGGCACTGTAAGAACTATTAAAAGAACATGGATCCATACACAATTGAAATTTTATAAGAAAATGGTAGCACCAGTACTCCTACATGGTGGTGAATCCTGGATAGTAAGACAATACGATTATAGTCACATTCAAGCTGTCGAAATGAAATTTTTAAGATTATTGTTAGGACATACAAGAAAAGATGAAATAAGAAAACACGATATAAAAAGTTAAACATATTTGAAATACATGATTAAATCGAAGAACATCAGAGGAAATTGGGAAGAACCCTACAATGAATGGACTGGTAAAGAATATCAAGGAATATTTAAAATTATAAACCTATTGGCTGAAGAGACCCGGGAACACCAAGGCAAAGATGGGTTGAGGTCTAATCCTTGTTAGGCAGAAGAACAACAACGTTTGTCACCTCACCACAGAACTTAAGGATCAAGAACCAAGATAAAATAATTTAAGTGCTTTGTAGTTAGGGCGACACATTACCGTGGTTCTCAAACAGCCGAGTGATATTTTTCTCACCCCCATCCAAACTAATTACACACACTTTGCAAAGAAAATGCCCCAGTTTGGCCAGTAGCTCTCCAGTGCAAACAGGTCCAAATCGCTACACTGTTTCTTTCCATATATATTAGAAGTTATACAGTTTCTGTATTCCTAGGTATTGAGTATGTTACTAATATATGAAGGTAACTCTGTTTCTCCGCAACTTCCGAGTGTTAAAATAACTAATGAGTTTGAATTAAGGTGTGCTGAAGCAGAACTGCTAAGCGGAAGTAGCATTATCTGTAAGGAATTGTGAACAGGGAAATGACTCGAGCGCACAAAACAAGTGGTTTTCATATTCACAGAGGAAGAGAAAAATATGGAGGAAGTCAGACTTACAGTGAAGAATATGCTCTCTAATTGGAAACTAATTGATTTCTTTTTATTTTAGACGTCGATTCTGTGTTTACTTTGGTACATACATACATACAGACTCCCTTCCTCATATTGATCTTATATTAAGGCACATAGCAGAAGAGCGTCTGTGCCACCAGAATGCTTCCCAAAGCCCCCTTCTCTGCTTCTCCCAGTTGTTTGCTTCACCTGGTAAACACGAGGAACAGACTAACTTCTGTTGTTTTTCACAGCTCTACATATGAAAGTACGCTTCGATAGAGAAGGGCAATAAAGTTGTGTACCCCAGAGAGTCCACTATTGATTTCTGGCTCAAAGGGGGCAAATCCTTCCTGGCTGTTCCAGTTCCCATAATGTATAAAAAGGAAGATGTACGTACTTCGCAGACAGTAAAAGTATTGGAGAAGCGCATAAGGGATTGGCGAACTAAAGGAAAAGAGACATTTGGAAGGACCTACAAATTACCTACTTGCTTGAGAAAGGAGCTGTGAATCGTGGCTAAAGCTCTCAAACTTTAAATGTGTCATTCAAACTCACGAAGATAAGAATAAAACTAAGTCTGAGACAATATTTCTTTTGATGTCATTAACAAATACAAAAGATTACACGAGAAGGAAATGTAGGTATCTTTTATGCGAACTAGGTTACCTGGCGTTTATATGGAGACAATTAAAAACCATTACTTAATAAACTTAAACAAAGGCGATAGAGAATAAAAAATAAAACAAACTGCGTAAACATCTTGCAGAAGCACTGCCGATCAACTGCAAATACCACAGCGAAAAAGTGCAAGCGCAGTATGAGTGACAACAATTTGAATTAAGAAGCACTGATATAACGTTTGCATAACTTTAAACAATAATTAACTTATTTTTATAATTATTTGCAGAAACACAAAGTATAATTAACAAAAATTTGGTTAGGTAGGATTCATTCAGTAGTTATTGTGTAACCGGAATATATGGTAGTGTTCATTGCTTCTTAATGACAAACCAGGACCCTTTAAAATATTAAACTTTCTTTTATTCTTTACCCATGACGAATTTGGATACACTGCCGTCAATCACTCACATTCGCAATACCTCTGCATATACATAACTCCGCAATGCTGCCAATATCTTGCTTGCATGCATTCTGATGATTCTATGAATGAGAATTTATATAAGCTTAGGTTTCTGATTCATAGGAGATTGCGTTGTGTTTGCTTTTTCATGTAAGCTTACGCTAATTAGCAACAGTAGTTACACCAAAGAGCATGAAAGAAACGCACGTGCGTTCTTTAACGGTGATAGAATTGGCTACTTATATAAGCTCATACCTATTTATGATTCACGGAAGGTTAGGTTTAACTTTTTTTGTAAACTCCCGTTTATATTCGTCGTGGCAACATCTTGTGCTGAAAACACTGCTTAATTACTCCGGATTGTTATACAGCTGCCCTGTACTCGTTAAGTTTATCGAGTACATATGAAAATATTTTTAAAAATATACTTTGACTTCAGTATAGCCCACTATGGAGGTTAATAAATTATGCCAAATTTATCCCAAATCAAAAAATGTAAGAAACATTTGAATTGGACACTTGTCTTTGAAGGTAAAATATTCTTGTTGTTGAACTTAGGCCATTAAGCTCAAGAAGAATCATTCGGCTATTGGTATTATATGTTCCGTTCCTAATTCCTTTCGGTTTATATTTGATTAAAACAGATGATAGGTCTATTAGAGTTCTTTTTATGTATTCGAGCCAACTAGATTGTAATGAATTTATTCCATCTACAATATTAAGTTAAAATTCCTCCTAATTAGTTCAATTTTTTGTTCGTAGAAGTCACTCCTGTTATGGAGCGCAAGAATCACAATCCTATGTACAATTGTATCCTGTATGTCAACAGGTACAGCTATCGCTTTATGACACTTAAATTGTGTGCTCTTTAAGGAAAAATATTAAATGTAATAATGTTTTAAATTCGTATTTTATTGGTCTACCTTTTTACTTTCTCTAGTGTCCATGTAAGATATACCAAATAGCGGGAAGGAGGAGGAAGTTATGTTTCTACCTTGACTGTGTGATTGATCTATGATAATGTGCGAATGCAAAGTTCACGAGCTTCTCAATCTACTATTTTTCAAACCGCTTATTTTTCTATCTACATCGGTGCTAAGATAGATATTCGGTGTTTTGCAGAAATATTAATTGCAGATTTTGTTGTAGGTATAGACTAATGCAGAAAACAAAACTGTTCTAAAATTTTTAAAAGTGGGTCACTAATATACTGACCTTGAAATTCTCTACTCTTCCTGACATCACGAGTATTGTGACAGCACTTGAGGCAATGTATCGATGAAATTTGGTGAAAATTGCCGAAAATTGTACTTTTTGCATTTTTTATTATGCTTATACTTTGTACTCTAACGGCACACATTAGTTTTCTCAATATCAACATTTTTAAAGTTCCAGGAAGGCATTCAAATGCGCTACTGCGCGTGACCGTTCCTTACTAAACCTCGTCGCTACAGCTTTGAAATGCATTTTTCGTTTTCGGTGGCTCTGATTTTGGTCTCTTGCAGGCAATTTTGCTTCAGAACGGTTGTAAGTTGACTGTGGTGAAATTGAATTCGATATTGGAGCTGAAATGCCACAAATATCACATGTTTTACTTCCAAACAGAGAAATGCAGTCAGTCTTCTGTAATTCTATAATCTTGCCAAGTTATTTCAGTGTTCCAGTTATATATTAGACATTATTTAGGTACTTAATAAGGTTTTAAATTATTCGTTAGTCTATGATAGAGCCGTACCAGACAGATATTTTATGAATTTAATGTATAAATTTGCGAAAGTGCATTGTGTAGAGTTTAGCTAAGAACAACAAATTTCTAAATTTTGTGAAGAATGCGAAGGTGAAAGGAAAGTTTTCATATTAAGAAACAACCAAGGAAACTTAAAATTCTCAAAAAATGCTACTGAGGCCAAGAAGAAAGCAACAGAGTCCCCACATTGGTGCTGGGGAATTTTAAGTTGATTGGATTAAGGTAAAAAACAAAGACATACCTTTAAACTTTAAAGTTCATTTTTCTCAGTTTTTTTTCCAGCATTTTTCACTATTCAAAATGATCTTTGGACCTTAGTTTATAACTTATTAGCTTGAAATTTTCATGAGACCTTCAATATTTGTCGTGCGCTAGTTAAAAATATTAGATAATTGAGCTGAAATTAAATATTTTTCATAACTCATGTTGAAAAAGTTGAAAATATTGATAAATAGTATACAAAACATTTTTCTCTTAAAATAATTAAATCTAAGCAATTTTGGTATGACAATTTCTTTATGTTTGTATACTGAACTCAAATTAAAAATTTAGGAGGGATACAATAAACTGTAGGGTTCTAGGGACATTTCATGAGTATATCAAAAAGTAATTTATTAATAAATATATTAATATATTAATTCAAAGTGTGGGGAGTAGGTGGAACTCCATAGCTGGGTAAAGGCAATCCACCCAAGGGAAGGGATACCCGAGACAAACCTACTATGTAATGGGCTGGTAACCCTTTCATAGGACATTTAAATTACTCAGATTCTTCATAGTAAAAGGAAAACGACCTGGACATGGAAAAGGACAACGATTTGGCATTGCGGATAAAAACTTAAGGACGAAATAGATATAGAAAGAATGGAACTGATAAAAGACACTTGGATAAAGCATTACAAAGAATTATGGTATAAGGACGCACCACAAAATAATAAAGATGACGAGGAAGAAGAAATAGAAGGAACGGTTGATTTAATAGATCTGGAAGAGCTAAAAGACGAATTGAAATTGATGAAAAATAGAAAGGCACCTGGAGAAGATAAAATAAATGTAGAGCTTTTAAAGAACGGAGGAATGTTATTACATTTAAGATTATTACATATTATGAACAAATGTTGGATAAAAGGAAAAATTCCAGAGAGATGGAAAGTGGCAGAAGTGATATCACTGTTTAAAAAAGGTGACAGAAGACAATGCAAGAATTACAGAGGTATTAGCCTTCTGAATTCAATCTATAAATTCTATGCTAGAATAATAAACAAAAGAGTGAAAATAATAGCTGAATCCCCGATAGGTGAAGAACAAAGGGGTTTCAGGAAAGGAAGATCCACAACAGATAATATTTTCATATTGCAGCAGATACTGGAGAAAAGAAGAGAATATAATCTGCATTTATAGATTTCCAGAAGGCTTTTGATAATGTAGACCGAGAAAAGCTGTGGATCATAATAAAAGAACAAGGCTACCTAAGACATTTGGTAAAGGCGGCGAAAAGTTTATACGAGGATACTAAAATAAATTTAAGACAGGAAAATCAGAAGAAATTTTAACTAATAAAGGAGTCAGACAAGGGTGCCCAATGTCACCGACACTTTTTAACATCTATGTTAATAAAATAATCCAAAATTGGAGACAGAAAATTGACGCAGGCATAAAAGTAGCCCACGGAAAAATTTTAAATATTTTATTATATGCAGATGACGTAGTAATTATACAAGAAACAGAAGATCTACAACGTTCAATACACCACCTTAACCAAATATACAAAAGTTTTATTATTGAAATATCAATAGAAAAATAAAAAATAATGGCAAACTGGGGTAAAATACCAATAAGGTTCAAAATAGTCGTTAATGATAAAGTATTGGAACAAGTATCCTCCTTAAATTATTTAGGGTGTGAAATCAGCAATGAGAAAGAAAGATACGAACAAAAAATTAATGAGATTTCAAACAATCTGTGGAACAATTCACAAAACCCTAAAGAATAAAACAAGATCTGAAACAAGAATAAAATTTTATAATACCATGGCGGTCCCAACGTTACTTTATGGATGCGAAAACTGGGTACCTACACAAAGAACCATCAGCAGAATACAAAGTTGCGAAATGAGATTCTTGAGAAGAACAAAAGGATGTACAAGAGAAGCTAGAATTAGAAATGAAAATATAAGAAATGAATTACAAGTGGAAGCTATCACCTCAAGAATGGATAGGTACAGAAGAAGATGGTTTGAACATGTTGGAAGAATGGATGATAGTCCTAAAGGAAAGAGGGACGTAGGGAGGCCGAGGAAAAGATGGAAGGAAACACTGTGAAGACGGAACAGGCAAGAGTCTAATCCATGAAGTGAAGAAGATATATTAATTCAAAATGGTTTGACATATGACATTGAAATTTTTGTATACTATTTATGTTCTGCGCGTGTGGAAAAAAAAAATCAAAGTAATCAGAAGAAAACTGGATTTTTTAATTTTCAGCGATACATTGCCTCAGAGACAGAAATAAATTATTGAAGAATTCAAACAGATAGGATATCTCCAATGGCTCATGCCAGAAAAAAATTATTCAAAATAAATTGTGTGATTTAAAGAAATCTAAATGTTTCGTGTAGAACAATTCATTTTATCTCATACTCAGTAGTAGAGAAAGTAAAAATTATACAATCTCTTTCCAAAAGACAAGATCTTAAACTACTTTCAGAAAACGTCGATAGGTTTTCTTTGTCATATAAATATTTTAAACATGTGACACTTTAAAATACTTATTAATTTCTGAGAAAATGAAAATAACCAAACACTTTTGTTTGGAACACGCTATATTCAAGAAAATATTTGCGTTGCATTTTTGGACTGGACAAAGCTTTATTTTTTTGACAATTTGACTTTTTCTTTTCACGTTGTGCTATTTAGATACGCAGAGAAACAGCCTATTGATATCGAATTTTATTTTTATTTTTTTCTTATTTTTATTTTAACTTTCTTCATCTGTAGAGAAAGTAAAAATAATCCAAGTAAATTCTACTTGTTTAAGAAAATGAAATGTTACCAAACACCTCACAAATTCATTGATGTTCCTACTACTTGTCAAAAACGTTTTCCTTTTTCCAAGAGGGTATACACGACCTCTATTTTCACTGAGAAGTAAACCTCGTTTTCCACGTCGGTGCCTAAGGTTTTTTCCCTGTTAGTGTACACAAGAGAGGTTTAGCTGAGATGTTGGCCCATTATTTCAAAATATCCATTAACAGCTTCCTTGTTTGTTCCTGCAGATTATGCCTTTGCGTAGGGTTTCAGGTCTTCCTCGCGATAACGAAAATTTTAAAGTTGGGATTTCCTTTAGCAAAGGGCAGATATCAGTGTTCAATGTTACTAAGGGGTCATGGCTTTGAAAATATGAGATTTGATGAATCCAGTTTCACAACTAGGATTTGGACCACAGATCTTCGGCTTTCCATGCTGACTTCTAGCTACGGTAATAGAACAAGCAAAACCGTATTAAGTTTTTCATTTTAACCAAAATATCCCGATAGTGAATGTACTCTCATTTGCTATAATTTTAATGTATATCACTTAAAACAACAGAAACGGATATTCAAGGAAAGCTCTTAAAAACGGAGGAGTACGCATATTTTTAAAGCAAAGCATTCGTGATAATGTAGATGTCTAAATTTTGTGCAGAACAAGATCCTGACTTGTGTGCTATTCAGTTCTTACCCAGATAGTGAGCATTATTGTTATAAGAATATAGCTATCGGGCTCCTATAAGCAATCTTAAAAATTTCATTGCTCAGCTGGATGAGAAGTAACATTTCTTTTCTCAAGACAAACACGACAAATTACAATTTTTGGTGATGTAAATATTGATTTGTTAGCTCCAAGCTAAAAAAGAAGTCGATTCATTGTTATGTTAGGCACATTTAACATGATAAATACTGCAAAATTTCCTACTAGAATAATTCACGAAAATAATTGTAAAAACACTGACTCCTCAGTAGTAGGTAAGCCCAATGTTAATCGTTTAACCGACCATGACGCTCAATCAATCTACGTATTGAAGTTCTCAGGTCGAAAAACAGTCAAATTTCCGGTGCTTACAATAAGAAATGTGCAGTGATGTCTATTCTTGCTGTGATGTACATAAATTAGACACTTAAGTTTTAAAGTATTCAACATTCATTCATGTATTTCGCTCAAATCCCGCCACATTTATAAATAACCCTCTACAGAAATTAAAACTTAGCATGTAAAAAAGGAAAACTTCACAGCAGGGGTAGAATTAACAATGAAGCACATACGATAAACCATTTAAATTTTTTTTTTTTCAGTTCTGATATTACCTTTCAGTTTAACGATATTTGTGTATGTTAGAACAGTTATCCTTGTTGCATGAAAGCGGATCATAGTGATAAACAAAAATGCCATTAGTTACATTCAGGCTATAGAAATGAATCTTATAAAAACGTTTAAAGGCTGAAGATTTTTAAACAATATATCAGAAATTAGATATAAGTTGAATTAGCGAGGACCATATGTACATTAACGATTTGGAAACATTTCAAAATGCCAGACACAAGGTTACCTAAGATGAACTTGCAAATCGAAGATATGACTGGGACGCAAGGAAGATAATGAATGGGTTCAAAAGGAAGAAAATGAGTGGTTCAAAAGGAAGTAATTGAATAGGTCAAAAGGAACAGTAAGGGCCAAAAGAAAGATGAATGGGTTCTACAGGAAGAAGATGAAAGAAGCTTAATAGGTATAAAAAAATGAAGAGGTCGAAGGCAAGAAGATGAAGAGGTCAAAAGAACGAAGCCACGAAGGGGACAGAAGAAGCAATAGAAAATGGAAGACTTTTTAAGGTCTGGTGGTAGTGGTAGCAGTGCTTAACGCCCGTTCTTACTACAGATGCCACCTCGGGCCATAGACAGATACCACAATGGTTGAGAACACATGGGAAGAGACTCAGGACAGGCCTGGCGGGATTTGAATGGGCACCTCTCGTATGGAGTAATCGGTTAGTAAGGGAGTGTTCTATTTTTTAAATTGTCCTAAGATGTGGAATTACTTTTTTTTAAGTATCTTAAATCTTAATGTACTTGGACAAAATCTTAGCTCTTGTATTTTATCACATTCTTGGTGCACCACATTTTTATAGTGCGTCTTGTGTAGAAGTGTCCAAATAATTTAACGTGAGTTTATTCTAAAGGTTTGTATTAAGCAATGTCATGCATTGTCCCAGGACAATGAACTCGGAACTTGAAAATGATGCGTACACTAGGAAGTGAAGCTTCTTTAGTGTCAGATTAAGCTTGACAGTCCTTGGATCGTGAAGTGACTAGGTTCCTTATCGCCGGTTTCGGAATGCCAAGCGGTTTCTTCGAGAGACAGATGGGGAAAGGAAAGGAAGGGGTAGGCAGGGGAAGGGAAGAAACAAGAGTGGGAGGAAGGGAAGAAGTTTAGCTCCAGAGAGAAAGAGACAGACGGACGAGGAGAAACTTGCAAAATAACTAAAACTATATAAGAAGTATGTAGTGGAAAGAGATCGGTTCACTCACGTGTTAAACTTCACTCTTCGAGACACACAAATCAAGATGGCTGCTTCTGGAGCTCAATCGGCGGTCTTTCTGGCGCTCAACTTTCTAGTCATCTTCCATGGTAAGTGCTTCATTATTTACGGAATAAACGAAACCCTTTAAATATGTAAACATATGAACTCCATGAACACAATGAAAAAACTGGTTTTGTAACTTCCTGTTTTCTTTTGGTGCCGGTCAATCTGTCTTAAAGGCTCAAGAGTTTAATGACACGAGCAATCTCTTGACCTTAATTTTCTAAGCAGTACAAAATGACTGCATATGCGTGCCTCAAAATTAATATTTCTAACCGCGCTCAAACATTCTTTCACCACTACAGTGCAATACGTCTAGATTGTACAAGTGAACAAAACACTTTGAAATTCATTTCTGAAAATGTTTTTTCTAGTCATATCAGCAGTATTTTGTAGTCACAAAGTGATTAAAGGTTACAAGAACGTTATTTAAAGTAAGAGGTTTTACTTTCTCTACTACGTATAGTAAGTAGGGAAAGTATTGCACTGAACCAAAATTTCGATGTCGAAATTTCACCGGAAATATGTTTCAGATCCCCTGTGTCTAAATAAAGCAATTTTAGAAAAAGGTCCACGAGGTGTGTGTGTGTGTGTGTGTGTGTGTGTGTGTGTGTGTGTGTGTGTGTGTGTGTGTGTGTGTGTGTGTGTGTGTGTGTCTCAATGGCATAACTCGAAAACAAAAAGCCGGTTAAAAACCAAAGTTGGTATTAAGTTTAATATCTTTCGAAGATGCAACACGGAGATTTTGAAGAAGATTACTCCACCCAAAGAGTTTACCCTTTACATAGAACAGTTTTCGAAAATTTGATTTTCTCGAAATGCCCAACGATTTTGATTAAAGCACCATATGTTTAAGATATTTTTATGGCGAAGTAAACGCATATTTTGAATTTTCTGGCTACAGACTATGTAGTCCTGTTTACTGTTGATAACTTTTGCATAACTAGTAAACCGTAAGAGATAGGCCACATCTTGCCATACAAAATGTAGAACTTGTAAAGACACAAGCTATGTCCAAATGTATTTTTATGTGGAGTGAACCATTTCGGAGGTATTGTTTGTTATTTGTGGGTTTTGCAATACTTAAACGTTTCTCAAATGGAAGGTCACTAACATGAAGATAGAAGAATTAGAGTTTGTAAGAATAGTTTAGTATAAGAGTAGAGAAAGTGATGCGAATGCAACACAGATTTTTTCATGATGGTAAATAAAATTCTGGTTGCTCAAGAGCATGTGCGTCAGAAAAATCGAGAAGTACAGATCCTATTGCTGCCATGCTTTGGTACATTCAAAACTAAATCACAAAGTATAGTTTTCTTAACATTAGATATTGTCTAATTATCTAATTGGGGAGTGAACACTTTAGATGGTTCAGTTTTGAAAAAGCCCTTTATATCAACAAGGTGGTATGTTTAGTTCTTGCTCTTCTTTTTTACTTTATTCTATATCTAATTTAATTAAGAGTCCCAACATAATTAGAAATGAGGCAAGAATAACACTAAAAAAAAGCTGTCAAGATGTTTTAATTTAATGTTTCAGTTATATGATTACATTGCTGAGATTTTTTTAAATTATATATAAATATCATTGAGTCTTTTTTCTTCTAAATTCTGGCCATAAAGTGTCTAAGCTATGTAAATGTGAAAAATGAGAAACCGTATTAGACATGATCATACAAAAGATAATTTAAGAACTTGACAATTATAAGTGCATAAGAACCATATGAAGAGAAGGTAGGGTGTACAAATTCCGAAGTTATTACAGATCAGAAAATATTGAAGTAAAGCACTGTGCGTTATATTGGGGCCTTAAGCCTAATTCAAAATGAAGGCCATACACTGAGCTCACCGGTGTGCTGTGTCATATCCGGAAGTCAAACCGATGCACTATAGGTTAACGGATACCCAGTGGCACAGTTTTCAAGGTGATAGCAACATCTGGGAACTGGTATGTTTCCGTACGTGCAATATGAAGTATACTGTATTTGCTTTCGGCTACAAGCTCTAGAAATGCAATTCTTCTTTTTTCCCAAACGTTGCCGAGTTCTTCATTAACACTGGTGGTGCAAATGGAGCACATAACTTATTCTGTCACAGACGCCCACTTTTTGAAATAACGAGAAAGCTTTACAAAGATTAATGGTTTAATCGTGTGAAATACCTCCCGTTCGATCGCGAAAGTAACATGAAAAAAGTGTATACATATAACGTGCCAGGAGGTAATTTTTATTCTAACTTTACGTGAAAACAATTGAGTAAAATGAAACAAATAAAAATGAAAACAGCTCCTGTCGCTTTCTGGTAACACCAGAATTTATGTGAAAAAGAAAGGATTAAGTGTAGCTGGACAAAATGCTGTTGTAACATAGGCAAGTTATACTCACTGACGTAATGGATAACATTCCATTAATACATTCATTGTTATTTTTAGTATTATCTTAATTATTATTTATTACTATATTAATACTATTATATTATTACTATTACCACTATCATGACTTATTACATTACTACAGAATTTAATGTAAATTATTACATACTTATTACGTGTTCATTGTTTTTTATTTTTTGATAATTTCAATTTATAAGTTACTCTAGAGAACTAAATAAATTAACGAATAGCTATTTTTTCAATAAACTATTGCGCTCAATGATAAGTATGATTGAAATGTTGAAATTTAGAAGTAGTAACTTTTTAAAATGTATACCATAGATATAATGTAACGCAAATATATTACAGACCAAATATGATTCACTTTGCTCTAAATTTAGACATTATGATCAATTTTGTTTATTTTTGTACGTCACTAAAAAGTCTCCTGACAAAATATTGCAAAATTTGATCTAATATTTTAACCATAGGTTTAAAATTAACTATTTTTTAAAATTTCCTTAGATTCATATGTGCCTCGTTCAATTGAAACACTCAAATGTTTTTCTTGCCTAAAATTGTAATTCTTGTATTTGAAAAATTAAAACTATATACTTAGATATATCTGACAATAAAAGATCTGCTATGCATGTTCACAGAGGCAATTTTCGTCAGTACAATAAAAAAACTGCCCCACAAGGAAATTTTACACGAGTTAAAATACTGAAAATATCAATAGCGAGAAGAGATTTCAATGCACAGCTGATATTAGCACTTTCGTGACATTTAAACACGCAATAGGATATTTAAAAATCTGTGTTGCACTCACATGACTTTCTCTACTCTAGTACTAACCATTCTTACAAACTCTTATTCTTCTAACTTCTTCGTGTTAGTTGAGATAAACATTTTCAGAAATTATCTTATTACTCGTTTTCTTGCACGTGCAACGGGAATATGGGTATACAGTAGGCTTTGGGCGATACTCAGATATCTTAAAGCTTTCAAATTCCGTTCTCTTTGCACGCCTAACATTTAAAAAAAGAATAGCGATGTTCCACTTGACGGAAATATAAGTTCTCCAAAACTTATACAAGTAACAAGGAATGTCTTCGAAATGGTTCACGCTACAAAAAAAAAAAAAAAAAAAAAAAAATTATTTGGACATAAAATGTATTTTAGCGAGATCCACTATCTTGTACAGTAAGATTTGGTCCATCTCTTACGGTTTACGAGTTATTCGAAACTAGTCCAGAGTAAACAGGACTACATAGGCTATAGCCAGAAAATTCAAAATATACATTTCATTTGTCATCAAAATATCTCAAACATATGACATTTTAATAATCGTTAGCCATTTTTAAGAAAATCATTTTCGAAAAATCTTCCATGCAAAGGGTAATTTAGAGTGGAGTAATTTTCTTCAAGATCTTTGTGTTGCATCCCTGAAAGAAAATCTTAAATACCGACTTTGGCTTTTAGCCGATTTTTCTTTTTTCAGTTATGCTGTCCACAGACTAACAGACACACAGACTAAGACACATAGACACAAGGGCGTTTTTCTAAAAATTCTTTTTATTTTGTATTCAGAAGGCCTCAAATATATTTCCGGTGAAATCTCGACATCAATGTTTGGCTGGAATACAATACTTGCTCAACTTAGTAATAGAGAAAGTAAAAATCACGTCCGGATGCAAGTTATGCATTTTTCACATTCACAAACGTATCAATTATCCTATAGGATTAAAATAAGTTTTTTTTTTTTTTTTTTTTTTTCCAATTTTCAGGAAATTTCAGTCGTACATATTCTTAATGAAAACGCATTTTCCGAAAGACACTATCACAATGCCAAAGATTTATATCCTTGGTTACGTTTGATTAATGTGAAATGCCACAATGTTGACTTGAATTTCTAATTACTTTATATTTGTTTTAAAGGAAACCCAGTTTGTTTTCTCATGAACATTTTTGTAACTTGCTGCATACACATTTAAGAAAACTACTGAATTATTTGGGCTTCATTTCACACAACGTTATTCAGAAAATAAAAATAGTTAACCTTCTTGTCTTCACAAACAATATAATTATACAAATAGAAAAGTTAAATAAACTATGTTGGTATTGTCTTTAATAAAATGTCACTGCTTTTAATGGAACACCTTGTGAACCAGCATAAAATAAGGTAACAAAGTAAAATAAAGATGTAGGCTCACAATATCAGTTTTATAATAACGGTTAGCTTTTCATTGTTTTGATTTATCTCAGATTATACTTTAGACCTCTAGAACTACATGTACATTATTTAAGATGGTATACCAAACTTGCTATTAAATAATCCAAATTATCCAATGGTGTAACACGAAGATTTAAAAAAATATGTAATAAAAGTATTTCGTTCATCGATTCCATGAAATACAAGATAGAAGAATAAGCTTTTGCAGTAATAGTTTATTGAAGAATGGTTAGAGAAAGTCACGTGAATGTAATATGCAAGATAGTTCGTTTTGGTAAGATAGTGTGAATCTGCGCCTTGCGTTCTTGAAAGTCGTCTACCTAAAGTTCGAAGTTCATCCAGCTTCTTCACTTAATTACTTTTTCTTCCATTTCTTTTCTTTCGAGAAGTGATTTTTACAGAAGCCTTGCAAATGATGAAAGCAATAATTGAACGCTAGAACCGGAACGAGCAGAAGTCCTAAATCTTTTGACGTGATGGCGAATATGATGAGCTTTGGTGGTTCACGGATACCAAGCGAAAAAAAATAACAAAATAAAAGTGAAGCATTTTATCTGTTGCGATTTTACAATCCATTGATACAATTTTTGGATTATAAGACACATTTGGAGTATATTGGAATACAGGGACATTAACGTATGTTTAAGTTACATGTTTGTCTTCTGTCAAGTTAAACATTTTACTATAAAGGAACCAAGTCAACTAAATCAATATTATCTGAATTCTCAATCCATTTCAAATGTGGTCGACATATATATCACCCGGCTATTCCGAGATGTGCGGCACTTACTACCCATAACTGTACTTATGGAACATAACGTAAATACATATTATATGCTTCGTACTATATTTCTATTTTCAGATTGTGGTGTATTTATAATACTCATAAGAAACCCTATTTTAAATACCCCCACATAGCAAGTAAAAGTTTTATTTGTGGATTGTACGTATGCTCCTTTCCTAGCGAGATTTAAATACATTTCCATTTTTTATTCCTTTTCTCACTCTCTACATTGGAGAGTTGTCTGTAACTCATTAAAGTGGCAACACTTTCAGTTCCGTCTTATTCATAGACGTTATCTCCTTTTAATTCTTTATTGTCCCTCTGACGTGCAGTAAAACCAAAACCTTGTCCTTACATTAAACCGTAACGGAGTCTAATGACGTCACAAGCCTTTTCCCCAAAAATGCTGACTCAGTTTATCTCAAGATCGCGTTAATTTTTCTTTCTTTTCTTTTAGTTTACCCTTTACGATGAAAAGCAGAATGATCATGCAATTCAAATCCTCCTGCTTGGTTTGCTGTTATATTTGGGATTCAGTTTCAAAACTTTTTAATTTCAAATACGAAGGTACTCTTAGCTGCTCGTGGTATAAAGCTGCGTTTCGTGTGTCATACTTGAGTCCGAGGTATTATAGATGATTTACATAGTCCATTCGTCTCTTATTCGAAGAAATTGACCGCAAATATGTTCTGAATTTATGTCCAATTTTAAACATTTACCTGATACTCTTTAGCCAAATGGTCCAGCCAATCTTTGTCATTGGCCAAAATTTCCTCCAAAGTCATAGGTATACTAATACACCGCAACATACAATCTCAGTACTTACTGTATTGTTTACAGGATAAAACAATATAAAATAGGATATTACACCAATAGCTAGAATGGAAAGATAAAATAAAAGTTGTCTTTACATTCCGAGTTCTCTAGAAATATCTCGTTCATATATACGCTAAAAATGTGAAACCTACTTAAATCTTAATTATAGATGTGTTCTCTTTTGTAGAAAAAATATTAACATTGACCTTGCACCTTTGTTCGTCGTACGAAGTGGATAGCTTAGGAACATAGTACACACAGGATTGAAATTCGTGAAAACGCTCCAAATTTGCTGAACTTTGTTGAATCGTTTCACGAGTATTTAAAAAAATATTGAATCCTGACGTACTTATTCCTTGGCACTGCAGCCCTTGCTGAGCCTTAGGCCCTCGCACAATCTTTGCCCACTCTTCCCTACTCTCAGTCTTCCTTCTCCGTCCCCTTACATCCATCTTCTTAAGTTACTACTCAACATCACAAATAAATCCAAAAAACTGCAATGCTGGAAAACCAACGCTCATGATATTTAACGCTATGCATGCGTTTACAATCATGTTAAATCTCTTTAAATGTTCTTTTTTGTGGCGTTATTTTCTCTCGCTTTAAATTTATTAATCAAATAAGTATTAGGTCATTGGAAGTGTGGCACGCCGTATTTAGAATCATCCATAGACGTTAAAAATACACAGCAAATCGTTGCGTCGTCATCTGTGCGGTAGAGAAATCGAGTTTTGTAATTATTACAGTTTTTGGCCTTAAGTTAAATATCATTTTATAGCAAGATTACAAAAGAGAAAATCCATTATTTAGGTAAATTAAGGCGGAGTTGCTTTCAAGTCTCCAAAACTAAGGAAGATATTCTCACGCTCTACTTTATTCTCCTGTTGTATTTGGCAAGAGATTAGCAAGTCACGCTGGAATCTGTACCCACTCTCTTGCGCTGACTAACCTTTTATAATGCTTACAACAACATTATTAAATAATAGCAAAGATAATGATAAGAACAACGATAACGATTCATCATCACCATCATTATTATTAAATCAATAATATAACTGCATAGCGCTCTTGATTTCTTAAAAATTTACGTCCCAAAAATAAAGTAACTAACACTCACTCGGTGCATGCTAGTATTTTGAACTTTCAGGCCATTAAAATCTTTCTTTGTAATAGAACTACAAAAGCGCATCAAAGACTAAGTACACCGTCACAATTCTTTAGAGATCTTGACTCGACTTTTAAAAGGTTTAAGTCTTTTGGTCACGTTTTTATTTACCTCAAAAACATTTAATTGATCAAGGCTACATCCGAAAAGCTTAGAACAAACTTTACTCAATTTGCGCCCACATTTCATTCGTAACAGTTATCCGCTGATAACTTTCTGGTAGTTAGATTTTAAAGAAGACTTAAATTGGTGCAGTATTTTGGCCAAGCTTTAGCACTAATGTGCACATCTAATTTGTTGTATTCATTATGCCAAGATTCAAAGTGGCAGATTAAGGTTCAGTGAAAATAGAGATAGTACCAAAGTACACCCTCTTCAATATAATTTAACTACTAATCTTAACTTTCTCTAGAAATAAAAAGACTCTCCTGATTTAAGAATGACCGTGTTGCAAATGATTATGTATAGAACTTTATAAATGTATAAAATAGACTATTTCTGAATTGAAATAGCTCTAACATCTTAGTTTATGAAATTAAATCAATATTTTATTCTGAAATACAGCTGTTTTCATTCCTATATAGAGCATGTTTCAAAAGGTTTGTTGAATAATTTTTTCTGTTATTACCACCACCGCCACCTATTATTATTGTCCTTGCCTTGACGTCAAAATGCATGTTAAAGTCTTAAAATCACAGGTTTATCCCTATTGTACTACTAACGATTTCCTAACCTGAATTTGAAATATATCAACAAATTCAAATGTACTCAGATTTGTTTCAGCAAGACACGAAACAAATCAAACATAACAAAGATACACCAAAAATAAAGCCTAAACTCCTATTTGACAATAAAGAGAAATTAACTTCCTAGCATTCAGAGTAAGCACACTCTCAAGGACTGCCAGCTTAGGGTATCCCCATTTCGATTCTTGGTAGCACCGTTTATTTAATTCAGGTATTTCCGACCTTTCTATCATCGTTGTTGTTGGTAAGAGCAGTTTCTCAGTGACCTTCACCGACCTCATACCTACAGTTCTGTGACAATGAAATGGAGTTTTCATTTATAGACGCTCTATAACTGTTTGTATATAGATAAGGTTATTCTTATATATTCTATGCGTAAAAAATTGCTTGACAGTGCTTAGCAAAGTCATGGAAATTTTGCGACGTGATACAAATGGCTCCAAAACACACAAAACGTTTTAAATGCTTTACTTCGTCTATTCGGCCCCCCTTGGGTTAGGACATTAAAAATCCAACATATTCGGAAGTAAGCAATGAAGTATATAAAGATAATTGTTAAGTATAATCTGTGGAAGTTGCATAAAAATAAAATCATAGGTATCAGTCATTATTGTATAAGCGTCTTTATTAATCTATATAGTGTACAATATGTAACAAAAAATGAACACTACCATAGAGAACTATGCACCAATAGAGCAAAATGAATAAGTGAATATGGAAAACATAAGGTGTAACTGTTTAAAGCTGCAAATAACTAAATGGTCATTTGGCTGCAATAAATGTATTATTAGTATAGACAAAGAAAATATACGTTACTGCCTAACTAACCCCGCAGTGTAACAGCCCTTTGCGGGCCAAGGCCTACCGCCCAGTCGCTGCGTCCCTCACCTCTACCCAACACATGAATAGGGTGCAGTACTGGAGGGTGGGAGTGGCCAGCGCTCAGGTCCCTCCCTCCCAATATAATGGGTCTTCGCAAGCAGTAGCTCCTCAATTGGGCCTTGGGGAATCATACAAGGCTGAATGTATCCCGGATTACGTTTTATTACTATTTTAAAATAATAGTTTAAAGTAATAATAGTTTTAAATTCTAGCACAGAGAAATCAGAAGAAACATTAATAGAGGAGTTAGACGGGGGTGTCCAAAGTCACCGAAACTTTAATATTTATGTTAATTACATAATCCAAAATTGGAGACATGATCTAACCATTGGGCTACGGTGCGGCCATTTGCTTCTCACCAAAGCGGCCCGGGTTGGATCCCAGACAACCGCATGTGAGATTTACGGTGGACGAAGCGGTGCTGGGGCGGTTTCCTCCGGGTTCTCCTGTTTTCCCCACCATCGCATTCAACCGGTGCTCCATCTTCATCCCATGTATCATCAGTGTCACCGCCTGCGGTGCCGTATGTAGTAAACGCGGTTGTTAAACACTACACAAAACAAATTGGAGACATGATGCAGCATAAAAGTAGCCTGAGGAGAAATTTTAAATGTTTTATTATATGCTGACGGTATAACATATAGAGCAGGGAAAAGATTTGCAACGTTCAGTACACCGCTTTAAGCAAATATGTAACAATTATGGCATAGAAATGTCGAAAGAAAGCGCAAAACGGGAAAACAACTATGAGGTCGAAAATAGATCACAAAGTGCTTGAACAGGTCTCCTTCTTCAAGTATTTAGGATATGAAGTTAGTAATGAAAAGGATAAATATACTGACAAGAAACTAATGGGATTCCAAACAATTTGTAAAACTATACGCAACCTCAAAACAAAGCAGGACATGAAGTGAGAGTAAAATGTTATAGTACCATGGCAATTTCTGTGTTACTTTGTGGATGTGAAAGCTTGATACCAATAAAAGAAAACCAAAAGGATACACAAGAGAAGACAGAATTAGAAATAAGAAAGGAATTAGAAGTAGAAGCTGTCAACTCAAGAATGAATAAATACGGAATGATACCAGAGTGTCCAAAATCGCTTTAGAATATGCACCTAAAGGAAAAAAACCCTAGGAAGGCTGAGGAGATGGAAGGAGACAATGTGAAGACGGAAAAATCAATAGCCTAATCCATAAAGTGAAGTAGAAATAAGTTGTCACCTAGGTTACCAAATCGTGTTCCAAATTAAGGACCAGATAACGGAAGTACCATTACTCTTTTTATTCTCTTTTATCCGGTTTTTAAATCGAGAGTGGCTTTTAAGCTGCCCGTGGTAAAGAGCAGCACAATTTCTGTTCACACAGAGTCAAACTTAAGAGGAGCTAAATGGAGAAAGTCACTTTGCAAAATATTCCTCTCATATAATTTGATTGCAAAGACGACTTATGTCAACTCTTGACATTTAATATGCCCTCATTTTCCTCACAGCACATTCAGTGTTTTGTCTTCCGTGAATATTACTGTTTATTCTTCTCGAATGTCTGTCCAGAGGGAATAGCAAAGCGCTGAGTAACTGGCGGAGATGGTTACGGGATGAAATGTCAGAAGTGAGCCGATGTTTTAAAGTCACGATGTAATGTGTTGCATTATAAGCTGGTTTTATTGCAAGTAGTTGGCACAGTTTGTAATATCAAGGATTATGGAACTTGCTTCTCTTCAAATTAGCGAGCACAAAACATATTCCTTGTTACAATGCAACATGCAGCTTACGGGGAGATTAATTATGTGCAGTGTTACTTACTTACAGTAAGTAGAGGAAATATTGTATTGTAACAACAAATTCGATATCAAGATTTGACCACCTGCACGTTATGAGATTTCTCTAGTAAAAATAGCATTTTTAGTTTCTTTACTACAAAAAGTAGGTGAAGTATAGTATTCCTATCAGAAATTTCATGTTGATATTTCAATGGAAATATGATTTGAGAGTTCCTGAATAATAATAATAATAATAATAATAATAATAATAATAATAATAATAATAATAATAATAATAATAATAATAATAATAATAATAATAATAATAATAATAATAATAATAATAATAATAATAATAATAATAATAATAATAATAATAATAATAATAATAATAATAATAACAACAGTCACAACAACAACAGTCACAACAACAACAGTCACAACAACAACAGTCACAACAACAACAGTCACAACAACAACAGTCACAACAACAACAGTCACAACAACAACAGTCACAACAACAACAGTCACAACAGCAACAGTCACAACAGCAACAGTCACAGCAACAGTCACAGCAACAGTCACAGCAACAGTCACAGCAACAGTCACAGCAACAGTCACAGCAACAGTCACAACAACAGTCACAACAACAGTCACAACAACAGTCACAACAACAGTCACAACAACAGTCACAACAACAGTCACAACAACAATCACAACAACAATCAATGATAATAATAACAATCAATGATAATAATAACAATCAATGATAATAATAACAATCAATGATAATAATAACAATCAATGATAATAACAACAATCAATGGTAATAACAACAATCATAACAACAATCATAATAACAATCATAATAACAATCATAATAATAACAATCATAATAATAATAACAATCATAATAATAATAACAATCATAATAATAATAACAATCATAATAATAATAATAATAATCATAATAATAACAATAATAATCATAATAACAATAACAGTAATAATCATAATAACAATAAGAATAACAATAACAATAAGAATAACAATAACAATAAGAATAAGAATAACAATAATAACAATAACAATAATAATAACGATAATAATAATAACAATAACAATAATAATTATTGGGTATTCAATCCTTTGACATTCTAAATACGTATCCATACCATCAATATTAATATTATTCTTAATAATGACAATAACAATAACCACAATAATGATAAAGAAGACATTTTACAAAAAGTCTGTGGTATGCGCATATAGGATGTCGGAACAAAGATTGTACATGTGCTTGAGGAAAACAGTGGATCCACGACGTGTTTGTGCATTTCGTTTCTAATCTTATGTGAATGAGAAACTATGCTTTGGTTATAGGGAGACTGCTAAATGTAAGTCGTCACTTAACAGAGCATGTTGAAAGAAAACGAACCTCTACGCTTGAAACTTGGTCAAACTGTAATTGGGGATCTACAGAGCAGGGATTTCACGTACATTATAAACCAATGTCTGTGTGGGTGTTTGTTTGGCACGGAAAAAACACCCACTTAGTAAGAACAGTACTGAAATTTTATTTCAATGTCTATTCCATGCTACAAGGTTAAGTTTTGAAGTTTAAACTACAACTAATTAGTTATAAATTAAGTTGATGGATCATAAATTCCTGTTAATACGAATGTTTTATTTGAGGAAATGCTATTTTTAATTAAACAAATCGTGAGGACACATTTAAAGCAGAGGATGCCTCAATACAAATCAAAGACATGCAAAAATCGAGAGACTGTAGGTATTTAACATACAGATATTCATAGCATTATCGATGACAGCAATGAAATTGAGGATTTACTTTCTTCTCTTGATGTTAGATTGTATCTTAATTTATTTGGTGCCTATAGGAGAATTTACGCACTATTGCACTGCTAATCACTCAGTAATCTAGGTGATCAAGGACATTTCTGATGAGTAAGAATCCACTTTTTTTAAATGGTCAGATAACAGTGCACATGAAGGTTTAAAGAAGTACACAAGCCCTTCATGCCTTGTATTTTTTTTAAAAGTAAATGTTTGGCTTAAACCAACATTTTGTTGCCATTGTTCAAACAAGTTTAAGCTAATTCTTAGCAAGGTCAGCGTACCTAACAATTCTCGTTTGTTTCATTATAGACTCTACAGCAAATTACAAAACAGCAGTCTGGCTAGTTATGGAAGTTATAACTTTCCTGTTATACTGAATGAGTTCATACACCCACATATCTTTTGCATTACTTACTGCCTTATGCAATTTCTTTTCGTGATGTTCGTGACTTTCTTGAGTGCCTTAGAACAGATCGTGAATGAAAATAGTGCTTTTATAATTTGTCAAAACTTCAATATTTCCACAATTTTCATATGAACTTTCTATGTACAACATGTAGAACATAAGATATTTCATAAAAGTAATAATCTAAAATTATTTTTGCGCCTTTCAAGCTTATCAGGAAACCCAAATTAGTTTATTTACAAAAATTACTAAATCCAATAGGAGAAACTCAAACGAAGCTAAGGATTACACTAAAGTGTAAATTAGAGTTGGACACATGGTAGGTACGTCTGTAAAGGCTACTGGTACCTATATTTCTATTGGTAGTTGCGGATAATTAGATATTAGATCAATATTTGCTTTATTTGCGAACATATAATTTTATCTATTAAGAGTACCATGTTTTCAAGTTGCTTAGTACCTCGTGTGACACAGCATGACGCAGGATGGACCGGTCTCGTGATAACGAATGGTGTAACTGGTTCGAGTTCTAACGATTTCTACAAGACCAATAACCTCTCTCTAACTAGAACAGTAAATCACGCATTAAGGCGTGAAACAAAATGGATAGGCTGTACATTTCGCGATGCATTTACAAGCATGCAAAAAAGCATCAGGTAGTAGAGTATGCGATTACTTTGTGGGAAAACTATTAGACAAAGAGAAGAAACAGACTTACCGAAGTGGATACATACTAAGCTATCAATTATTAAAATATTTGCACTTACGCTGACATGCTGTAAACATGTTTTTACGTAACATGGAATATTCATTGCAAATAAAGGGTATTATAAAGTTCTCTTCACCAGGATGAGTTCAGTACAAAATACCATAAGAAATGCACCAGATGTTTCTGCACAAAAAGTGTACATTTCCTTAAACCACAACGTATATCAAATAAAAAGTTTGTATTGTTAACCATTTAGAGTATATTTTAATTGGTTTGGATTTTGAAATACTTTCTCAAGTGGTAGTTAATTCGTTTTTACTCATGATCATTCAAAGAGCATCAAATTTCAAAGCACACACTATCTCTGAGGTCTACTACATTTGCTTTAATTTGTGTCTAATTATCTCGGTCTACCAGAACTAGAAGAATATGAATAGTTTTTAGAAGAATGAGTCAAGAAAAGCACGTGGACGCAACACATCAGGCTTAATATGTCAGAACTCCTTCAAAATCTCTTCGCTCCCCCCCCCCCCCCAAAAAAAAAAAAAACTACCTGATATAACGAACTCGAAATCCTATTTTTGAAACAAATAGAAACAACCGGTCAATATTACATTGAAGTATTTATTTTGACATCTATTGGTGAGCCCTAAATGTTTGTGTTTATATAAAAATAATACAAAAGAGCGCTTATAGAAGGTCACTGTTGCTATTTAAAGCTCTATGTTCATTGATTTTCTGAACTACTGTTTTGTTGAAGCTAAATAATGCAGCTTGCGTGTTGGATTACGCAGATGCGATAAGTTGTTTTGACCCGAATTTTAAAATATCAAAATCTGGGTCAAATATCGCATTCCTAAAATTAAATATATTGTTGGAGTACGTAGTTATTGAATGTGCGTATTATTACTGTGTGGGGCAGCGAGATATTTATATAAATATTTATATATATAACTGAAATTATAAGGTCAATTTGCTATCAGAACATCACTATGTATGCTACAAATCATAGAATAATGTAGTTATTTCTTGTGTCATTACTGTTGTCCAATAAAGTACAAAATTATATGGCAAGTAAAACGTGATATGCATTTCTGTTCTATTTTTATGGTTGTTGCTTTTAAGTAAATATTTCGAATATATATATACAACATACGTGTTTTTCATCTTGTTTATTGCCACAAAATATCGGAGCTTATCCTGAACATATACATAGTAATATAAGGAGGAACGTTGAGCTGCTTCGAGAGAAATAACGCTAGCAAAGATTTTAGGTATATTTTCTACTTTAAACATTGTGTAAAAATACCTAAGAGCGAGGTAGTATTAATGAGGAATTATTCAGTTATTTGTGCTATATTTTACTTTGAGATATTACAGTTCAACCTGAAATAGTCCAATACTAGACTTCTGGTTCTAGTGGTAGATACCAAGTATAACGTTCACTTATTCTTAATTAAAATATGCTTATCAAAGAATAAGGGGAAAATTAATTTCACCAATTTTATAGGAACGATGTTGTTCTATAAATGGTACTTTTATGTACGCTTTAGCTACCAGTATTATTGTATAAGAAAATACTTTTAGTTTCACGATATCTGGTGAAAGGTACTGCAAGTTCGGCATTGAAAGATGCGTCCAAAGCAATGGTTTCTAATAACTGTAAAATAACAAGGTCTTCTTGGTACAGCTCTCATACACTTTCCCGGCCATAAATATTTATCAAGTACCATCTGGTGGAGACATTCAAGGTCTTCGGGTGCCATTTCCAATTTGGGCAGGAATTTCTCTGGTGTGGTCTAGAACAAGATCGTCTTGCAATTCAAAATATTAAATATTTTCCATTACATAAGTATGTAAAAGAAAGCATAGAAGGTCCGATTAAATTATTGGATGTTTCAATAATAAGAACTGAATAACAAATTGAAATAAAATCACGGGTCATCATTAATTAGATATTACACCGAATTTCTGTCCTCAAAATACTGAAAATAGATCATGAAATGGTTTGTGAAACAGTAATTGTTCAGTATTTACATAAGAAAAACCACAGAAAGTTTATTCTATAGGCTTATTTTATTATACGATTGTGAGAGTTAATATAAAACGTTTTCATCGATTTCTGCTAAATTCTTAAAGGTATTCAAAGGATGATCAGCCATGGCGTAAAACACTTAGCTGCAAGAAGCCCAAGTCCATAAACAACAGGGAAACAAATTTAATATAAAAATATCCTTTTGCATATTAACATCTTACGTTACTACGACCAAGTTTCACCAATAAGCTTTATACTTTACATAAGCAGGGCATGTATAAAAAGTGCTTCAATTTAATGTGCTGGATACTTAGGATGTAGATCGCAGAATGCAAGGATGTTAATCGAATCGAATACTTTCACACTATCTGCACATTCAAATTCGAATCTTCTTCTATGAGTCTCTTTAGTTAAAAAGTTCTGTTTATTTTTCTTCACAGAACAGTTTATAATATGGAAATTCATAAAAAAATTTATGAAGTTCCTTGGTGAATATTCTCTATCATTTTAAACAACAAAAGTGAGCTTTTAAAAATATATGTAGCAGTATCAATCTCGATAATAGTCTTCAGGTCATACTAAAGCCGTAAGAGGAACAGAATGCAACGAAGGGATTCACTTTATGCTATTAGGTGACAGCAACTAATGTGTGCTGTGTGTTAGCTTAGTTTGAAACGTGACAGTTCAAAAGTACAGGTTATGTTCTATTTCAAGAACCGCATAAAAAACGTGATTACTAATAACAGAGTAGGTATACTCCAGTGAAAATATAACAATGCTTGAAACATTTTAGTTCTTTTAATTCTGGCTGCGATCTGGCTCCCCATCGTATATAATTTCTATCTGCAATATTATTTATATTGACATTCCATTAGTAACTTGATTAAATGGTATGCTCAAAGGGTAAAGCATAACAAGAGGCACTATTTATGAAAAAAGAAGTTTGTGAGCATTCCCCACTTTAAAAAATAAAAGCTGTCATCAAAGCGAAGTACTTCCTCTTAGAAGAGCTTTGATGGTTGGGAAACATTTGAAGTATGCCGGTATGCAGAGATGGATATAAAGCAAAGGAAGCGAAACATGTAAGAAATAGAACATAGGCCTTAAAGCAACACTAAATTGAAAAGCAAGACTAATAACGTTGTGACTCTCAGCAATTAAGCAATTGGACAAAAGTTATCGAAGTACATGTAAAGACGTATAACTCCAACATAATTAAGAAGTGAGGTAAATAAATGGAGAAGGAAAACAGCAAGTCCAACTCTCGCCAAACAACTAAAAGTATCTTACGAAAAGAAACTGGTTGGTATTTTTCCCCCTTTTCTTTCCTCCTTGAGCAACTTACCTCAACAGGCTCAATATTCATTATAGCTGTCTAGTCTGATTTATACCTTATACAAAAAGCTCGTCATATTATTAAAACAACTTTAGCTATTGCATTTGTATTTATTTGGCTATTCAACTAGCTTTTGTTCAATATCTTTGCCAATTTGGATATAAAAATGTTACCTCTTATGTACATTTATATTTCACGAGTAAATATTTCCCATGAAATTTGTTAATCTTTTTTAATATTACACTTGCCTTGGTTCCTTTATAAGTATGTATACGTTTTACGAATTCTGTTCTTTGTTATGAATTGTTTATAAGCAACTTACTTTCAAGTGTAACGTTTGTTGCTCCATTCTAAATTCCTGTAGTTTAGTAAATAGCTACATTTTTATTACTTCTATTAAATTTCTAGTATTGTGCTGTTAATGTACTACATAAAATACTTTTTATTGCTTAAAAGGAGTGTTTAAATAGTCTACCCTTCACGCCTTACTTTCACTGTGTACAGAAATTATTCTACTTATTTTTAAGATTGTTTCTGTTTAAACATGACAGTCCAAATAGAGCTGCAACTTTTGGATTTCATGTGCTTAACCTAACTTTAAGTTCACCACATAATATTTTAAAACAATTTTATTTGTTAAAGTTTTTGTATTATTTTGATTGACCTAAAGGTGATTTAAAGTTTAGTTTTCATTTGTTGTTCTTTCGTACTACCTCAAGAGAGTCCGTACTCCTTCAAACATTAATTGCTCAGCGACTGTCTAAGTTCATAGAATTGATTATCGAAGTTCGCTGCGACTGCCCTTCAGCTCCCAACCTCTCCAAGAAGCCCTACCTAATTCCTTGAGGACTTGGATAGCACAGCATTAGTTCCAGCATCTCTTTATATATTTATGGACATAATACAAAGTTATTACTTCTGTAAGCTTTATTCAGAGGCTATGTTTGCTCTTCTCATTCACGCATCCACTCCACAGCCCCCCCCCCCCGCCCAGCCTTTCATATTCCCCCATTTTACTTCTTTCTGATCTGTTTATTTATACTCCCTTACCTTCTGCTACACGTATTGTTAGTGCATTTTTCTCCTTGATTTCGTTATGTCACCAATTTTCCTTTACTTTCCATCGCAGATATTTTTAGCTTCATTTCAATATGGGAAATATAAAGCAGCAGTTCCATAAATTAATGATACGCTCCGCTTACGTGATCCCGTGAATCAATAAACCGTTTTGCTTCCTCTACTATATATAGTAAGAAGGGGAAGTATTGTATTCCCTCCAAAATTCGTGATCAAGATCACTGGAAATACATTTTTGGGACCCTCGAATCCATAAAAAACAATTTTAGAACTGTGTGTATGTGTGCGCGCATGCGAATAGTATAACTAGAATATAGAAGTCAGTTAAATGCTAAGCTTGGTATTGAAGTTCAGCACTTTCCAAGGTTGCGATTAAGGATTTAAGAAAATGCTCCCGTTCCAAGTACCCGTTGCATGGAACATTTTAAACAGATTTTGATTTGCTCAAAAATCACTGATAGTATTTTAAACAAAATTGTTTATGTTAAGATATTTTGATGGCAGAGGGCATGTATATCTTGAATTTTCCTCGGAATGTTCTCAGTAGCTCTCTCTATTCTGGATGGCTTTTGCATAATTGGCAAACCGTAAGAAATAGACAAATCTTAACGTAACCCCGAGGCACAACAGCCCTTCCGGTCCAAGGCCAACTGCCCGGCCGCTGCGTCCCCCACCTGTGGACACCACGGTCGTTATGACTGAGGTGCAGCACTGGAGGTGGGACGTGGTTGGTGGCCAGGTCCCTCCCGGCCGCTTATACGGTCTTGTCTACCAGGTTCAAGCAGCTCCTCAATTGGTCCTCCAGGGATCTAACAAGGCTGAGTGTACGCTGGACCAAATCTCCCAGCGGAGAAAAGCTCTACCCGGGAATCGACCTAATCTTACTCCAAAAAATGTAGAACTCGTTAAAAAGCACAATTCGTGTCAAATATATTTCATTGTGAAATTTAAGAATGAACTTCGTCACTGGAGTTAATAAAGGACTTCAGAACAGTAGGAGTAAGCAGTACACAGGTGGAGACCTCTGATAATGAAGCACAGTACCGCAAGCAGGTTACACAACCCTTTGTGCTTCAAATGTGACCACTGGGAAGGAGGGATGAGGGGGAGTTCCGAAGGGCGATCAGATTCGGACGACGAAATACAACAGCCTGGAGTGGGTTCTTCAAGGTTACACATGGAATACACCCTGGCGTCGGTCAGCTACATCTTAGTCCCCTACTTCCTGACTGGGGGTCTCGTTGACCCAGGCACGCGTCCAGGAATGAAACTTCAGCAAATCAATTAAACGCCAGGGACGAAAGCAAAATCCACCGCCACACCGCAAAACACGGAAAGTCTCCGCCTGGCTATTCACTCCTGGAACACACGAAAGACCATGATGGGAACAAGACATAATACACAGAAAACTTATGGTAGAAGACGAACCACACAAGTATTTGCCTACCGACCCGAGAATCACACGGAAAACCCCTTGGTCAGAGTGGTCAGTCTGACGGAAGTCGAATCTGGGTATACTGAATGTCTACACGTTACCACTGGGCACTTTCCATAGAGCTTTCGGCACCATTTTGGGATTAATTTAAATAAATTTAAGGCACGTCCGCTGGGGAGAAAATAGAAGGATAGAATTAAAAAAAAAGATTGCTATAGTCACATTGCATAGTAATAGCCTTAATCGTTCTTTACGTTTTAAATCCTCATACACTAGTCTTCAAACAAGGATTTCCTCCAAATTCTGATACAAAATAACCCCATTTAATAAGCCTACGTCCATACTGCCTCAAGCAGTGCAGTTTAAGGAAATAATTAAAGGTCTTAGCGGAGTATTGGCCTAGATGCACTACAAAGGTTGTCGATCAAGAGGCAAGCTAATGACTTATCTTTGCAACATGCTTTAAGGTGTGACGTAATGAAACATGTTATGCAACAAAGTTTGGATTGGTTGCCCAGAAGAGCTTTTTTCGCGTTGGGACTTTAATGATGGAATATTCTGTAGTTGATTTGGGAGCACGTTATCGAGTGAATCATCTTAAATTATCGCTGAATATTTCGCAAAAATAGGAGCGCTTTTGGTGCAGCGTTTCAAAGAAGTCTGTCGTCCTCCATGGTCGAGGAGTAACTTCCTAATCTCTGGTTTACGAGGTCGCAACTCAAATCCGGCGTGTTTTTTTTTTTTTTTTTTTTTTTTTTTTTTTTTTTTTTTTTTTTTTTTTTTTTTTTTTTTCCCGGGAGTGAAAATCCTTAGAATGGCTTCCTTCAGAAGGAAGGTAAAGCGGAGATACTGAATCCTAGATTTATGGCACGTAAATTTACGGCAGAAACCTGACAAAGAGATATGAGCAAGCTGAAGCAGTCTTTCACGCAGAAGAAAGAATGGGAGTCAAGAACCGCAACAGTTAAAGAGCGTCCAAAAACAAAAACTCAATTTTATTGTGCAGAAGTCCAGTTCATTGCCTCTTCCGCTGCATACGTTTGTAGCATGTGCCGAGAGTAAAGTTTCTATGAACATGAACTTTGCAAGGTACGTCGGTTATTTAAATTTTATAAGAGATCTTCGACCTACTCCGTAGTGTTGCGGACACTATGCAAGAGGAACCAGGTTTCATTCCCACTTTTGGTAAACCTTTCTGACAGAACTGGAACTGGACTCATTTTCTTGAAGTTCATGGGGGAACCTTTGAGGAGTTACTGGATGAAGAATTCGCAGCTTCCGTCTGGGAAACCACGACAAAACGGCCCAGAGCAGAGGGCACGCTCACCATATGCCATTCCCATTAATTCGGACGTATTATCGTGCATGAACGGAGGTAGAGGACGTTGTGACCAGGAGATAGACTCTGGCCAATCAGAGCCTTATCTATAAGGTATTTTGGGCGAATTTCAGCCCTAGTTACTGATTTAACCAAAAGAATCAGTTGGGTGTTTCTACGTCATGCTGTAACACAGGTGTGTCAATAAGTAAAAGAGAGAGAGAGGGTAGCAACAGCTCCCGCACCACATTACGGAACGCCACAGGATGTTCAAGTCGAAGCTCCCTCATTACACCGCTGTTTACCCATACAAATACCAGCACATTGTAATAATAAACATGAGCCCCGTTTCTGCAAATATTTTAAACCAATTAGTTCTACATCGACGGCCGTGTTTTCCAATTACCAATTTATTTAAATCAAAGCCAAGCAACTTAGCCGTAGAACACAAACTATATTCACATCTGTTAATGTAGACCTGGATTTGCTTTTCACGTGATTAAATTCTGTAATACGGTAACTGACCCTAACAGATTGTTGAATGGCGTCGAAAGTTTTATGAGGCTTATTTTTATTGAGTATTTTGGAGAAGTGGGATTTCAATTTCTCAACTCTGTTGTCGAGTATGTCCTATTTGACAGTAAAATTATATTGAAAAATATGAGAGCACGAGTAGTATGATTTGATTCATCCTACAAATATTAATGTACATTATATCACACTAAATAATAATGATAATGATAAGAACAATAATAATAACAATAACAACAAGAAGAAAATGTATAACGGAGTTGATAACGTGTTTGCCATATTTATTGATTTTCTTTTAAACAGCTTGTCATATTAAAAATGAGATACGTGGCTTGATGACCAACCACAAATTAAACAAAATGACTTTTCATTGTATAAAATGAAAAAAATAATCTTCCCATTCGTGGTGAAACACGCGCGTAGTCATTCGAGTAGAGAGACTGTTTACTAGTTTGAACTGCACCGTGCAGACTGCTAGTATGGAGGGGGTACACAGCTGAGCAGGGAAGGTGGCTCCTAGGAGAATGACACGCTTGCTATAATTAGTAGAATTAAAAATAAATTGTTTAAAACGTGTAAGAAGTTCTCGAAAAAAGTAGATGCTAATATAGAATGTAAAATTTCTTATTAATTTCTACGTTTTGTTTTAAGCATACACAAAGAGTAAAATACTTTAAGGATCTCGTGTGTAATATGCACATACCTTCTCTATAACTAAAGAATTTTCATAAATATCCTATACATTGTAAGTGTTGAGGGTTTCACGGCCGGCATTATCAACTAATCTACTTATCCTATACATTATGTATATAAAGTTATCTTCTATTTGTTTCAATTAACCTTGGTGAAAGATAGGCAGAAATATTTGTATTCACTTTTATGACATCACTAGGAAGGCCAAGGGAACATTTCAGACTTGTGTAATTAACTAATTACACTAGTCTTGATATTGCATAACCTTTGTATGAGTCCCTGAGGAACAAAATAATTACGCTTGGCATTTCAGAGCATGCTGCTTAAAATACTATAAAAGATAAATAACGATGAAACGTTAATTACAGAAACATTTTTATTTGCCATAATATCAATTTTGAATGATGTTTATAGTTTTAGCTCAGTAAATATTTATTTTATTACAGATTCATATAGAATAAAATATGTCTGCAACCATTTTTGAAAAAATAAAATGTAAAGTTTATTAGTGGTGCTTTTGTGGGTAAGTTTTCCTGAACATTTTCGCCTTGCATATTTTGAAGGTGTCTTAAGTATGAAACTTGATATTTAGGCTGCTATTCCTCTAATCGTTTTACGTATTTTCTTGCTGTTTATACACAGACAATGAATAATATAGACGGCGAGCTTCCCTTTAGACACATTGTAGATTCTGAGGTTAAAAAATATAATTTTTCTTTGTTGACTATTGAAATCTCCATTCTTTTCCGTATCCATTGACTTATAACAGGTGGGTTGTACATTTTATTGCATTTAAATAACATGCCCCACCTGCAGCGCCTTTTCTGTATTTTATTTTCTCCTAACTTACATTTTTCTACTTGTATGTACCATTTTCTCCATAGGAAGCTCGCATTTTGAGCTGCTAAAACTTCACATGAATTCTAAAATGAGTGGAGTGATTTTGTCATTTTTACACATATTTTAGAAATTATAGTGTTATATATTACAAAAATTGAGCTAATTTTTTTTAAGTTATATGTAAGTAGCAATTTTCAATATAAATTTAGAATTAAAAAAAAAATTAATGCACCTAGTTCCTCAGAATTACCGTTTTCTGTGTCCACCATAAAATTAAACTCATCAGAAAAGAGGGTCTTTCAAATAGATGCGTGCAACTGAACATCAGTATACCAAAATTATTTTTCTTGTATTAATTTACATGCCTTGCTTTGGACCTATAAATTTGATTTTCACATATATTCTACTCCAAGTCCTGGGCAATGTGTAGTGCAAAAATTATGGTATTATAACTGTAATTGTTTAGGTGATGTTCACATTACCATACTGACACATTTTTCTTGTATAGATCAGTGTGTTTAATTACGATATGCCCTTATGGGTTTAGCAGACCCCCAAAACGTAATTTCCGGTGATACATCGATATCTAGACATCGCTACAGTTATGCGATGGAGAAAGAATCATATGCAGAACCGGAATTACTTATTCAGAGGCGACCCTTGCTTTCTCACATTGTCTGCATTTTTACACTTGTCCCTGCGGCCCAAGGCTAAGTCTGCATGAGGTTAGACTTGGGCGTCCGTCTGTTGATAGATTTCTTCCGTAAGCGGAAATGGAATGTGGGGCGGGAGATAGGCCGAGGACATTGCTCTGATTGGGCCCAAGGCCGGACATGGCATTTAAATACCCGTAGAGCCCAAAATGGGATGAGAAGATGAGATCACTGTGTCTAACGGAAGGGGCAAGTTTCTGCTGGTTCTTCATAACGGGAATCTAGTCATGTGTGCCGTAGAATTGCAATAAAACATAAGTCTTGAATTATGATATGTAAATGATTTATAACCGGATTTCATCACTAACGAAAGCAAAAGCAACGTAAGAGTATAAGAGTTCCTGTAAAATATGTTGATTCTTACGCAACCGACAACTTTAAAAAACAGATGGTCAAAATAAATACATTATTTATTTAAATTAAACTATTTAAGTATAACTGAAAGAGAAACTACTAGGTCAAGTCATGATGTTCGTACATAACTGAGCATTAGTTTTAAGAGACTACTTCCAGGGAATAGTTAACAAGTCCTTAAACTGTACCTGGTGTACTACATACTCTACTACTTGGTACATTTTAAAATAAAACTGACTTTTTGTTGACGCATTCAGCTATTTAATATTTGATCACTTTGAAAGAGTAATAATTTTCTATAAAGAAAGTTAACCTGATTTGTTCATCAGAATTAATCGCTAGTCAATGTTTTTACACTATGCAAGTAGACTATTATACAAACAAATTCCTCAAAATTTGTTTCTGCAAAATCTACATCATAGAAACATTACATTTTTCTTTTTCAAGAGGCAATATAAACTAAACTACTGCTACTTAGGCAAAATTATTATTAAGAGTTTTATTACACCTTTAATTTCGGCTGCAGTTGCAAATGATCTGCACGTTTGCAAATAGCCCACCTGGGACAAAAGATCATTAATTGCGGTATTTCATTTATAATATTGCTATGTAATATGAAGTATTATGGATCAAAATAAGGCTCTTATCAAATTAATAAAGCTGCTGTGAAAAAGTGTTGAAGGAACCTTTTTCACGTAATCTGTAATGATTGGCCTTTCTAGCTGAATTCTTGGAAGTTTTGAGGCATGTCCTTCAGGTTCCGCTGGAGAAAGGCGTGGCAGCAATTGCCAAAGGACAGATACAATGTGTCGCCACCCATTTCAGTGGTAAAGTACATGCAATCATGAAAGTGTGATTTGGTATGGGGAAATGGTTTGCAATAAAAACCTATAATTTTGAGATTAATAGCTCAATTAACGGAGCAAAATTTCCCAAATTAGGTTATTGCTAATAATGGAAGGTCAAAGACTAATTTAATTTAAATTTTATGGGAAAAAATATAATTATGGTTATTTTCATGTCTGTTCTTGATGCTTCTATTGACGCTCATGCAAACCTTGTGAGTAATATGCATAATCGCATAGTTAGGTTTTCCATTCCCTGGGCATGAATAATATCGATTCTGCTGCACTTTATTTGGAATAAAAACCATTTTAAAAGGAAGTTAACTGAAATCTGCAATTTTCAATATGTGGTAATGCTGATGGCTAGCGAGTCACTCTCAGATAGGTTACATTTCTTTATCCTATGATTTTCTGAGACGTTTGATGCGTTTCTTTTGTCTATAGCTCTGTAATTAACTGTACATATGGAAGCCCTGCGGTACGTAATCTTCCATTGCAAGAAAATATGTAAATAGTTCCATATGTTTTCATATTTTTATGATCTGATATTACTCTTAATAGTTTAATTTCTTGTACTTGGATTGTTCGTATATGTTTCTTTAATCTCCGTATCTCCATATTTTACTATCAATTTTTTTCACTGTTGAAAACTTTGTTAAATTGTTTTCAGCTTTGTTGTAATACCCAGTTCCCTTATTTCGTTTATGTAGTTAAGTGTTTGATTTTTTGTCTAGTATGAATTTGTTAATATTTATTGTTTATCCTAAATTTACACGTTTAACTTATTCGAGGTATTCATTTTCAACGTAAAATTGTTTTAGATCGTGCATTTTGTGAGCCAATATTTGCTCAATAACACTATTTCGTTGTACTTCCTTCTGAACCTTTATGTGTTGTCTTATGTCATAATTGTTTCATGGTCATTTTGTGAATAAGTTGTATTTCTTTACACTTAATTATCGTAGAACTTCCTTACATTCATTTTTCTTGCCTGCATACACAAAATGCAGGTCCGGTTTGGAACAAGAGTGCCAAATCTTAAATAAAATTGTTTCGGGTGAAAGTCATAGGCTTTATTAAGTAAATCCAGTCAGTCTTAATACCGGTTTCTGTTGCAATAGTCACATGGGGGTTTTAGGTCAGAAATAACCAGGAAGAACACATGGCACAAGTGTTTATGTCACCGCAGGACCATAATGAGGCAATGGGGTTGGAGTTCGTTGCCCGGCAGCACCTTAAGATTGCATACGAAATGAGGATTCGACGGGTGTTGTGTTTGCTGACTCAGCCTGAGGTCTTCTGTTGACTTCCAGGTGTTTGACCCTGACACAATTACCAGATGGAAGTTTCCATAAACTTGCCCTGCTACCTCATGTAGGGTATCCAAATACCAGTTTTATGCAATTATTTTTTTCTCAGATTTCTTAAAATTCTTTGGGTTTCTTTTAAGGATATGATCTCTTCCGTTATATTTGCATGTGTAAAAGGCTCTTGTACATGTTAGATCTTTATATTTGAGTATCGTGTGCAGGAAATTTCTAATTGCATTTTGTAAGCAAGGGACATCTGAAATCCTTGTTTGGTTATTACAAGCAAATTCAATGGGTTACATCTATAAGGCGTTCCTGATCCACAGTTGCTTATTATATCGTTCTACTACTCTGACAAACGCTCTGTTTGATCTATTGCATATAATTCCAGATAAACGTTTGCAAGTAGAGTTATACCTACAACGGGAATACAAGGGCGGACGTTATTTCCAAATGTTTTAAAAGCAGGGTTTCTGTAAAATTGCACATTACACATGAGAAACAAATAACGACATAGTCGTTCAAAAAATCAATTTAATACTGGAAGATTCAAGCCTATAGTATAGTAATATAACATACGATTGTGCCACTGTACCTGAAAGACAATTATGGATGCAAATATTTATTTTCTTGATGTTATAAAGGAAAAAAATATCGAAGGTGAAAATTGATGACGATTAAGTTGCTACCAAATGGTTATTTACCTTTGATCAATAAAAATATGTGAATTGACGTAATTTAAAAAACCAATTGCTTCAAAATAAGCAACACTTCAATGGAAAATAAATACTGGAAATCTTATATTAGTGTAAAACGATGTCATCTAGAATGTAGCATTAAAGGTTTTCCTCGATTACATGCTTGAAAAATTGTTCTTTTGAGGTAAAACGAGTAATTGAGTATTTAGATTAGTGTCATCAAAACAGGAAGTATTTTCCTTATTTAACGGAAATAAAACATTCGTCAAACCATAGCTATAAAGCGCCTTTCTAAAAATTATTCAATGTAATTTTGTGTAATTTAAGGCGTATGTTACGCATTTAATCAGCAAATGAATTAACATATCCTTGATAGGTCTGAAAAAATACTCTGGCTTTCCTTGAGCTTCTTTAAAGTACAATGAAAAGGTTACCGCCCGTTTTCAAGGTAAACCTTAAGTGAGAATTGTTTTTTCGCATTGTCCAGCCTTCCATACCTTACATGGAACTAACTGTAAACTGCTAGTTTATTTCTTGGCGATATTTTTTTTATTAATTCTGTTCTGTATTCCTCACTTTCATTAGTTAATTTTAACATTCATTACAAATTCATTATTTTAACAAGCAGTTTAAACAAAATTGTTAGACGGATTTTTTTTTACAAAATAAACAGCGTTTATATTCATAATTTGACATTCAATATCTGGCTTACATTTAAAACGTTAGTATTTACAATCTATGATTTATGAATGCACATATATACACTCAGATATTTTTCTGTTCAAAGTACGTGAAAACTTGCATTTTTTGTGAAATCCCTATATCGAATTTTAGTTCAAGTAGAATACTACTATGGATATTCTAGATTTGCGGCACGTAAAAGAACCTCAAGCCTGATTAAGAGGCTTCTCAGAAAAATTAAGTGGTATTTAACGCCCTATATAAAATGGAACACTGCGAACCACTGTAGTTGAGTGTCCATAAATAGAAACTCAATTTCACTTCCTTTACTTACTATAAGTAGTTGCTAGAGAATATAAAACGAGTGAAGTTAATACTGCAATACAATCTCTATGAATACATAAATATTTATTTGGTTTAGCATATGAGAACTAGCACTTTCTAGGAAATGTACGAGTATATCCTATTCAGCGTAACAACTGAATAACTGAACGTTATTCAGATATTTTTGGTGCAGGATAGTATAAGAAAAACATTAGTCACCTCTATGCTCGAACGGTCAGAGTGCTTCACCCAGAGATCATGAACTTGATTCCCGCTTAGAGTTAAACATTTTTCTTTCACAGATGTATTCCTTATTCTCCACATAATCTGGGTATGAATGTGTTTCTGTGGGTATTTAATGCTGAAAAGTAAATAAAACCAACGTTGGCAAACCCATAGTTCAAAGAGTTTTAACACCATCAGTTGTTTCTCGATACAAAGCCTCCAATATGACCGTAGAAGTTAGAGGGGGCTATATAAATGGAGGGGGGGGGGGAAATCTGCTCCACTCACATGACTTTCTCTACTCTTGTACTATTATTACAAACTCTCATTCCTCTATCTTCATCTCAGTCGAGATAAACATTTTCAGAAATTCTTATTGCTAATTTTCTTTTAAGTGCAACGGGAGTACAACAGGCTTTGAGGGATAATCAAATCTTTTAAAGTTTTTCTCTATGTAAAGGCTTTGGAATTCCGTTCTCTTTGCAAAGATATAAAGTGAATAACGACCCTCCATTTGAGAAAAGTGAAAGTATCGCAAAACTCGCTAAATAACAAGGGATATCTCCGAGATGGTTTACTGCACAAAAAATGCATTTGGACATAACTTGTGTGCTTTAACAGATCTAATTTTTTTGTACAGTAAGAGTTTATCAATCTATTACGGTTTACGAGTTATGCAAAATTTATCAAGAGTAAGCAGGACTACGTAGGTTGTAGCCAGAAAATTCAAAATATAAGTTTCATTTGCCATTAAAAAATCTAATACATATGGCATTTCAGTAACAATCGTTAGTCATTTTTGAGAAAATCAAAATTTTCGAAAAAGTTTCAATGTAAAAGGTAGTTTAGGGTGTATTGACACACATTTCCGGTGAAATCTCGACATCGAAATATTGGTTTGGATTCAATATTCCCCCTACTTAATACGTATTAGAGAAAGTAAAAATATAAACAGTAAAGCGTCGAGTTTCACAGCATTTAGTCAATGTTTCGTTGCTGCCACCAGCCGAATGGGACTATTAATTCTAGTGTCAGATACAAAGAGGGTTCTCATCCGTCTCTTTTCTGGCTTGTAGTATCAAGTTGAAACATGGCAGTATGAGACAAAGCACATTTTCCAGTAACGAAAGGGATCGGAGAAATGAAAGCCACGTGCCAGGGACTGGACTGTACGGTGGCTGTGAGGAACCTCCCTCCTCTATATGTCGTGAAGAAATGTTGACCACGGACTACATATTCAATGACCTCGTTGTCCTGGCACTTTCTCGCCATCTGGGCGGGAGGGAGGGAGGGAGGGAAGGAAGGACGGGGTACTTGGAACAAGTTCACTATCGCCGCCTTCTGGACCAATTACACACCTACTGTGACTTATGACAACTTTACAAAGACAATTTCTAAGGAGTGTGCACGGTAAAAATAACAGTTAACAGTTGTCACATGAGCAGACATTCTTTTAAGGCAACTTCCTTATTGTATTCTTTTCTTTTTACTCACCCTAACAATTATCTGAGGTAGAGGAAACATGGGATTGGACCCTAAATTTTGAAATCTGGTAATAAAGATATTGAAGTCTCCAGGAAAAATGTCCTCACTAGAAAAAGAAATTAATCTTACACTCTCGTATTCCTTAAATGATACTTAATAAATAGGTGCAAACTAAAATTTACAATAATATTGCCATTTTACCCACAACTGTAATTTCTCTCAAAAATTATAATTACAATAGAACATGTGGACATGTGTTTTCATGAACAGCATAATTTAAACACGAAAGTTTGGATAAATATCTACCAAAATTCCTAATTCAGACATTTTTAAAATTTGTTAGGTCAAACTTTAATTCTCCTGCACTTCAATAGCTCTTTATACAAAACATATTTTTCAATATAACTATTTTAATTAAAATAATCATACATATGCATAAAAAGACCAAAATTGTTATTTAGAACATGCAGATATAACGTTTGTGTGTTTGTGGAATTTAAGTGAGGAATATGGACCAGACGTGTTTTGAAATTTGGGTATGTTTCAAAAACGTTGTCTTTTATCATTTACCGTAACTTGTTTTTTTCAAACATTATGTGCACTTTTTAAAAAAAAATCTATAATGGATAGAGCTGCAATTCTTTTGTGCATGTGTAAAATGTATTGCTCCAGTGCGAAATTCATGAAAGTTTTTAAGTAGATACCTAAAAAAAATAAGTGCGAATAAAATGCACATAATTATACGTTTTAAAAATGTATATTTAATATTTTACCAGCTATGTCGAATAACATTTTCAAAATGGCTACAAAATATAAACTGTCTCACTTTAATTGCTTAGGAAAAAAATAAACCTAAAGAAGAAAATAAGTGAAAACTTCTGCAAATTGTCTTGTTTATTCAAATATCAAAAGGTTAATGTTTATTAACTTATAAGTTGACTACTATTTCTTATTCAGAAGAAGTGGTTTTTCAAGTGGTAAGTTTTTCATTATAACAGTTTGTATAATGCTCAAAAAGCCTTAATATATATTTGAAATAAAATTCAGGATGTAAATTAATTGTTTCTACGAAGCGTCCTAAACATAGTTTTTATTGCTTTATGTGTATTTAGTTTTACATAAGCTACATACATTTCATTGTCTGCCTTTAAACTTCCTCAAAATGCCAATTCAACGCAACATCATGTCGCTAAAGGATGTCGCTAAAGTCATCTCATTTTGTGTAATAGGATTCTCTGGCAAGCAACATTTTCTGCTCATTTTAGCATTCAGTTCTACATCATTGTTCTAGTACTTAACACACCTTCCATTGTGCTCTAGGTGTGACAATTTTCCTCCTCCCGAGCGCAAAAGTGGTTTTGTCCCACGTAGCTTTCTTGGCAGCTACTCGTTTCACTCTCGCTCTTTCTCCTCGTCTCTTCTCTTTTGGGTGCTCAAAACATATTAATTGTTCGCAAACGCTTTTGTTTAATGTTCCCCCGAACTCGTGCATAATTCATTTCTCTTGCTTTTTCTACTTTCCTTCCTTGAAAGTGATGCCAGCACTTTCGTTGGGCTAAATGCATTGAAATCCGGTTATTTATGCAGTCCTGCAAAGCAGGAAACTGAACACAATAAATGTACTGCATAGATGCCAAAGAGAAGCTATCACAAGTCATTACTTCGGCTACCTATAGATGGTTTCTTGGCCGCTGACCTTCAGGGTCAGTTTAAGAGCTTCTGCTTCATCAAAAGTCTTCCTATTGTACATCGTAATTGCAGTCTTAGAAGAGCTAACTAACGGGTCCAAAACACTACCATATCGGCATCATAGATTTACACGTTTGCATTCATTCCTCTTTCAAGAAACTCCAGACCTAATATCTACGCCTTTCCGTGTCCGTGCAAAGAATAAAATAAGTTTCCACCAATGGCATAAACAAGGCAATATACGCATCACCACATGAAGGATAATATTGTGTTCTTGAAAGAAATCACACATTCCGCCTATTTTCTTCATTCCTTGAAAAGAAAATAATTTAAAAGTTTTGACCACTAAAGTAACAACGTCACCTTATGGTGCCCGTCCAAATAGGATCAAGCAAATAGATCAGTAACATGAATCGATGGGTGGGGCGGATTTTACAAACCATTAAAACAAAATGTGCACGAGATAGCAGCTGGAGATTTGAAATGTTACGGTCTACTTTGATCTGGATAGCAATACTGGCGAAAACAATGAGCTTTCTTTACAGTTTGTGCAATGAATGATTCAGACATAATGAAACGGAAGTCTGCAGTGAACCAACACAATGGACCCCTCAACTAGAGGTTGGGTCAAGGTTATTGGAGATTTCTTGATTTGTTATCCTTATCTGTGCTACTTTTGGTGCATGGTGTAAGATGGTGTTCATTATGGCAACGTTACCTCCAAAATAATGATTCTGAATTTTTCTTCGATAATATGAAATTTATTTTTGTTGAAGTATGGAATAGAACCATAGCATTTGTTAGGGATCTGAGTGCATTGATGTCTGCTCAGGAAGCTTTAACAGTTGTCACACAACAGAATAATGATCATCTCGAAACATTACAGGTAGGAAGTTATACAAGTTGTCTTGAAGATGTGCATTAGATTAGATTGGATTGGATTGCCTTCCGCAAGTTCACAAGCAGCCATGGAGCCCCGTGAACGCTGAACATACCGATAGAAATATACAGAAATATCAATGGAAAGGCACAGTGTAGCATAAACACCTTATATACAGGTTCAAATATCAAAACAAGGATAATTGAGAAAGTTAAATCTTCCCTGTAGTTATAAGGCTAACAATGTATATTTACAAATACAAATTTAACTTTGTTTTAAGCTGTCAGTTGTTTTTTCCTGCCACGTCCCCATTTAGTTATAATTAGTAATGAATGGTATCTTTTGTCCAGTTTTTCAGTATATACACATTTAAGTAGCTTTTCAGCAAGTATCAAATGTAATTAACAATGGTATATCTCCAAAGAAATAGGGACTCCTTACAAAGATATATAAGCTTAAACAGGATAGTTTGTCATTGAGATAACCTTGTAGAGAATAAAATGATTGGTACTCCTTAGTAGCAATTTGGAAAGCATGACATTGTCAACCTTTTTTTAAGATCATTAGGAAGAACATTACATACATTTATGGTTTAATAGTATCCACCTTTCTGGAAGCAAATAAAAAAAAAAAAAAAAAAAAAAAAAAAAATTGCATTGGGATGATGAATGTTGTTCTTTTGGTTGGTGTTTATCTCGTGAATTTTTTTTGTTTGTCATAAATGTGGATCGGTTGCATATACCGAATTTTAGGACCAAGTATATATGTAGGTGTACATGCAGAGAAAGGTCAGCCTTCTAAAAGGATCTTTGCATGAATTTATTGGACGGTTTTGATACTCTTCTGGAATGTTGCAGAAATGTGAGTGCTTCCATTATATTGAAAAATGATATATCACGTCGTTATGAACATACCTTCATCCATACGAGTATCTATCATACTTTGTATTTCTCTGTGGCTGGTGATCGTTTCACGGCACGCTACAACGACGAGAGTGAAAGTGTAAATGCGAAGCAGTGTGGGATTTTCATGAATAAAATTCCTCTCTTGTAATATATCTATAATAATAGTTATATGACCTAGGACTGTGTTGAAGCTTCCCTTTCCATCATAAAGTCAGAACTTCTTAAACAAAGAACTCTTGAGTTTTGAAAAGCAATCTCCTACAGGATGTAATAACCCAGCAATCAGACAAAATTATCAGACGCTCTTTCTGCTTCATTGTATGCAAATGGAAATTTAGATCTTCGCCTTTCTGCCTCTCCTTTCTTCTCGTCGGATCGTTAATCCTGGCGCCTTACGAAACAATGGCTTAGCAGCTGTCTGCAAGGAAAAGTAGCACATAACTGCAGGGGTTCAATAAATATGTAACTTACCTACTCCAGCACGAGTTGTCACGCTCACCTACCACATGTGGTCATTTACGATTAGTAATGCTAAGGTGACATTTTCCTGATATCTTGGATAAAAGGCCCGTGCCATACTAATACATAGTCATTATACACGAAGAGACCTTAAATTTGATTTTTACACATCTTTTTTCTTGAATAAAAAGGACAACCGTTTTATGCACCTTCAGGTATTCTTTTTACATTCATGTGTAACATCTCTATTTATTTGTCAAGTTAGGAAATACTCCCGGAACACATTTTGCTTTATAAACAAATAGTTTCTCTTTCTTAATGTTCCATATATATGCTACCTTTAACACCGAAGGTCATATCAGCGGACTTGAATCTCTTGGGACAATTGCTTAACAGCAATGGTGTTCACTAGTGATTTTAAACTTTGGGTTTCTACTACTCTGAATTAGCTTAAAGTAAACTCACACACATTCACACTCCCATCCATACTTCCACATTCTAGGGAGGATGGGAAATAATCCTAGTTAAAGAAAAATTCCCACTCTCCAGCCGGGAATCAAATCTGTGATCCCTTGCACAACAAGCACATGCTACGGGGCCAACCAAGTAATTTCTTTTTCATTAGATGTTTATACTCTGAATTCTACCGCGCGAGTTAATTATACTAAACTGTCACTATCTTTTAACAACATATTGTCTCAAAGTGGCTTTTAGAAACGTCACTAACTAATTTTTATTCAAATCTAATCCTCTAAGCCTTATGTTGGTATAGATAGTTATTTGAAACTTGAGAGTACAAACTATTATGTTTTTGAAAACTCTAGGCTGTGTTCAACCGCCTAATACTGTTTTGGATAGGTATAACTAAACAATTGGCCTGGCATTGTTAGTAATTACCATATCTAAAGCGACATTTAGTTTTTAGAGTTTAACATCCCCTTAAAAAACTAAGGTCTGCAGAGATGTTAAATGAAATCGATGGACTGATGCTCCATTGAGAGGGAGGTTATTGGATAGTTGTCTTGCGACAATAAGGGAAAATTCCGAGAAAAAAAAATATACATCGATACAACTCACCCGATATTGAAAAGTCCTCCGGACTGGAACAGTCATGGATGTGGGCTGTGATATAAATGTACAGCAAGCATAGGAATTCAGAGTAGGCATCAAGTTATCCACGGTCAATATACAGAATGGTAACAATAGTGGCCAAGGGTCACTGACGGACAGTAAACACGGCCTGGCGAGTGCTGTCTGCAAACACCAACGAATTATGAGGGATGGAGGCTAGTTTGTTACTTATGTAAACTCCAGTAAAGGTTCAACATTATTTCCTTAGTTTCGATCTGACTTCAACGCATTATAGGAATTTTGTGCTAGATATTGAATCTGTCAACGTAATTAGGACTACTTCAAATAATTCTTAATTGCATTTTACCCAACATGCTTAACATTATAAAGGATATTAACTCATTTAGAAGGTCAAGAGGTTAGTACTGTTTTCAGAATACTGGGTGGAGGGAAACTTACTACATTCCTTCTAATATGTGTTTATAGAACCATTACGAAGTCTAATGGCATTTTGTTCTTTGATCAACAGATTTGGAAAAAATAAATGGTTTTTGTTCCAAATCACTATTATTATGATGATTATGATGATTTATCATCATTATTATTCCCTCTTCATTACAAAGCGAATATGTACTTAGGTTTTGCTTTTAATCAATGTGTTACCAAAACATCTATGACCAGTCAAAAGTCCAATCACGATTAATAACTGATTTCTATTTAATTTTACAAATTCAATTACTCTTTGGCGTTATGTTATGCCACTTTAAATTTTGACCAGCATCAGACATTTATATCCTTATTTGTGTGCATTTGTGTTTTGTGATTTTCTGCTAAAACAAAGAAATTATTTATAGTTCTACAGTTTATAGTTCCATCAATGCTTTTCCAATCTGAAACATACTTAACAAATCCTTAATTTCTTTCTACGTTATATAACCAGGGAAGGATTGTCTCATTCCTGAATAATTTATGAACTTTCTAAAAAATATGACACTTTTATATAAACATCTAAAGTATATGCTTGGTTAAAGATGCGGTAAGTCATGGTGACGAAAACAAAGGTTTTCCCTCTCTGGTTATTAATATCATAATTATCACGAACAGCTGACGCAGAACAGGATCGGGTGCCGCACCTCTTTAATTATTACATTCTATTGTTTATGGTGTGAATAGAAAGTTTAATATCGGTGACTTTAACAGTATGTCTCCATTATCGATGCAAGAAATTTCCACCCAGCGCTAATGAGGGAAAGTTTACTTGTTTTCATCGGTATACTGGGCACAAGCTATCTTATTTGTGAGTTTGATGCCATAAAGTTTCCCGAGGGATATAACACATTGGTCGAACATTTTGGGATTAGGAGTTGTTTTGTGCTTGATAAACATGGGTGCTTTTTGTAAGTCTTCCTTAAAATTAGGATACATTTCATTATACAATTAAGGGAAGGATATTTTGCGCTGTTTTCTGCAAGGAGTAAATAATCTGACACATCCCAGTTCATCCTGAAATTTAAGGCAAAGAGAATGCCGATAGAACTAACAAGGGTTCGATGCACTTTTCGGAGGTCTGAACTGCATTGGATGCCACCATGTTGGTAAAATACAGAAAATACAGGTATGCAAAATACTGGACAAATACCTATCCAAAAATATCCGCATGCTTTTCATGAAGGAGCCAGGTTATAAGCTATCCTTTTCGGTGGAAAACGTATAAGTGCTCATTTTTTGTTTTATCAAAAATATTTCAAATGATTTTGATTAAAATATAATACATTTGAAGCAGTGATTGACAAAATAAATGGACATTTCATTTTTATAGTAGTCTATTAAGTATTTTCATACAAATGAAATTTTGTACAATTTAACACAACAGTAACAGTAGCCTATAGACAAAAACTTCTATACCTAGAAATGTTTGCAATCCATCTGTTCTGAGTCCATCGTGATAGTTCGTTAATAATAACCATGATCTTTGTCATAATAATAATAATAATAATAATAATAATAATAATAATAGCAATAGCAATAGCAATAGCAATAGCAATAGCAATAGCAATAGCAATAGCAATAGCAATAGCAATAGCAATAGCAATAGCAATAGCAATAGCAATAGCAATAGCAATAGCAATAGCAATAGCAATAGCAATAGCAATAGCAATAGCAATAGCAATAGCAATAGCAATAGCAATAGCAATAGCAATAGCAATAGCAATAGCAATAGCAATAGCAATAGCAATAGCAATAGCAATAGCAATAGCAATAGCAATAGCAATAGCAATAGCAATAGCAATAGCAATAGCAATAGCAATAGCAATAGCAATAGCAATAGCAATAGCAATAGCAATAGCAATAGCAATAGCAATAGCAATAGCAATAGCAATAGCAATAGCAATAGCAATAGCAATAGCAATAGCAACAGCAACAGCAACAGCAACAGCAACAGCAACAGCAACAGCAACAGCAACAACAGCAACAACATAATAATAATAATAATAATAATAATAATAATAATAATAATAATAATAATAATAATAATAATAATAATAATAATAATAATAATAATAATAATAATAATAATAATAATAATAATAATAATAATAATAATAATAATAATAATAATAATAATAATAATACCACACCTGAAAGTAGAACTGATCGGTTAGACATTCTTTCTCATAGAATGAAGATGAATACAATAATATTGACCCGATTGATGATAAAGTATTTCATGAAGTGTAAGTGAAACAGCTCTAAGCTGGCTAAGGCCTAACGCTCGGACGCTGTGTCCCCGATTTCTGCCCACTACAGGAGTGGGGTGCAGTAACTATTGGAGGGTGGTCAGCGCCCCGAGCCCTTTCGGCCGTTATGCTGTTCTCGCGGCCTTTATTCGAGAAGCCCCTCAATTGCCCCCACCCCCGGGACATAAAGAGGCTGATTGCACCCCGGAAATTCCCACGCCGGTACCGGGGATTGAACCTGGGTCCTTCGCGTGATAATTCGTCACCACGACTAAATGTTGTTTCTAGATGTTGTAACTAAGAACTGTTAAAAATATTGAATAGTGAAGTATGGACAGGGTGCCACCGTGACTGAGCGGTTAGACCGTTCACCTACCACCCAAGCGGCCCGGGTTCAATCCCAGGAACCCGCATGTGGTATACGTGGTGGATGAAACGGCATATGGGCGGGTTTTCTCCGGGTTCTACGGTTTCCCCCGCCACTCATTCCACTAATCGCTCCATCACCACATTTCCCATAATCCATTTAGCCTGCATTTCATATCAACCTCTTCCTCACTATCATACCTGGTGCACCCGCTTCCAGGTCTTCACTCTATCCGGTCCATAGCTTCCTGTGCCCCTCGACAGACGTCTGAGCCTGAGCCCTGGCTTATAAGTTATATAGGGTGTAAGTCCTACGTAAGGGGAGGGTAATGAAGTGAAGAAGAAATATAGGCATAAAATGTTAGTATGAATACATCTCTACTTATATCGGATAAATGCAGGTCCATTGTGGGTAGACAAAGTTGTTCGACTACCCGAATTAGGTCTTTTTTTTTTTAATTTTATTTAATGTATATACTGCATCAAATAGGTGTGTGTTTTCATTATCTTTCAAGTTTAGTCATCAAATTTGCTCGCTTATGAGAATATTTCACGCAGTTCTATGAACCCTTCACACGCCACTGTGTAATTTAACACTCGCAGGAAGAGACACTAACACAGAAACGTGTTTCAACATCAACTTCAAGTTGTAAACTTTAAATCACATGAAGAACTCCCAGATGGAAACTTAGTGGTATTTTGAGCCCTTTGAGGCACTCATTTATTTGAATGAAGATGGTACACGAAGTTAGCCCAATGCTGAAAACAGATTATTTTGCTAATAAAGCCCACTTTCTCTTTTGCCCCGTTTTAATGACTTAGAAACAAACGCAATTAAAAGTTTCATAATCTTTAATAACGCGGCGAAGATTAAACAGCTGGAGGAATGGGGAAGGGTGCGGCGATTTGAAGAGGATGTATCATGGTATCAAAGCCACTCTATCATTGCCAGCCAAATGTTAAGTGCAATGTTAAAACGAATTTTTTTAACTTGGAGAGCACTGACTTGCATATTAGTCCTCATAAATGATTCTTCTTTCTGCTACAGTTATTCGCGATACATATTTTCCTAAAAATGTTCAAAAGTAAGCAATAAGCATTTTTTTACCTGCAGTTTGTCGATACAACGTTCAGATGTTTAATCAGCAGCATGTAGGAATACAATTTTTAGTGACTAACGATTTTTTTTTTCAAAATAAAAGAACGAAACAAAGTGGGCTACAGATTTTAGATACACTTCATCAGAACATGTAAGAATATGGACACATAAAATACAACATAGAATATTTAGAGAACGGCTAACGACTGAAGTAATCCTTTAGTACAATTTACGTTTCTCCTGGAATAGGTTCCGTCTGTATATAATAGCCTGAGACGATATTACAGGCTACTCCCAGAAAACTGAAAGAATGCATTGTGTTTTTTGTGTCGATGTTTCAGGATAGCTTCTTTTAATAAGAATTTTGTAAAAAATTAAGAATTACAAAAAGGTAACGGAGGAAATTTCTTGAAAATGTTAGTGTGGCAACGAACACACAAACACACGCACGCACACATACACGCACACACACGCGCGCGCAACAGCTTTAGCAAATTCATCCAATAATTCGTCCCCTGAAGCTTTATATTCTGTACTTGACACATAAATAGCTACAATATATCTTGTGTCTAATCTTTGTTATACATATCAAAACAATATAGCACAGTAGCGCACATGAAAATCAAATAACTCTGATTGTTAAGATTAATTACATAAAACGTTTACACACCTCAATTTAATCTTAATCATATAATCGTTATTTACATTACTGTAAAATGAAAACTCTTAAAAGTATGCAAATCATTAATTATAACTATTCATTCTATTTTAGAAACCGACCTACAGATATCAAAACCTGCCAATGTATTTATTCAGTTCATTTGTTCTGTAATTGATGTGAACTTTAAACGCTTCGTTATTGTGAGTCTCGTTTTCAAATCTAGGAAATGATTCTGAGAACAATAAACGACATGGGAAGCGATAACTTCCAATGACAACAGCGCTGTCAAGTTCTGGGATTCACTGTCTTCAGTGAAATTTAGAAAATATGCAATTATTTTTAAAAAACCAATGGATGTTTACTGAACGCTTCTTGTACTAAATTAACATGGTGTTAAAAAATTTCAGGATTTATTTTTAATATTTTTGTAAGAATTGTAGCTTTTTTAACGACTGCCCAAGAAAACTAAAAATTTTACATAATCTGTGATAGCCATTTACTTAAACAAAGAAGAGGCAGGCAGAATTTAAAGGTTCATGACCTAAGCAAGCGTGAAATATTGCTTAACTAGGATAAACACAGAATTTCATAAATAAAAATCAAATAATTTTACTGTCATTAAAATTCAAACTGGCGAAATTAGCTTTTATGTATCAGAAAATAGTGAATAATATAGTAATGTTGGTCTAGATGGCCTTTTAAATGTTTAACTGATAACATGTAATTCGGTCTGATTATTTTATAAAAACTAAATGGACAGAGAAGAAATGCAAGTATAAAAACGGAATTTGGTCTACAATATCATGTAGCATGAAGTCACAAAGTTAAAATGACTCTGTAGTCTACCTTTGAAGTGTCTATATCACCAAGAAAATATCAGTCACAGTAGCTCAGTGGTGGATCGCTGGCACGACCGATGGTACTCCATTTTTGTTACTACATTTCAACATTCCAACTTTAGTTACACATGGACAGGGCGAAAAATTAAGTATCTAGTTGGCAACGTATGTAATCTGAATATTTTCATTATGCTAGGACTTTACTGTATACCTATCGTGGTCAGTGTTGCAGAGCTTATGTTAATGAAATAAATAATCGAGATTATAGCAAATTAGGACACTATATATGCAATAGCTTGTCTAAAGTTTGTACATTTTTGGGACGACCTCCATATCAATTAAGCTCAATGTGCAACGATTTCAAAGAAGTCCGAAATATACGGATAAGTGGTTTTAAAACTCTTACTCAGAGAATTTAATGCAGCATTTGATGCGTAAAGAGAAATTCACATGTCAGTATTTTCATTTGTTTAGTTACAGCAACAGTTAAGCTAAAAAAAAAGAGTAAAATAAAGAATGTAAAACAAAAAACGAGCTAGTGTATAAGCCAGTTATTTTCTCAGCACAGTATAAGCTACAAGCTTAAGTTATGAAAATTATAGGAACTTCAAACGTAACTTTGTACAGCGGCAGTAATATATTGTGTGTTATGTATTTTATCCTTGTGTTGCACAGCTTAAGCACAACTCGACTAAGCCTCCTGTGTAACAATGTGTAGGAGAAAGAGAGAGAAATGCCACACCAAGTAAACCCGTGAGTAGTAGGGCTTGGAAAAACACCCCGATGCTGTTGGGTGGACGTAATCATGGTTAAATCAAGGCTACTAGCGCGTTTACCATTGAAAGAGAAAGTAAACCCAGTGTGGGTGTGGACGTATTGGCAAGCGTTTCTACGGCTCCACACTCACACACACATATACACAGGCGGGTCTGAATACCAGCCGCAATTTAAAACAGCAGCAGCTTTGTATAGCGTACAGCACATCAAGAAACATGCTCCTGCTTCTATAGATTTAGCTATATTCAATTCAATATTTATAACTACAACAAGAAATTATCTCAATTCAATAAATTAACACAGTCATTCGATAGAGCATTAGAACAAAGATTGGAAACAGGACACAGGACTTCAAAATACAATATTAGTGTTAAGATGAAAAGGGTCATTAAATTAATAAAATCTGTTTGCGGCAAGTCATCTTTTGAAATCATCCTCAAGGGAATTTAGAACAGATTTTTAGTCGAAGTGGCCAGTATTTTAGTTTTTTTTTCCTGCAAAAATGAACACTTTAGAATGTCAGTAAAACATTTAAATACCTTTATCGTGTTCCAGACCCTTATAAGGGCTGGACAGTTTTAACTCGACACCAGGTTCATTAGCCTGTATTAATATTTCCAGCATAAAATTTAAGTTTTCTCAGAAAAGTTTTCAATATGACAAATAACCCATGCAGTACAGTTTTCTTTACTTTTTCATGAAACTTGGCACAATAGCCCTACAGTACTATCTAAAGAAATTGTAGAATCCATTTAGTCCAAGCACAGTGGCGCTATTAATCCAAAATTTTACGTTTTAAGCTGCAGTATCTACATTAGAGTTAATACTTTGTTATTCAAAGCACAAAATGATAACTTCGTAGGAGATCAGACACTAATATTATGCTAAATTGGTACTGATGAAAACAAAATTGTACTTCAAGGAGTATTTTATATTTTTCAAGTAATATCCCAATATGAAAATATGTAGAAAATAGCTTATAACTGAAAAACTGATTCATCAATTTTATTGAAATTTATACAGCATGCTATTTAGAATGAGGTTAACCAACATACAAAAATTCAAGAAGATCGAAGAAAAATTTCATAAAATCATAATTTGTCCTACGTTCCCTTAAACCAATTTAAGCCAGCTGAAGGTGGAGCTATGCATTAAACATACTAATGCCATTAGTATCTATTTCTTGAATTTAATCACCTTATGAGTGACAACTTCCTTGTATCTAATTCTGGTGGTGTTGAAAATGGGCGACCGAGCTTCTCTCGGCTTTTCTTTTCTTTTCCTTTTTTAATCGTGTTTTTTAGGAGATACTTATTTAGATAAACTTGAAAAGCAAAATGTTAACTAATATAAATATTCATCCTAATTGTCGGAGCCGTTTCCGTGACGAGACCTTTAATATCCTGGCTTGTCTGTTGAAATTGACCCATCAATAGAGAAATTATGACCAAAATAAGGTTTCGACTGTGATTGTTACGCGTGGAATAACTAGGTCAACTTTCTTACTGTATTGATAGCCCTGGAAAAGGACTTTAAAACACTATGTACTTTTGTTGAAATAGGTCCATTAGAAGAGAAGAAAAGTCCAAAATAAGGTTCAATTGCTCTGTAGAAGCGGGAATACACATTTTTAATGTAAAATCGCGTTTTTTTTTTTCAGGAATTACACCTAGATAAACTTAAAAAGCTAAACCTTGTCTGAATACAAAATTTGACCGAAATCGTTGGTCGTTTTTAAGTTGCGCGGAATATATACAAGAATTGCTCGTTTGAATATATAAGATGTGTAATACATATGTGTAATATACAATACCCTATATTGATTAGTATATTAGTCAGAAAGTGAAAGTATTTAAATAAAGAACGACAGAAATAGTTAATGCCGCCAACAAACTACTAGTATTTTACAATATTGTGTTCTGTGTACGATTGCTATATGTACAGTTACACAATTCTTTTTCAGAGTGAAGAAAATTTTGAAGGTTGCTGACAGAAAATTCAACATATATGTTCTATTAATAATACAAATATCTTAAATATATGGTGTTTTAATCAATATCGTTAAGGTGATTTTCGAGAAAATAAAAAACAATGAACATTTTCCCATGAAAAGGATAATCTTGGGTCATTGAATTTCTTTTAGAAAAAACTGTCACATTCTTGGAGGATGTGGAACTTAAATACAAAGTTTGGTATCCATCCGACTTACCGCTTTATAATTATGCTCGTGCTTAAAACCAGAGGCACATTCCCATACACAACCCTCCTCTTTCATGACGGAGGAGAGTTCACAACTTGAAATATGTATTCGGTGAAGTATCGATATGGAGTGAAATATAAAAAACCCCGTTCGCGCCACATGTTGCCATATGTTGCTGATGTAGTTACTGCTTTTATTATATTGGCAATACCACTTCCCCACCTTGCTATCTAATGAATTTCGAAATGGGGTTTTTGCGTGTTTTAAGAGTTTCAGAAGGCAATATCATGTAAACAATGATATACTGGCGTTATTTATCAAAGTATCCAACATTCCTTAAGTTTTTGTGGCGAAAATTGAGTTTGGTTAGAAATATTATCCACTTTTTTGTTTGCTCACCATTTCTCTACGTAGCTGACTTTCACAGCTTGTTTGAAGTAAAATTATAAAATTTTCATACTTTTATCTTATATTTCATGTACATACTTAGCCTTGATTCCAAAAATCCTCTTATTTTAAAACCTCTAGCAACTACATATTAGAAGTAATTTTATAAGGTCGTAAATGACGAACATATTGAAGATTATATTTATTTTCTAAATTAATTAAGTTTATATTGCTCTGTAACACAGATAAAATATATTTGCATATAATTATGATTCCGGGAGTAGAAGTTACAAGGGAAAGTAATGCATAAAGACATATTACATGTTTACTGTTATTCTCTTCAAGTGTTCAAGCCTGAGCGGAGATTTTGCTAACAACTCAATCTCTTATTTCAGGAGTACAAGCACAGTTCAAGTGTCCAGAGAAGACTGGATATTTCCCAGATCCCGTGCAGTGCGACCTCTACTACAAGTGCCACAGAGGAGAGGCTGAAGAGAAACTGTGTCCGGATGGCTTAGTTTTCGATGACGCTAATCCCAGCCAAGCCCGTTGTGATCTCCCTGCTAATGTCGACTGCGGTGATCGCACAGAACTTCGTGAGTGTTCATTATTCAACAGCTACTGCACATAGCGTCTCAGAGGCTCAGTTTGAAAACATTTTCACACTTTGTGATATTTATTGTTTTTACTTCAGCTATAGAAATCTCACCAAATACTTTAGGTATTATGAAGCATTACTAGAGTCAGTATTCCAAAAAGGTATCACGACCCCTGGGAAAAACTTCAATTTTCTATATTTTTATAGGCATACAACCAATCTTTGCACGTTTAAGGGTGTTTATGTTATGAACTATCATACAAATTTCCAGCACAATGTTTTATTATTTTGAGAGAATTATTCAGTTTATTGAGAATGCAAAAATACCTCCATATTCAAAATATTCCATGCTCATCAAAAATTAAAATATCACGTATTATTATTATATAAACTAATTACCCAACAAATACCATATCTCTAGCAAGGAAGGAAAAATTACTTTTCAAGTAGCTTATTTCTCTTTGATGGAATTGAAAATGTTTTTGAAACTTTGTGTATTTATTTGCTAAACAGATTTTCAGATTTTAAAAGCAAAGACGGAAGTTAAAGTTACACAAATGGAGCAATGCTGGAAATATTCTAGAATAAAATATAATGCACATGGAGCAGATATATTAGAAATGTAAAGTTGAGGAAAATCAATTTTTTACTCACATGCATCTTGATAGCGAGTCAGATTACCTGTTTGTTATACCTTCCCTCTTTTGTCTAGTAGTCTGTCTTCAGATTCATAGCTTGACCTCTTTTCTCTGAATTGGGCTCCTTTTTAACCCTATTGGCCCATATTTTGTTCAAATACTGCCGAAAAATTGCAGAAAAGGGGCATTTAAGTGTAGCACATGTAGCATTTTAAGGCCTGCGCTAGACCTTAAAAAATGGTGGAATATAACTGCCAACCAATGACTGAAGGTTTGGGGAACATTTATACACATAAACCTAAAAATAATACATTTGATAACTGTTCAGTCATCTTTCAGTCATTTTTACAGAGTCCCTTAATTGCTGCCAACAAGTCTTAATGTAGGGTATTTATTCTCTTTTGGCATTTATCTCAAAATGCTTGATTCATTATACTCAAAGTAGTGGAGAATTTTTTTATTCTTAACATTCCCAAAAATGTTTTATCAATAAGCTCTAGAAAAAAACGGATATGTAACAAAATATCATTAGGTTGTCTAATGAAGACAAGGCTAACTGTGACCACCACCTTTCCTCTTTTCCTTCTATCCATCTCGTGCTTCCCCCTCTTATTCTTCGTCTTCGGTTCAGGGATAAGCAAATGCTTGTTTCGTTTTCGCACTTTGTCCATTATTTGCATTTCTTTATAACCAATTTAAGTTATAAAACTAATATTTTAATTAAACTACCCTTTTATACTTACTACTAAGAAATGGTTTATGCAATTATATCAATTTATCATTTGCAGGGTTTTGGTGGTCCTCTAGTTACATCTTATTTCTTTTATCCTTTAATTTATAAATGTTTAACACTTTTCATACATTTTTAAATTCATTTTGTGGTAAGAATATTCTAATCTTTCCTAAAATTACCATCTCTGGTGGTGCTTATACTTTTCATTCTTTGATTTTCTTTTATCCACAATTTTCTCCTAAACAGGAAGAATCATCTTGCTAAATTCAGTTCATTTCCTTTCACAGTTATAATTTTATTCCCATGTATTTGTCCCATTGTTAAAATATAAATTGTAATCTAAATAAAGCGATTAGCGATCGTTTTTGCTGGATGTTATTTTAGTATTTGCTTCGATATCTATTTGTCTTTAATATTGAACGCTTATGCCAGCTTTTTACAGTGAAAGTATTTAGTCACTTAATAAATTAATTCTTTCTTTACAGAGGAGCCACAACCAAGCCCAGGATGCCCAAGAGCGAACGGCTACTACAGGCATTCTGACCCTCAAGTTTGCGACAAGTTCTTCAACTGTGTCGACGGAGTATCCAACGAAATGCCCTGCCCACCTGGTCTCATCTACGACGATTCCAGAAACACCTGTGCTTGGCCAGCGGAAAGTCATCGTACTGACTGCTCCAACAGCAAAAGAGGTAAAACGCAACGGCAGTTGATATGAACTCGGGCTCCTTGACAAGAATTTGATAGATCTTTGACTTGAATGAACAGCTTTCAGCCAAGTTAACTAAGATTTATTTTCACTGTTGTCTTAATAAGCATTATATTTCTGTAAATTTCGATGTGATCTCAGTTTCCGAGTTACCAAATGTTAAAGCTCAACTTTATTATCCTGTGCCAAATGATTCAAATGATGCAATTTTAAAATCATCCGTTTCTTTAAATTATGTAACATTGACGTGATTATAGTGCAGAAATCTGTGATATCGCTGTTTTGCTAGCCTTATTCAAAATAAAACTTCTTAAATTTTGCCATCTGAATCTTAGTCTTTTGTAGTTAATAACCCAAATATATATTATAAAGGAAAAACTACGATACTTGTTTTGGGAATTCACATGAGAAATTTCAGCAGGTGAAATAGTTATACTTTTCTAAGTAAATAAAACCATTAGGTTGCAAATGAGTTAAATATTGATTTAATATTGCTCATCACACTGCCCTCAATTTCCAACAAAAGTATCTGCACTTGTACCCCTAATATCCTGTATAAGTATCTGATCGAACCTTAATTTAAAATAAAACATAACTTATCAAGAAAATATTACAAGAGCTTAATTTGAGGGTCTTACCCAAACCATGCGTATCAACATGAAGTCGTGTATTATCTTTTAACCTGTAGTAAATGTAATTTCTCATGAAGCCGTAATTATTTACCTAAACATTTATATTGTAGCAAAACTGGGTATGATATCAGCCAATACAGTGTTTTGTTTTGAAAATGCTACTCTGTTAACAAGGAACTGCTGTTACAGACTCTCTCGAGGACGGCTTCTCCTGCCCGAAAGAGGAAATCACCGGACCAAATGGTAGAGTTTTGCCACATCCAACGTTCCCACATCCAGATGACTGCCAGAAGTTCTATATCTGCAGAAACGGTGTTATGCCACAAAAGGGCAACTGTCCAACAGGCACCGTGTACAATGAAGTCAGCTTTAAATGTGACGAACCAGAAAACGTTCCTGGATGGTAAGAATATTTCTTTTTTTAAAATCTTTTCAACAATGTCATTTGAAAGTTGTTCAATAACCATTAGTTTCCTGAAGAACTATAAGCTGCCTCAAAGTAAACAGCTATGCTGTCAATGAAGCTGTTCAAGGTGGCTTAATTTTGTTCTTTTTTCTTTGTTTTTTATTTAGTGGTTCTGCAGTATTTCACATTTCTTCATTTTAAGTACTCTCCCATTTGGCTCTGACTGTTCTTAACTTTTCAACTTTAACTCATTTTCTATCTTCATTCAGTAGATAGTTTTCGGGCTTGTAGGCCGTGGTCCAGTCGATGAATTACGGCCTACAAGCCCGAAAACAACCATCTATTGGATTAACGTCGGCCATGAAAGCCTAAGCATGTATATTGTATCTTCATTTTTAACTTAGGAAAATTTAAAAGGATGCTGCACATAGATAAATGCAAAATGTTTCAAATTTATGTTGATTTTCTTCAGCATGTAAACAAACGCAGAACTTTTTAGAAGTACAAGTGATTCACTTTACTACGTCATTTTGTATTTTACATCGACTTCAATGTCTTCCTTCACTCTTAGGGCGGTACTATTTACAGAACTGCTCATATATAACTTGCATCAAAGTTTCCTACCGTGTGCTTTATATATATTTTTTCTGGCTGAGAAATTTTAATAGAATTGTTGCACTGTGAGACATTGTAATTAAATTTCCTTTTGATTGTGCACTCATGAGCAGCACCTTCACTTGGTATTAAATCTCAAACAGTCTTGCTATCTTCCGAGTTACAACTTACGTTTTAGCTGAGAAAATAGTACTTCGCTGATGCAGAACCACCCGAGGTTATTGCATGTCACTGGGTCTTTAAACTTTACCAGCTCACACGAAGGTAATATAATCCAAACATCGAAAACATCGATTTATTCTTATTCCGGTGACATTCATTCTTTGGTCAACGTTTATACTCCAGATGAGATAAGAATAGCGAAGTTTGGTGTGGCAATAAATCCTTAGTTATGCCAGTGGACAGTTTTATGAAAATAAAACTGCTGTTGGGATCTGACATAGGCAACACTGTAAATGTGCAATTATATTTTCAATATTTTATAATTTGACTTTTTCACAATTATTTAAATTTTATTGCAATGTCAGAAAACGTTACACTATTATTAAAGGCAAATTTAGGTTTTGTAAGAATTTTTATGAATGTTTTAAAATTTCCATATGATGACTATATTCCAAACAAGGATGATTAGAGGTGAAGCGATGAATAGTATTCGAGATAAACCAACCAAGGAACACAAATATACTTATATACAAAATTCTAGAATACCCTTTTTAAAAAAATAAGAGCAAATCTTAGTGACTATTAATGATGCTGAACCACCTTATATATTTTGAGGTTACCGTTAATGTGGACAACTGTACACATTCTACTATAATCCAAATCTTTATGGGTTTAATTTTTAAACGGTTTACCATAGGTCAGCCTTTTCCATATCCCAAACTTGGATTTAATTTGTAATTTACGTTCTAGTTTATTTAGCTGTTGTGTGGAATAAAACCACAACTGAAAACTGAATTTTTATTTTTTTTACGAATTATTGGTATTATCGTGTATTATAACTGTAATAAAAAATTAGCATGTGTCTGCGTGTGTATGTATCTGTACCTATGTGCTACCTTTTTTCGCAAAAATGGCCATAACGGTTATCGTGTAGCTTATCCAATATATGTACATTTAGAAAACTTTAAAAAATAGCACTAATTTCTTCAATGGGGTGGGAGTTCCAATGTGGGGGCAAAATAAAAAGTAATTATCTCGCGTATTATTAATTATTTTAGATATATCTATAAGAACAAATTTTCTTAACATAATAATTCAATAAGGTTTTCTTTCTCGCTATAGTAAATGTTTAGGAAATTCTACCAAGCTGCCATACAGGTACCATATGTGTAAATCAGTTACAAGAAGTGTATAATTCCGGCAACACTGCAGGTACATATAAGGAAGAACCACAAATGTGTTATTAAACTGGGTAATTGTAATTTAATTAAAAAGCTAGTCATTTTAAAAACATCACATAACTTGTAACTTGTAAGAAGAGTGAAGGGAGGGCAATGGAAAAGGGAGATGAGAGCTGCAAGACTTGGGGAGGGAGGGAGGGAGGGAGAGGGAGAGGGAGAGGAAGAGGAAGAGGGAGAGGGAGAGAGCGTGCATGTGTGTGTGGAGAAGGAAAGAACGATAAAGAGAGAACGCCAAGACTTTGCATCACGCTAATCTGCATTATCTCATATCAGCCTCATTTTTAACTTTCTTGCTTTCTCTGATATTACAGATGGAGAGTTTTTCACCATACATCTAGATATACATCAGAATTAAAATACTTCTGTGCTGTTCATACAAAATAAACTACTAAGCAAAAACGAATTTCTGTTTCGGAATAGTAGGATAACAAAAAGGTGTGCTGTAGGCATACATTTTCTTTGAAGATAACTGTGACCCACTTCTGTGAATATCGAATGACGGTGGACGCGGAAATCCCTACGAAAATAAAAATGTTTCTCTATTTCCCCGCAGAGGATATTTTTTACTGCAGAAGAAAACAGATTTCCATTGAGCGGATCTGAAAGGTTCACAAAGCACTTCACAGAATTACGGGGAGAAAGAGGCTTATATAAGAATGGAGGGAATATCTCCCGGGACCTGTATGCAGATCACATAACCCGTTATGAATTTATATGCATACAGTCCCAAGCTGGATGAAAAGATTGCTACCAGCGAATTAAAGGGAAAACCACAGATTGAGATTTCCCCAGAAAACTGAAGATACATCGTACTACGAGATACACTTGATGATAGTTACTGCGATTGCGGTGTTTTCTAATGTTTAAATACTTATAACTTATATGTTTAAATTAAAGAACTGTGTTGCTTGAAATTAGCTACACATGTAACAAAATTGCTAAAACATTCTGATTAGGTTGAGTTTATACGAGTATTACGACAAATTACGCTGAAACATTACAAAAATTTGTAGTGAATTGTGTGTTAAGAACCCTTTAAGTTTATTCAGCTTTTAACTAAAATTAAAATAGTTATTTATTTTATTTATATTGACGGAGTTAAGGACATCAGAGTTTCGCTCTGACATTACGAGAATTACAGAGACTAAACAATATAAATGCAATATTGTAGGTCAGAAACATCTGCAAAGTCTATTTTTTAAAGTTGTTTGTTAACGACGCTCTCCGGCCGTGCCGTTGCCGAGTGGATAGCCCGGGTAAGGTGGCCCGGGTTCGATCCCAACCGCCTCATGTGGGATTTGTGGTGGACGAAGCGGCGCTGGGGCGGGTTTCCTCCGGGTTCTCCGGTTTCCCCCGCTATCTCATTCCACCGGTGCTCCATCTTTATTCCTTGTATCAGTGTTTTCGCCTGAGGAGCCGCATGTAATAAAAGCGGGTGTCAAACACTTGAAAAAAAGATATCAGTTGCCAGAATCATATCAGCGTGCTGGTGTGCCGGGATTTCGTCCTGCAGGAGTTCTTTTACATGTCAGTAAATCTACTGCCACACCTTTTAGCACACCTAAAGACTATCTGCTGCAATCTTTGTAGTAGTGAACCAAAGACTAATCAACTGAGTCATCCAGATCGACGAAGTCTGGCTGATTTCATTAGAGATAACTGTTTTCTACATTACATTTGTGAACTAAAAATACCATGAATGCATACGTAGTTTATATTATATTATTCATTCGAGGGAACGCTATATCTGGGCTGCTAATATTAAAGGCAGAAACAAGTAAACCACAAACTTATTAATCGGTACCTAAGATGCGTACTGAAAATTTGGTGGCCGAAAATCATCAGCAAGAGTGTATTATGGAAAATTACAAATCAAATACAACTGATAAAGAAACGAAAATGGACATGGGTTGGACATACGTTGAGAAAGGAACTCGGAAGACCGAGAGCGACTTGGAGGGGAGTCGAAGCTGAATTAAAACCAATGTAAGGAGATGCAAGTTTTGTCAAGAGTTCGATGGTAAAGATTTGTTACAGCCCTACGTTTCATCTAGGAATTAAAGGAATTTATTATTAATATTGAGGGCACCAATAAATCGGAAATCAATATTCTAGAATGTTATTTATACTTGTGTAAATGCGTGTACCATTTCTTGGGTCCGTATTTTACTGGTTTGTTATGCATTTTGTTTGTTATTCAATGAAATGAGGTATATAATTGCAGCAAAAATTAGCGTGCAGTTTGGAGTATAAAGGCGAAAGGGGAAAGGCACACAAATAAACTTCAGAACGAATACCACTAAAGTCCCACCATTATTAAAAACATTAAGGCTTGGTACAACACGTTTGTGAGCCCGGCATTGTTGTTGACAACAAAAAAGTGGGTGATAAATGATGAAGATATGAAAGAGCTCGCGTGTCCACAGAAATCGATGCGGAGAGCATCTAGGGAGTTGCAATGCCACCAGATGTAGTTTATGAAGAGTTATGCACTAATAGTCCGCTCTATCAGATATATTAAGTTGCTACAACATGCCAAGCATTTAATGTTGATGTTGACCTATTGCACAACATTAGAGAGAACCCACATTATTTGGATCACATTGTTTTCTGGAAAGAGTCAACTTTTCAGAGATACGAGAATACTCTGTGGTTTGTGAAATGGAAAGGGATTCCATTCCACAGGTACATGTGGTTTGCTGTGAAGTTAATGGGCTATTCTTTTTTCAAGAGGCTACTGTTAATGTAGCGAATTATCTTTACATGTAGGAACAATTTTTTTCCTTACACAAGTAGAAAATTTACTCCAACTATAGATTCCCAGCAGGAGTACCATGCCACTTGGCTCCGCAGGGTTTGGTGTATTGTTCATGATGGGTCAACGCTTTGGTCTACTCCTTCACCCCACTATTCACCATTGGATCTCTTCATGTGGATTACATTATGGATAACCCGTACATAAAGAATGTGATAAACATTCAAGAATTGAAGCGAATGATCCAAGATGCAGTGGCAAGTGTCACTCACAAAAGATGGGGAATACATGAAGAGAACTTGACAACCATTTGCAAATCCCAGGAGGTGGAGTGATCACGAATGAGTTAAACTTTGAGTTTATAAATGCAATGTAAAAAACAGGATCACTAATGGATAAAATTAGTCTGGGAGTTTACACACACCCTCTATGTCGATACATACAATATTAACTCTAGATTGGATTCACTTAAGCAACGCAAAGCTTAAGACATCTGGGTAAATTTCTTCGATATCTTATCTTAAGAATCCCCTAATAGTGTTGTGTTCTAATCCAGACGTTACCATATAAGGTTACGGATGGGTCTTCAGTAAGAAGGAACATATTTCACACACACCGTGAATGTCAGAAACGTATTTCGCTGGATAGAAGAAAGTTCAAATTGGTTAAAGCTGCTTGGAGAATTATTCTGACATAAGGCGGTGCTAGTTATCTATGGAAAACCAGCAGGCATAGGAAAACAAAATAATATTGACTGCAGATTGGTGAACTGGTGTTCAAGAGCTGCAAGTTATTTGTGCACTAGATCAACAAACGCCCCCCCCCCCCCCCCGCAACATAAGTAGCTTTACTCGTATTATGTGACATGTGATTTAGATATTACTTGGTTTGCGTCTGACAAGAAACAGGCCACTACCTTGATATTTCCGTTCTCTTTTACAGCTTTCTGGCCCATAAAATTTTTAACTCTCTTCCACTGTTCTCGTTGCTAGGTGGTTGGGCAACCCCTGTCGTCTCGTCGATGGGGACACTTGCATGGCACCAGATCCGCAGGGTGGTGGCTGCTCAGCGGGGTTGGCACCGCTATTAAGAAATCTCAGCACTTGTTAGGGACTTCTCTGCGTCTCTGTGGCTCGTCTGCATGCGATTTTGTGGAACTTCATCCCTTCCTCCCAGGGGTTGTTAGCCGCAATAGATCTGCTTGGAGATCGAATTGCGCAATGTGTCTCCCTTCGTCTATATACTTTACCCTTTTAAGCTCTCATCCAACCAGAATGTCTTACGCCATTCACATTTAATTTGATGCAAAACTATTAATTTAATCCTTTTTATAAATAAACCAGTATTATAGAACTCGGTACGCGTGCATAAGTAGTTTCCCAGTGGTATCCTAAAATATAGTAAAATACTAAAGAACTGATCTTACACACTGGTCACACCAAAACTAGAATTTTCTTCATTAAAGAAACATTTCTGGAGTTGAGCTGGAAATTGCCCCGGGGCTCTTCAAACACCAGGGAGAAACTCTATACTATCCAGTGTAGCCATAGTTGAAAACGGATGGGATAATCCTATAAACTAGGGTAGCCGTGGCATTTGCGGGAAGGAGCATTAACTTTGTAATTATATCTGTAGTATTGAGCAGTCATCAACAAACAACTTTGATTGTTAAGATGTTAACTATCCACGCATTATAAATGGAATATTGGATACAAGAGAAAATCAAATGTATGTAAAATATTTTACCAAAAGTTGGACAAGTTTAAGTGAAACACAGAACGTTAATGAATAATCCTAAAAGAGTTTTGAAGAAAAAACTTTAGATACCAGTATATTTGGTTTTCAGATTTACACATCAGGGTATATGGTCATAACTTATAGTTTTAATAACCGATGTTATTGCACAGTTTTTCTTGGCATTTAACATTAAAATATGTGCAAATATTGACTAAACACACGAGTGCACTTAATTTGTGATTTAAATGTTTCGAAATATGTGAAACATGTTTTATGACCTTGGAACTCATAGTAGAAGGAAAGCTTGCTGGTGCTGGTGGCGGTGGTAGTAATATACTAATTAAATAAGATACTTGATGGCTCTCTAAGACGGGAAGTATATTAGTCCAATAATTATATTTCTAAACCAGTTTTCTGTAACGGTATACCAATACTTTGCAATTTGTTGCTATTATGTGCTCCTTTACGAGTAAACTTTGATACGGATTGCACGAATTTTATTGTTGCTTATTTATGCCGTACTATTTTACTCACCGAACATATGACAAAATGTTCTCCCCTTTAATTTTATCGACTCTTCCTAGATATCAATATTCACTTACGTTTACATAACATATCTTAGAATCCTTATTATAAACGAAACAATTCAATATACAAGTATTTCGCAATTATTACATTTCTTATTCCTATTAACTTAGCTACATACAGTCAAATATCAACTTACGTGCTTAAATAAATCGTGATTATATACATTGTCATGCATTTAAGTTTTTCCCTGCTATTTCTTTTTATACACAATTTAAGCATTATACACAAGTAAACATGCACTAAGAATATTGCGCTGCTGTTTCCAACAGCGTCCTTGAAGACAATTTGCTGTTTTCAATTACCAGTGCTCTTTTTTGGGATTTCATAAATTTGATACGGTACGATTTTCGTTTAAACCCAAACAGTTAAAAACGTCGGTTCCGGCTTTCAGATGAAATGCTAAACTAATCTTCATTGACAAACCAAAGCACAAATTCCTTTGTAGTTAAGTTGTGTTAGAGACTAAGAAATGTAGTTTTTTTGCAAGTTTTCTCTAATTTATTAGATAACTTTGAGACACTGGAATGTTCCATAAGTAGACTAATGGATTTGTTTTTAATTTTCAGTGAGAAGTGGTACGAAGAATCAGGAAAGAGAAATAGAAAGTAGAAAGGCTAAAGACTGAAACATCCAAGTGGAGAGAAGAAGGAATAAGTTCAGACTTATTACCAGGCTTAAAGTTATATTGACAGCTCTAGCATTATTTTATATTGTTAGGTAATCTGCTCAATGTATATTCAGTTGATGAAAGATTCAGCAAATATACATGACAAGAAATCCTCGAGTACAAAGTGTAAAGCTACTAATATATTCTTTTACCTTATCTCAATAACTGAGTATTTTAAACATTGCGATTCTAAGTATTTCTTTCTTGCATAAGATATCTTATTTCTTTGTGATCCAACAACCTTTCTTAGTTTCATAAATGCTCCTATATAAATGAATATGAACAAAATAATTTAAGATATTTGATCACTAGACAATCTTCGATTCTCCGTTGTCTGACAAAAGAACACATGTTTCCCAATGTCAAAGATACACATTGTAACGACATTCGCTGATTGCAATCAAAATATAATTATATTAAACAGGTTTGGTTTCATGAGGAAAAACCATGTAAGTAGTTGCAAACGAAACGTCGGTCTAAAATAAAACTTTTTCTACATAGAAATGTCATCTGCCGATTTTTTCCTGCATGTTGAAGGTGCTAATTTAAGAAAATTTAGCTTTGGACTGCATTTAATAATTCTAACAATTTTAATACTTTCTAAGAATCCTGTGTGTTTTATAATTTGGTTTTAATAATATTTCTTTATATTTATTATCAAATGCGACTAAATAGTTAAATATAGATTCAGCACATAAGAGTATAGAACTGTGGACTTACTGAATAGTAAATCCAGTTAGCATTTCACATTTTAAAGTTTTTAAAAACTGTAAATATCATCTGTATTAAAGCTCAAAGTTGTAATTGTATACTATTTTTATTTCAAATGTTAGTTGACAAATATAGAGCCAATCCTTGATCATAATTATCTTCATAAGTCAGTTTACTACACCTTTAAATTCCTTTCCTAAAACAATTCTTATAATGTAGTTAACGTTGTAAAGTTTTACTTTGTAAGTACCATGTCAAAGGTTTAATGTACAAATTCTAAGATTGCATTGTGTTTAACACATATCCATAATATTGACGCATTTTGTAAAGTGTGTTATATTGGAAGAGAAATAGGAGCTAACTTACAAATGTAACTTAAAGACCATTGCCTGTGGTGTTTGTTGCCCGAGTCTTTTAATATAAAAACAAATATTTGTAATTTCAGTGCAATTACTTATTTCGCTGTTTATTTATTTGGTTTCAAAATAGTCTAAACACAAGTAATGTTTAGGTACCAAATTTTTAGATGGTTTGTGTTTCATGCAAACCTTTTCTTTTGTACTAGCTAACTGAAGTATTATAAAACATTTGGTAATATTAGTACATCTATATTGAAAAGTTTAATGCACTCAAATTCTTTTGTGACTTATTCTCCTGTATTCTGTTCTGTAATGGGTAGTTAATTTCAGAAGCCTGGTTACAAAAATAGGACAAACCTGCTATGACAATAATGAATGGACTGAATCTCCGTTGAGAAGTCCTGAAACGTTAACTAGACAACATGTGATTAGCAAACAAAAAGTATGTTATATGTGCAATAACGCTGCCAGGCATTCACTGCACTAAAGAGTGACAGAAGTAATAATTATGTGTATCAGAAAATAATTATGTTGTGTTTATAAATTTTTATGAAACTATTTCGGAATTTTTCATCTTTGCTGTATGATGAAAATGATGTAAAAGAAACAAAATATAGCATTGTGTAACATTGTTTTATAAGATGTAGTTTTATTTCTCAAGTATGTAAATATGCGACTAAGGATAATAATGTTTTCAATATTATAATCAGTGTTACATATAAAATAAAGATGTGAAAAATATGTACATTGTCAAATATACCTTTTATAACCTACAATATTTATTTTAAGTACTTATTCGTATTGTGAAATGATGTGATGTGAAATTCCAAATAAAACATCAATAAGATACATGCAGCTTACGAACAAGTGCATTATACGAGTAAACGAGGTAAATTAAAGGTGTTTATTTGTTTATTTTGAAGTGGACTAATACACATGACTCCATTCCAGCACATTTATTTATTCTTCGACATTTTATCGTTAGCGGAACATTAATGGAAATTAAGAAGTATAATTATCCGCAGTATAATTATGCGTTTTAATTGCCTTCCCCATTGATAAATAATATTTTGCCAGTTCGTGCATTTCATTTAAATGACACAGACAAGCACACTAAATATATATTTTCTCAATTAAATAGAAAACCTATAGTTACCACTATATTATAATATCCCCGTGTGTGTGTTGTAGGTTTAAGGGTGCTCAACTTAGTGGTCATCAGCGCCCTTAAAAAAAAGGGCATGTCAATAGCCAAATTACTACTAAAGAAAGAAAATATATAAATATACAAAACAGTAGCAAATGCCAAAATTGAATCAAAGCTATAAATTCAAAAGAGTATAAAAATTAGGTATATAAAGCTTCAAATCCTCAAAAACACGTTGCACTCAGCTAAAAACCTAAAAGCTCTTTCGACCGCTATTTTATTGTCCGTCAGGACCTCTGCAAGTCTGGCAGGCAGCTGCAGAGAGTTTCGAAGGTGCACTAGAGAGGAACACTAGCAGTACGTGATGGACTGATAAAAGGTTGTCGTATAGTGGACAAAGAGGAACAGGGTCTCTTAAATATGTAACCATGTGAAAAATTGCAGTGGCTTATTCGCAACCGAGTCAACCTATTCTTATAATATCCCCGACTTGTAAAATCGCTGCCTTCACCGCTCAGCGATTGCCTTGAGAGCAAACTACTTACTTTACCACTAAGCCAAGAAGTTTGGTTGATTACAGTTCTTAAATAATTTTTTTAAAATAGGTTTTCCACTTTTCAGCGGTTGCCTTGCCGTCCTGTACAAGTGTTCCAATATGTCTTATCATTCCACTGTCCCTCCTCCAATCCTCTTTTCCTCGTGGCTTTATCTATACCATCCTTCCAAGTTCCGACCAGAAGCCGACCAGCTAATAATTTTCTTTGGTAATCTTTCTTCTGTCATCTTTCTGAATGTGTCTATACCATCCGAGACACCTTGGTTTTAATCTGTCAACACTTTCTGCTGCATCCATTTATATATATTCCTTGTATGCTCCATTCTGGATACCCTGATACTTCTGAAGCCAGGAATACTTCTGAAGGAAGCATTTTAAGTCCAGACCATACTGTTTTTGACTAAGCACTGGATAAAACTGATAATGCTTACAGGGTGTCCATAAATGATTTCCTGGCTATAGCTTTTCAGTGATATATCTAATAAAACTTAAATTATATATCAATGTATACTCAAAGTTTTGAACTAAATAAATACATTATTTAAACAAGAAACAAACAATATAAACATGTTATAAATTGCTTTAATCAGGTTAATTATTCATGGAAACCTTGTATTTGCTCCACCAATATTTATTATGATAACGTAGTAAACAAATCAGATCAAACGTTTTAAACAAGAATGTAAGCCCTCAAAGTGAGGTTGGAGAATACAGATGGCTCAAGGGCTGTAATTAAATATCTGGAAACTCATAATGCATAAGTCCACATCTACGAAGTTAAAATAATAAGGCCTTTCTGGTTTAGCATAAGGGTTTGCATCCCTTAGATGTCAATGTGATGAGCAGAGAATATATTGAACTAAGATTTGAACCCATGAAAATGCCTTCATGTACTATACCGTAATCTAAGCACCATGACCATTTCATTTTTATTGACCTTAAGTCAAAATGAATAATAAGATACCGAAATTTAAGTAAAAATTTAACCATTCAAAGCTAATATGTAATTCAGTGTATTTATATCAAAGTATTGACGTAAGTCACATCAATGTGTAAAATGTGACCAACTGCACGAAGCTAACAATGCCATAAAGACCCCAAATAACTATCAATACGTATGCATCAACTGCAAGGACCAGCATAGTGCTAATTACAGAGGTACAAGAATCTACAACATTTTTCATGCCCTGTTTCAAGAATGAGATATGCTTATTAAGACATGAAAGAAGTAGCCTCAAACCAGATCAAGCAGAATCGAAATTCAGTAATCACCCCACGTTCGCAATAAAAGCATCTTACACTGGAGTTTTTCAATATGCTTCGAATAACGAAAACAGCTTTATTTCCAAACTAATGGACAAAATACTCACTATTATCCTTATTTGTGCCTTTCATGAACACATTGTAACAATAATTATAACGTCTCATCACGCAAAAAATAAACTTCAGCCTTTCTTAGAAGAACATTAGCATTTGCACTTGGAATTCCAAGGGCACTAATAACAAATGCTTTGAACTAAATCATTTTATTATCCTTTATTATACCAATGTGAGAAGATGGATACCGATGAAGCTAAACACTAATAATTTAACATTTTAAACGGGATCCTTCCATTTGATTCATTCCATGAAATAAGTCAGCAACATTCTGAGAAATTGGTCATTCATTGAGTTTTCGTTTTTAGTGAAAGGAGATTTCAAAAGTGAACATCCAAGTTGGGGCCCAAAGGACCGATCTTAGAAGCAATGTAATGCATGAGGCAGTATATCTAGTGCCCTTGGAGGTCATACATCCAAACAAATGCACCTATCATCTACCATTGTTGGGTGTTCTCGACTAATACAGTTTCAACCATTATCCTGCTTTGGTAACAAAGAATAGCAATAGAGCAATATGAAGTGGCGTCATTTCATAAGACATTCCTTTAATTGGTATCATCATGCAGAAGCTCTGAAGCTATCAACACGCTAGCCTATAGTTCGAGGTCGCGAGTTCGAACCCCGCCCTCGCGGGGATTTTGTTTCGGAAGTAAAAACCCTTCCTTCGGAAGAAAAGTAAAGCCGATGACTCTCGTATATTACGGCACATAAAAGAACCTCAGGCTTGATAAAGAAACCTCTCAGCAAAACTAACCAATATAAAATATTCACGTCATTATATAGAACGGGACGTTGAGAATCAAAGTAGTTGAGCGTAATAAATAACCACCGTCATCACTAATAATAAAACAAGTTCTGGAAGATTTTACCTACTTAAGAAAGAAGGATCATGAAGATCCTTCATGATACATATGGCTGTAACCTAACGAGAAAAAATAAAAAATAATACAAGCAGCAACACTATTCATTGGTTTCTTCTCCACCTCACATTCAATTTTATTATTATATAAAGAGAAGAAAACAATTGAATAGCGAGGCTAACATTTTTAAGCTTAGTAGGCTGAAGATGGTCGTCTATGGAGGAGAGCAAAATGTTGAATAAAACTCAAAGAATACTATAACTGAAAATTAACAGATACACTTCCATACAAAAAACAAACATTTTGTGGAATTCCCTTAAACATCAACTCAATTATTATTAATCGAAACTTCCCATCTCTCAACATTATAGATATCTCGTATCCTTTCATTTCGTCAAGTTTAAAATGCTATTAAGAGCACACTTTCAAAGAAAGCTCCGTCACATGACTTAAGTTAAAATCCTGTAGCAAGCGTTTCGGAAAAGAAACTAATTTCACTGACCCAAATATGTAATGCCATGACATGATGCACTTATTTTCCACGAAGCTGGGGACATTGAAATACGAGTATTGTTACAATACCAAACTCAGACAAGCCACAACCCTTAACTTTATATCTAGTATAGTAAGGGTTCTGCCTATGTTTCCAATACATTTGAAAGGCTTTTGCTTCCTATGCTTCACTATCTCACTACTAATTCCAGAACTTGGCTTCAGACAATTAATTTTATTCATACTCACAGGTAGCTGCATCTAGAAGTGGGTGTTATTCTAAATATTAAGCATGGAAAAATCAAGCGTGCATAAACCTATAATCATGGAACAGGTTAATAAGTATCTAGGAAGTTACGTTTGATATGACAGATATAGACCTGAAAAGGAAAAAAAAAAAAAAAAAAAAAAAAAAAAAAAAAAAAAAAAAAAAAAAACTTTATAGTTTTCGAAATTTTTGTGGTAAAATCCATAGATCCTTAAAACACAGAACGTGAAAGCATACACGGATGAAATTTTTAATACGGTTGCTGTGTCCATACTAACTCATGGAAGAAGCCAGAACAATTACACAAAAAGATAAATCAAAAGGTCAGACAGCTGAAATGAAATTCATGAGAAGTACACTAGAATGCACAATACTAGATAAAAAGAACAGATATTCAGGAGAAACTTGGGGTGGAACCATTGCTGGAGAAGCTAAGAAGAAACGTCAAAAAATGGTGTGAACATCTACAAAGGACGCCGAACTGCGGACTACCAACTTTAGCAATGGGATATAAACCAAAAGGCAAACGATGAACCCAATCCTTGAAGTGAAGAAAAAGACTGCAATGATTTATCTGAGTTAACTTCTTCTTTACCTGATTACCCTCCCCTTATGTAGGACTTACACTCCCTAGGACTTCCAAGCCTGTGCCTAGGGTCAGATGACTGTTGGGGAGCAGACGAACCTGTGAATCTGGTAGAGATAAGACCTGGGAGCGGGTGGTCAGCCCAGCATTAGGCATGTGAGTGATATGAAATGTAGGTGAAATTGATGAATGGAAATGTGATGGAGCAGTTGGTAGAATAAGTAACTGGGAAACCGGAAAACCCGCAGAAAACCCGCCCAGACGCCGCTTCATCCACCACGAATACTACATGCGGTTCCCTGGGATCAAACCCTTGATAGGCGAACGGTCTAACCACGAGGCCATGGCGCCGCCTATCTCAGTTATCATGGGGTAAATTGAAAAAATGGCCTGCGTAACAGTATATTGAAAGCTTATAAAAACATGGAATAGAATACATCAGATGTATTTATTCAGGCCTTCAAACTAAGTTTTTAATGACATCGGCATGGAATTTTTGAATGGTATGCGACAGGTAGAAAAGCTAAAAATAGTATTGCTTACCCCTATCAGTTCACTAAGATTTAGAAGTCAATTTTTTTAAATCCACGTATCTGACTTCAGGATAAGTAGTAGGACCAAACCTGTTTAATTTTATGCAAGCAAATGTGCAACTCGGTTCAGCTTTCTCATTCATTTTCTTCTTGCAAGTGAATGAAAGATAAATCTCGCAGTGAATGACCACAAACTAAATTTCACAATAAACTAAGGCAAATGTCCGAGAGTGCTTCTTATACCAGGTGAGTCAGCCGCCCCTTATTTTTTGGAACTTAGGCCACCCATCAAACGCCAAACGAAGTAGCTAAAGAGAATAATGATTGTAGCTTGTGCGCTACACCTCACGAACACGGGTTCGCGTCTCGGCATTGTGCAATTTGTTTTATGCTCGTCAAAACTTGGTAACCGAATTCACAATAATCTAACTACAAAGTCCCTGAGGGTTGAGGACATTATAACTGAAATCGTTTTTGGTTGTCTGCATTTCGTAGTAGAACACGCATAATGACTTCTGCCCCATTGGAATGGCATGGTGCAGTGTGTTGTTGTGAATGCCGACTCCCTTTATCCTCCACGAGAAAGCTCTTGTATATTTTGTGTCATTCCTTCACCACGTATTCGTCAGACGAGTACATTGAAATGCTTTTAATATATGGAAAAACAAGGGCCCATGCATAAGCATCTCAGCATCTATACCGGGAGAGATATGCTAATGGACAACAATACCACAAAATGGAAATAAAACAATTACAATTAAAATAATAACAGCTTTTAACATAAATGTTCAGCTTGAACTGTAGGTAAATGTGTCCTGCCACACGCTTAAGTAGTAAATAGGGCTACTCCTCCTGAGACACTTCATCAACCAGGTTTTAATAATATTCCACCTCTTCATTGATGAAAAGGATTTCATGTATTTCATCTTTAACTTTCGGAAATAAAAAGAATCACGGGGCTGTATGGTGGAGGTGCCATGGTCTGATCATTAGATACTCTGTTGTTAATTTTGGCTACAGATCACGATGCGTTGTCCTGATGTTGGACGTTTTGCACCAATTTTGGTCTTCGAAACACCAATAAACTGATTAACTTTACTTTTCAGGATCATGAAAATAAATCTCGGATTCATCAATGGTAACAATATTCTAAACCAAATTTGATGTACAGCTTTAGAATTTTTCCAGAATTTGTGTTTAATAATCAATGTGTTGTTTTTGATGATGAATCAGTTTATGTGAAATACATCAACAGTTTTGTTACGTCTGATAACGTAAAATGATTTGGATTTGAATCACTAGTATCCAATGTCGCCCAAATAAATTCATAAGACGTCTTACCGAAAATAGGTTAGATATTAACGTTGTGGTATGTACATGTATTTTCTGAAATTTTAAGATTATACCAAGTCTTATTCCAGAACTTAAACTACTAAAGGGGAGGGGGGTACTTTGCGACCGCCTCTGGTAAGAAAATGTCCGGGTAATTTAAAACAAATTTATTTTAAAATTAAGTATAATATCTTGTCATGCTTATAAAGGCAACATTTAACATTGTTTATTCTTTTACTTCTTTACATGAATCACATTATACTGACGGAGCATTACTTTATGACCACCTTGACATTTCATTGTTTCTCAAAAAGACCAACAATAAAAGCTTTGAAGCAATTACGCAATTCAGTAATAGAAACAGCGATTGGCAATAACTACGAGCTGCATATCTTTAATCAAAACATTGAAATGGGCATGTACAACAGTGGGCATGAAGTAATGGCAGGTTTAATGTAGCAATGAATGTGAATCAAGTAAAGTTTGCCCACACTTTCTCCCGATATAAACTCCAGATGTCAGGGTGTTAGTATACTAGATTTTAATTAATCACATTGAATGAACATTGTAATAGTTGTTTAAAGGCAATCACAACAAGGAAGGACATGGAGGTGATCCCAAATGTCAGTATCAGGACCTTTCTGTTCGTTTGGCCGCTAAGCGAGAAAGCCAGTGACGATATCAAACAGAACCGCACTTCTAAAGCAAACACATTTCACAAATACGAGTAAACAGAACAGAGCTTGCTGTGGGACAGGATTAATTTGGAACGAGGGGCGGACGGCGGCCTCTATTTGCTATAACGTTGGCAGTGGTGTTGATCTACATTCTACGGCAAGGACATGCAGCAGTGAAAGTTCTGCCACCCAACTTTCCGTAACAACGGTACTTGCTCACAACTCGCACTGCAACACAGTGGCGGCTCGTGTCCACAACTTATGTAAGCTTAAAGCGAGGAAAGATATACTTGGAACATAATTTAGAGAAAGAGAGAAAAGGAACATATGCAATCTCATATAACTTTCCGTAACCTTTACAAGCTCACGCATATTGGTGATGTATGCACTTCATAGAAATGGCTCCAAATGAAACACCATGTGCTTAGTTACATAAAACATTTGAAATCAATGTTCAAGTATTTATAACTCTACGTAACTAGCTCTTATCAAGGGAGAAAAACGAGAAAACGAGACAACTGACAAGCTCTCTCACCTCAGACATATTTCTGGCAAAATGTTTCAAGGATTCCAACACTCCATCTTCGATACTTAACAAATCGTTGGAGAATGTATCCCTATTTATCGGTGTTTCTCAAGCATAACGTGTCTGACTTCAGAAACAGTACGCTTTTTTGCTTCTTTATTATTTGATCAACATTTTTATACGAAGCTTTAAGGAATGCAGGTAACCAAAATAAATAAGTATAAAGTAAATAAAAGTTGTGCTTAATAGCCTTAGGATGAAATATAGGTTTTGAATAATATCAAGTAGATAGAAAGTGATTGTATTATCGCATACACTTTCACGAATAGTATTGTGACAAAACGACAAATCGACGAATCCACCTCCTGACACCAGTGTGACAAAATACCAAATCAATCCGCTTACTTTTCTATCACTTTATTATGTTCTAAAATGTTATCACAAATACACAGTTTTGTTCTCTCGTTAACAGTCTTTGATCTCTCGCACTGTCACAACTCACAATCTTTACTTCTCCTAACCTTGCTCAGTCCTTTCAGTATCTTCACTTTATGTCTCTCATACACTTATTACGACATTCAATCTTCTTTACAACTTATGTATCTATCGCGACGACACACACGCACAGCTGTCTCGCACTGACACACTGACCTACTTCTGTCTAACTGTTCCGCGCCTCCTTATATATTGGGGATGACGTCACTTGGACTTTTCTTTAACTCTAAAAACGTGCCGCGGCTGGATTTTCTCGAAGGCTCCGGACAAAGCCCTTTTTGTGTAGCTGTTTCCATTGTCAGTCACGTACACACAAAAAGTTTTGCGAGACCATCTGACCTTGAATGCCTTTGCCCGTTCACCGGCCCGGAAGTGGCGTGAAGCAGCCCGGTCCCAGCATTCGTTTGTTTTGCGTCAAGCCCGGCGTCACAGAATAGAATAATGTTAATAATATTGATTTACCACAAAAATATATATACCACCAACTTCAACACTCAAAAGCTAAGTCCAAAATGTGTATCATATAACCTGGTCGCAAAATTTAGTATTTGCATTTTATTTACATTATTTGCACTGATATAATTTGAAATTTAACTGGTTTAAACCTCTCTTTTTAAGACATGCGTATTTATTAAACGTAATAAATGTTTACAAAAAAATAAAGTTTTTATAGACATCTGTAATGGATTGAAATAGCTTCGCACTTAACTGTCCTATGAAGCATGACAAAGGCACTGTCAGTCTGTGTGGTAACCACAGAAAGACAACAGCATGCCACATACACTGGAGAAGTTATAAAAAGATTTCTGGAACAGCACGCTCACATTCTTCAAATCTACTTTGTCACACTCGCAATTTCTTCTACCCTGGATGAAGTGCGTTCAACTTATGCTATCAACTATTCACAAAAAAATGTCAAATCACCTCTTTTCAATCATCATATATCATAATTCAATCGTTTGTACTTGCAGAAATGTTTCACCGTAGTTTGTGTAGGTATATAGGAGCATTAGAAGGGTAAACCCATATTTTAAACAGATCTACTGGAACATCTTGTATAATTTATTATATTATCGTTATCATCATTACTATTATTGTTACTATTATCATCCTCGTCATTTTGTGAACTTAAAAAGTACTTTCAAATCTCCATATATTTTCACTTGAATATTTCTCCTAAAGTAAAGTTAGAGAAAGGAACAAAACGTAAAAGTTTATCGCACACCCCATATGTAATTATGCTAAAGGATGTTTTCCCTACATACAGTAAAAGCACTTTTCCTTGATTAACTCGAAGTCACATTTGTACCACTTGGGTAATTTTGTGCATTTATTTTTAAAGATACGTGCATTAGGTTTCCATCCTTTAATCTAGGCTTTAAATAACTTAACAAGTGCAACGCAATGTTTGCTAAGCTAGTGAACAATAAGCCAACATCCATAAATATCCCATTAGATAAATGAGAGTTAATGTTTTCACATGTTCCTCCCAGTCGTGTTAGCTTAGGATAATGGCTCTTTGCAGCCTCATGATACTATAGTTATTTATGCTCCTTATAAAAAGTGGCGTTTCCTTAGGATCAAAATCTCCACCATTGTGCTAGAAATGAAGTTGGAATTTCAACATAAAGTAAGAAAATTATGCTTCCTTAGCATCTGCGTCGTCAACTGTAGTGAGTGAGTGAGTGGGGTTTAAGGGCCCGTCGACAGCTAGGTCATTTGGGCCCTAGGTCAAAGTTTAAAATTTAAAAACACTCATTAACTTTTCAGGCTAAAAGTTGAACCTTAAAATAACAATAAAAACCGTAAACAGCTAAAAACCTCAGCTTACAGATTAACACGATAAAATAAGACCCTGAAGAGCAACGCACTAAATTGAGGTAAAAGTTGAAAGCTAAAAAAACTAAAATACAAAATTGCGTCAGCTGTAGAATTAGATTTTCGGCTCATAAACCATGTTAAATAGTTGCCCAATTCAAAGGCGTAATGTGTTCCCTTTATTCCTGCACTCTGAACCAGCGACAGTATTATTGATATTGCCCCTTCAACATAGAAAACCCCTCGTACACCATTGTTTGAATGGTAGTCTGTATTTGCTTTGCAGACGGCGCTAATAGAATAGGTATTTTAAAGATATAGGTAAATACGCAGTGTATTACCTTGTAACAATGTGCTATTTGTTTTATATGAGTTGGTTGTAGCGGTATTTGAAATTTAGGTAGCGACGCTAAACGAACGCTTCTACAGTAAATTTCTTCTAAACATACACCAGTGCGACAGAAAAACAATTTAATCTCACAACCCCTTATTCAATACAACATACTAATCGTTTATAACAACGCAAACAAAATGTTTATCTCATTAACAGGACAAAACACTATGCGTTGGTCTCGGCGCTTAACAAAGGACGGACGGGGCCACGCTACTTCAGTTCACTTCACTGTGTCGGCGAACAGGCAAAGGTGTTCAAGGCCAGCCTGCCTCGAGGTACTGCTGCGTGTATGCGAGGCAGCAGAAATATATGCCAAACTAGAAGAGAAATATAAAAATGTGATGTGTTGCACTCACATGACTTTCTCTACTTTCGTACTAACCTCTTTTACAAACTCTTATTCTTATATCTTCTTCGTGTTGAGATAAACATTTTCAGTAATTATCTTATTGCTCATTTTTTGTAGGTGCAAGGGGAATGTGGGAATACAATAGGCTTTGAGCCGTTGTCAAATGTTTTAAAGCTTTCAAATTCCGTTCTGTTTGCACGGCTAAAAAATTAATAACAATATTACATTTGACGAAATTTTTAAGTTTTCCAAAACCCACACAAGTAACAAGGAATATCTCCAAAATGGTTCACTCTATAAAAAATGTATTTAGACCTAAATTGTGTGTTTTAGCAACATTTACATTTTTTTTGTACAGTAAGATTTGGTCTATCTCTTACGGTTTACCAGTTATGCAAAATTCATCCTGAGTAAATAGGACTATATGGGCTATAGACAGAAAATTCAGAATCTACGTTTCATTGGTCATAAAAATATCTTAAAGATATGTCATTTTAATCAAAATCGTTAGAGCCATGTTCAAGAAAAAAAAATTATCGAAAAAGTTTCCACGAAAGGGTAGTTTAGGATGAAGCAATTTTCTTCAAAATATGCGTGTTGCATTTTTAAATGTTACACTTAAATATCAACTTTGGTTGTTAACTGACTTCGTTTGAGTTATGCTGCCCACAGACTGACGGCGACTGACACACAGATATACACACGGACCTTTTTCTAAAAAAATGCTCTTTTTGGATTCAGAGGACCTCAAAACATATTTCCGGTTAAATTTTGACATGGAATATTTGGGTGGAATACAATACTTCCGCTACTTACTATACGTAGTAGAGAAAATAAAACTGATAAAAGTACGACAATTTAAGAGAAAATATGACTAATATGAAAACAAGAAAATTACGAAGGAACTTTAAAAAAGTCATGACTTTATATGACCCATGAGAATTGCATAATTTTAATCACCAGTTACAAAATCCTTTGCTTATGTTTTCCGTGGAAAAAACAACCAAGCCCTGATTATCAGTCTTCAATGCAGTACACTACCCGCCACTGCACGTCTCCCAAATTTCCGTAACAAACGGTACTTGTAAGTCAGCGTGTAATTTAACATATTACGCAGTCACGTCATGGAGCGTGGCTTCTGGCGATCAGGAATCCACCCCCACCTAAGCATTAGTTATACACTTCCTCATTTTATGTACCTACTATGTACTGCACGTGAGGAGTAACCTTTCCCATATAATTTTACTCCTGTATTTCGCAACATTGACACATGCGGTTATTTTACACATTATGGTTATTATACCAATACTTAGTGATTTACGAGCTTTCGAAGTTCACGTTAATTATACTCACTAAATCTTTCATCACACCACGCTTTGTTATATTTACCTTTTATACGATATGGTCATCCATTGTCGTCCGGGCACAATACAGAGTTAGACAGCATCCTTTTACAAAATATTGCTTATAAATCTAGAGTTCATAAAATCTTGTGTAACAATCACATTTTCTGCAACCTGCTTTCTTTCTCCGATACAAGCACTATCACTTTATTACTTATCTAAACCTGCATCCATTATTTTACTGTCTAAAGCACAAAGTTCTGATATCAATGCATCTAAACGACAAATTTGTAGCAAGTGAATCATGAAACTCGGGAGTCGTATCTGTTGCAAAGTTAATTTTAAATCGTGATCTTCTTTGTGAAGCACTGTCTCGTTGGTATCTTGGCTTTCTTCAGTTTATCCACTTTTCTTTTCCTCAGAATTACTGATTAAACTAAACATCGTATTATACATATGAGTCGTAAATACTATTCTTTCGCAAATATATTATTCCTTCTCTTCTGAGATAGGAATTAACGCGGTTCCGTCACGTCGGGGTCACCAAATATTATAAATCTACATTAAAATACCTAATCTGACTCCCTTTATACGAGATATTTTCAAACCTAATATCTTGTTACATAGTTCAATAATTATTGTGGATAACAAACGTTCACATTTTTCAACTCTTTAAATACTCGTAAATGGCAACTGAAGTCATATTTAACCCTGTGACATTACTAACTACATTTCTAACAATCACTAAACATGCCTAGGTAGGTATAATGTATAAAAGCTAAAGATGTAAGGGAACAGTAACAAATATTTTAGAATTGATTGATTCTAAAACCAACATTTACATGTTCTTGCAACATTGTTTTGGTCTAACGTTTCGAATTTCGAGCGAATCGAAGACGTGAACCTTCGCCGAGGAGACTTCTATCACATCACTGAAGATGTCTACGAATGCTTAAAAGAAACGCCTGGACATTAGGTTTCCAAATTACCACGATTCTTCAGCCACAAAATAATTTCTGATTATAAATGTAAGATAACTTTTTATCCATTTTACTTTAAAAACTAAATAATCATCATTAACGAGTCAACTATATTTTCTTCTAGTTGGATTTGATATGTATTTCACCCAAACTTGTCTTTGAAGACTATACTATTGAATAATTCACGTGTTTGTAGCGTGTAATTTCATTCCATTAGAATAAAAACAAAATAAAAATACAATTAAATCTTAAACAAAATTTGATCTGGCGTAACTTTGGTTGCTTGAAATTCATTCTCTCTTAAGCTCTCTCTCTCTCTCTCTCTCTCTCTCTCTCTCTCTCTCTCTCTCTCTGCTGATTCCAGTACTAACATAACATTTTATTTGCCAAATACCAACCCGAACAGCTGTGTCATTTGGGTGAAAATATCCAATGCAATGTAATTTATGTGATTAATTTTATTATGTAGTTCATGAATCATTGTAGTAAATCTTTCAATTAATTCAAAGAACTTCTTGGAAGACACCTGGTAAATGTTAACTAACCATTAGAAGTGAAGGCGATTAAGGAACAGAAGTGAATGGCGGCTTTAAATATATGCTCGTTGTTTTAAAATAACTTGGGAACTCAAATGTAGAATCTATCATATAGGTAGTTATATAGCGGTTGCGGTATACATAACTCCTTAACAATGAAAATCCATAAAGATGAACCCATAATTCCAGCTCATGTCTAAAGTGTAAACCAGAGTATTTCACTATCAATGCGTTCACATAATATGTGATATATTATAACAGTTGTAACTTGAGGTACGAGAAATGACACTAAAACGTTTCTAATGTGCTTTAATGGAATGTGGCAAAATTAAAATTCTGTTTTCTATAAGCACAACTTTTAACTTTAACTGCTGCTTATTACATTCTACTTTAAAATGTAATTTAGATATTAACTAACACACGTTGGTACATCGTCTCATATACACCAATTGCATGTAAGAACGCGTTAGATATGGAACCAAGTGCATTATAATGTTTAACGCTTTCTAAAAAGTAACATCGATATTGTGGAAAATACACTGTTACATTAAGGTACAAAGAGGTGTGCATGTACAAATTTCTATTTTATAGTCATCAGGGGTGTGCACTGTGACGTGAGAATGGTTTTATTCCTCATACGTCCTTTAATAACTGTTCTAACACCGTCAAATTACCGTGCGCCACGGTTCTCAAATTTAAAGTGTACCGGATAAAAGATAATTCACGCTAAGTAGGAAAACGGAAGCAAAAGTAAAACATCTTAAAAAATTTAACATTCATTCATTTTGTAAAGTAAATAGACATACAATGCATTTAGGTTAGCCCGTAAATTTAATTGGAGAACTTAGGAAAATACCAACTGAAAGTGTTTTCTAAACTTTTCAGCCAATTTAGCTGCACATTTATTTTCAATGTTGCCTATACCAAAATTAGAGGTTTTAAATTTTGGTGTGATATCTAATTTCCGAGTTATTCATTATAATTATCATTATTAAAGCTTCAAAAAGTGTATAATTTTCAGACAACTTCGACTAGGGCACTAATTTCAGTCCCAAACATAAGCAAACAAATGCGGCTGCTATGACGATTAGAAATAAGTAGACCAAACGTGCATATTTGCGACTGATTTGTTTCCGTGTATAGTTAAAACTGGTATCAAAGTTATGCTTTTCCTCTTATTAAAGCACAAATTACAATTAATCGCCGAGTTGAAAAAGCAGTTTAATGAAGATTTTAGTTGCAGATGCTACCGTGTCACTCCACACAAAATCTCTTTCACTATCACATCTACCTCATAACTATCGCCATGTATTGTGTCTACTGGGCAGGCAAAAAGAATGGAAAAGAAAAGAGAGGAATGTTAAAACACCGCATATCTACAGAGAACTAAATAACAATGGACTTTGTAATGTTTTTCTATGTCGGTACTGTTATGTAATGGTCCTGACATTTTCTGCACCGTGTAGGAACGTGATCGTTTTGGTCCAAGTTCGAGCTTGAAAAACCTGATTTACTACCAGTCGCCCAATAAATGTTTTAAAAAGGCAAATTAAGGCAGTGAACTCTTACTGTGCCTTGCAAGATCTGTGTCAAAAGTATTGGATCAACACCTGCCAGACGACGGAAAACCAGTCTAAACCTATTGCACCTCCTATTGCAAACCTGCTTCTGAATTCCATCTGGCTGGACATGCATGCATACCGCAGCGTAACAGGTAGGGCCAGAAAAGCTGTTCCAGTAAAATGTATGCAAAACACAGTTTGTCATGTTCGATAATTCCAGTATTTCCCACAGCGCGGTGCCCTGCTTCTCTCGGGGTAATTAAAACCCGGTTTCAATCTTAGAAACTTCAGATGTTTATAATAAAACAATGAATATCTATTGCTCGTAGTGCAAGATTACTTAGAATATACTCTATCAAACACATCAACCTCCTTATCACACTTCATCATTCTGTTATTCCGAGTAATGAAGCCTGGAGGACCAAGATGCAGGAATCTTGGAATCTACTGTCTATTTTTCTTGTCATCTGTACAGAACTTCTAATGAATTAAACTACTCAATTGTTAAGATACATAGACGCAGCAGTTGAGATGGCAATCCCAACTGAAGTAATTTTAAAGTTAATTCTATTATTTTGAATACTATCTTATTTTCTCATGATTAAGTAATCTTAGCTGGAAATGAAACTATCCTTCAATTAGCAACACAGCAGTTGGAACAAATGATTAATTAGAATTTAAATATTTTAACACAAAAAATAAAAACTATGGTTTTTATAGGTAAAAAGTCAAATAAGATCAAAAATACTTAAAGATAAATCAATAAAACAAGAACATTTTAATTATTTGAGATGTGATATTTTATGATCATAGAGATATAAAACAAAATTTATTAGTTTCAGAATATATGCGGAATGCTTAAAAGAACTCTATTTGAAAAGAAACTAGGATATGTTGAAGTTCTATAAAGTGATGGCCGTACCAATATGGTTCCGAAAATTAGATAATGAAGAGAAGGGATTAAAGATCTGTGGAAACAGTAATTAAGTTTTTAAGAAGCATTGCTGGATATACCCGTTTGGATCATATGAGAAATGACAAGGAACTAAAAATGTAAGAGAAATAGTAAAATATCTGCATACAAACAAAATTGAGCAGATCACGTAACACAAATGTCAATTAATAGAATAACAAATAGTTTCAGGATATAAACCTGAGAGGAAGCATAGTGTTGGAATACCTAAATGTCCCTGGAAACATGATATCTGAGACGAAACAGGTCAGCCTGGCCTATCTTGGTGTTATGGTCTCTTATAATTAAATATGCTCCGTATTTTGTATGCGTGTCAACTAGCCATCGGATACACGTTCTTTCTCCTCATTTGAAAGCTTTTGTTTGAGTAATATAGCTATGAAAAACGCACATTTCCACCTGCAAAACATAACTTAGTAATGGTATTTCATACACCAGATGTCGGGTGTAATTTAGGAACGAACTGTTCCACGCAAAGTAATATTAAAGCACAAACCATCAGAATATCTTGAACCATTTGAGGAATTAAATGCAATAGACTTAGAATCTGCAACTGCCTTTATAGGTTATATATTACTTTGAGGACAATCATTTTTAGGTGCTGCAGTAATTACTAATTATCTGCTATCAATGAAATTCACAACATTCACACAAAACACATTGATTTTATCTGCACAAAGCTTCGTGGAGTGACAATATCGAAAGCATACATACTGCGGATTGCTCAAACACACGACTTGAATAGGAAATAACATAGAACTAACATCGAGTTACAGAAAGTATGAGTATGTTCTCTTCTGGAAATAGCTATTGTAATTTCACCCTATCAATTAAAACAGTATAGTTACTATTGCAACAGGAATTTCAAGTAGCAACGTTTTGCTTCAACGTTAAGTATTAAGAGTATATTTGTTCCGATGCAAAGGAATATAGGGAAAACGGTTTAATAGCAGCTTTCAAAAGTTAAAACATGGGCGAAATTACATTAAATCGAAGTACTGCCAATCTTACATTGGGTTTTACTAATATCAGACTTGTCAATAAAACATACATTGCAAATCTTGTTTTGAAGCAATATTTTCCCAGGTTAAATATATAGTGCTGAACTTACAGATACGAATTGTGTCGTTAAACCGACAATGAAGGCACTAAAACGATATATTATACTGATTACGGCTGTGTCTTTACCTGGCATTGGTAACATGGCATTGATGTTCACTGAACAGAGAAAATATCTCCAAAGGTAACTGGAGAGCACTGTAAATAAGGTAAATGTGTCACAATTGGCTTATGGTGAATCCCAATATTCTGTTATTTGTAATACCCAGACTTTAAAAAAGAGGACGATCATATAACCGGAAGGTGCATTCACTGCTGCATGCTTGGTGACAGAACCATTGTGGTACGAAGTAATTGAATAAAGCAAATCCCGTGGTTTGGTTAAAGGCACTATCATTTTTCTTTCTTCCCTATTTCAAATACTGTCAGACATAGAGTACTTTAAAGTTTGAAGCAATTTTTACAACCTTACGTACCACACAAGTATGTCTGTAAGCTATTAACAGATTATTTATTTCTATAGTAACTTAACATTTTTTTCTGGCCAAATCTACAAAATCCTACAGCAGAACAGAGCGATTGATATCCTTGATTCAAGGTCTACTGCCTCTTGTCGCTGGCCGCCAGCCTTGCAGTCATTTTATCTCACTTCCTCTCCATTTCTTTGGAAAACGATAGCTTTACTTCGCTTAGTTACAATCGGAAACGAGGTACCCTCCCATATTATATATGTATATCTGTTTCTTAGTATGAACTGTCCAGCCTTTGATTAAGAACATGATTGCTTTAGTTTTTTTGATTGGGTTCCTTGCCGCAGTGTAATATCCCAATTACCATATACGTCAGGAGTGGAAAGTTGTGCTATATACCTGTATGCTAGTTTATCGTTTCAAATAGTTTCAGCTTAACCGGTAGTACTTGCACAATGCCACTTCATATTAATGAAGTAGTATTTATGATATCTCAACTTTCATAATTTTGATGTAAGAATCCTTTACTCAGTCAGAAACCGCAATGTTTAAATCAACATACATTTAAGCAATAGACATCTTAAGGATATTTTACATTGGTGGGGTATGCAATTGTTACCTTCTCCCTCGGGTAAAATAATGCATTTTAACTCTTCACTGGTTGGTGATGTGGTAAAGTTGTTACACTACTGGTGACGTGACGTCTGCAAGATCTTGTATTTACATTACTCCAAATGTTTATTGGTTTCTCAAGATTCTAAACTTTTAATTCAATCAAGGCATCACTAAGCACCATTATGATATATGGAAAGTTTAACAACTATATTATTTTAAACATTAAGAAATAAAGAACTCTCTTTTGTAAATAATTAGTAAATAAAACTTTACTTAACTTTCCTTCTCCATAGAAATCATGCATAGGTACAGAGATTAACAAAAGCTAGATATTTTCAGATTCATCGAAGTATGCGATTATAAAAACTCCCTATTGTGTTTTTTCCCCACAATTGAAGATTTCTAGGCACGTTTGCAATCTGTCTTTAGGATTGGCGAATCGCAAACTTAGAAGGTTAGGTATAATCAGACAATATTTTTCTGCAATTGCTATATGAAATATCTTTATCGTTTGATTTGAAAGTAGCAGAGTATAGAAATCATCCAGCTGAAAATTATAAACATCTTGATTATGGGAATCACCACAGCATTGAAAATTTTGGAATTCACTTTGTTCCTCAGACATCTAAAAGGATTCAAAGTAAGAAAATACTTAGTACTGTGGCTAGGACAGTGAACATATCTTCTCACAGACTCCTTTTGGCACATTTATGGATTATAAAATAAAAATAGCCTTTTCTGGCTTCCGTTTCTGTTTATCTCCAGCCTCTTCGTCTTCAGTGGAAGAGTTTCCAGCCACTTCAACAGAATCACGTTCACGATTTCTCTGCATCAGGTTCATTTTCAATTACAATTTGCTATCTATGTTCCTTTCATCATCACTGGAATCTACGTTCAATCTTTTAAGCAACTAAATTTAAAACCACGATCTCTGAGCGTCACTCCTGTTGAAGGAACAGCACAATTCGCCATTGTAAACAATATTGCTTCTGATAAAAAAACAGGTCATTGTGACGTGAGTGCCAGACATTATTCTCTTACACATTAAAACAAAGCCTATCCACTAAAACTTATTGGAATATCTAGAGTACGCAAAGATAAGAAGGTACTATAAGCATCACAAGTGAATTTCTCATATACAGTGCAGGATGTGTTTCTTAACTTGCACAACGTCAGGTCACCAATTGAGGATTAACATATTTACATGAAAACCTTCTCTTTTGTTAATATTATTAAAATTTAGAAAAATAAGAGTTGCTAAGGAAGATGCACTAAAATATGTCCGAAATGTGATAAATCGTTAACATTTGTTTCTGACTGTTATTTCACTTTTGCTTAAGATTTTAGAAACACACAATGTTTTTATGGTGCATTTCAAATTGCACCAGAATTAATATTTTCATCTTAAGACAGTAAAATGCTTACGAAAAATTCTTGGAACCTTGAAAGGACTTAATTTTTATTATTTAACATCAAAAGAAACCGTTTGCGAAAGTGATAATAATAATAATAATAATAATAATAATAATAATAATAATAATAATAATAATAATAATAATAATAATAATAATAATAATAATAATAATAATAATAATAATAATAATAATAATAATAATAATAATAATAATAATAATAATAATAATAATAATAATAATAATAATAATGTGTTATTAACAATAATATGTTTCCTGTAAGGGCAAAGGCCTCCTGTTTACAGAGCTTGTAAATAAGCTCCGAAGATGTGCGAAATGAGAGTTTTGTTATGTTGCCAACAGTCTTCCTATTCTAATACGTATTCCTATTCGTATTTTCCAATCATAGGACACTTCTGCTTTTCCTGTCCCCGGACACTTACGCACTGTAGTTTTTACAACTTTTACACTCATTGTCACTTTGGCTCCAGCTGTCTGCATGCTTCTGTTTCTTAACCAAGTACACGCATTTCCATTTTAGTTTTTCTGCCTTTTCTACTACGTCGCGCATTTTTATTCCAAGTTCCGCATTCCTGATGTGGTCTCTTAGTGAAATGTTTAAGATCTTACGCTCCATTCTCCTTTGACACACCTGTAGCCGTTTTTTCAGTTTTACCTGTCAGGGGCCATGTCTGACAGCCTTAAAGCTGTGTTGGCATAATACATTTGTCTAAAAGTCTGCAAATGCAATGTTAAATTTTAGACTTGATCTGCTTTTCGGAATGAGTAGTAAGGTTTAAATAACCAAAGTGAAAATGTGTACATATAGGAACATTTGGACATATCATTAAACACAAAATGTTGAATAATGAAATCAAACTGCGAATTAATCTCAAATTTGATATATTATTATAAAGCTGAAAACTGCGTATTAAATTGATATTTGTAACTTAAAGAACACAAAACATTAACATTAAAGGAAGCATTATGTAACTTTGCATATGTAATAACGGTAATACAATACAATAGAATTTATTTGTTTAATATATAATTTCAACATAAACTGATGTTAGGAACGACCTAACGAGACGCTTTCTATAAAGGTACATACTAGGGAAAAGGGAGCATGTAGTACTAGTTACTCAAAGTATATTAATTTTGTGTTTTACAGCTTCATACTTCTACGCATTATTAATGCTGCATGAGTACCAGCTGAATTTCAACATCGCATCTGCATGAATGCTTGCTTTGCTGGGAATTCTTCGAACAGATGAACTCTGAGAAAGAAAAAAGAAAGAAAAAAAAGGTACATTTTCCCTGATTAAAATGTGAAATCTAACTTCGATGAAGTGCTCTAGTTTGCTCAACGATATAAGTTCTGGTTGAAGTTTCAGACAGCGAAGAGCACATTACACGCAATGAACAATTACTACCTTCGCAAACGACACTTTAAGTAAACAGACCATTTGGAAATAATCTAAAGATCGTGAAATTAGCACAAAAGTTTACATGAATATTACTATGTGAATTTGTTATTCAGACCTTTCTGTACCTCCACGAATGGCCGAAGTCGTCAAGATACAGGCTGGTGAGTGGGAGGTCTCCCGTTCAAATCTCGCCAGTACTGTCCTCCTTAGTGAGTTATTTGAGTTTTTTCTCAGCCCTCATAGGTGCCAAGAGTCAAGAAAGTGCCCTAAATCTAGGCCTGGAACGCCTCCTTTCCAAATTTAATTTCCCAGTTATTAAATTTCTTGTAGTTATTTGTTGTAGTTATCTACGGCCTTTGGTGCCGCAAGAAAGGGTCTAGGTATAAAAAAATTGCTTTTCTATAATTAATGCTCTTTAGATAAACGTATCATATACCTACATGTGAAACAATGGGTGGCACTTTCTGTGAGAAATTGTGACCTTCGTCATCTTCCAACCGGTTTGGCCTAGAGCTTCTGGATGTTAACAGTATTCTATTTATTGCTCCGAATCTAAAGGATCGTGAATTTCGAGACACATTGACCAGCTGGCTCAAGGTCTTCGCATGTAACGGGAAACGGGCGTTAGCGAGTGACGTAGAAGTTGGAGATTTGAATGCTGGAGGAGACAAGAAACCACTGCTTACTATTTTTTGCTTCATTTTTATTCCATACGCCAGATCACAGCACAATGCACAACTAGTTTCTGGAGCAAGCTGTCTGGTATGGAGAGGGAATGTAAAAGAAACGGAGATTAATTTAGCCCTCTAGTTAAAGCAATAGTAATTATCCCAGATAAATATCGATGACTTTTTGTTGAGCTGTGTTTGAAAGTTAATATTAAGGCGTGTGTATTTCTTTTTATTTTATGGCATTTGAAAGCGGGTTTCGTTTGAAGTTTCTCTGCTGCTGCACAATGTTTCATTGACATTTCCCAAGGAACGATCATTGGCACAGAAGGTTTGAGCGCAAAACCTTACAAAATACAAATCAATCTTTCCGGAAGTTTTATGAGAAGATCTTCAGTATGTACCTACTCTGTTTAGAAGAATACCTTTTATGTACATTGAGTATTTTACCGTCAAAGGAATAATAAGAATTTATAACACAGCCAATCTGGTCCAAACAAGTGAGTATATGAATCTCCTTACCCCTCCCACCCGATCAAAGCTAAGTTTTTCATTTCACTATTGCAGCACTAATTGGAAGACGGATAAAGAGGAATAAGATTCAAAGTGCTGTTCTTCTATTTACCTTTTTCTTTCCTATTTTCTCCTGTTTATCAATTACCTTTTGGGGGTAGTTTTTTTTTTCTTCTTTTTCTGCCGGAATACCCTCATTGGCATTCGCAAACTTGCACCTCTGTTCCTCTGCGTGTACAATTAATGAATCACTGCACATAGAGTTTGAACGCTAATACATACTAGTTCAAGGAACGCTTTTTATCAGTCTCAAACTGGTTGCAGTTTGTACCAATTTAAAGTTAATTTGAGACCGTAATAAAATTGAAATTTTTAAGTAAACGCTTGCAACTGTGGGGTAGACATTTTACATAATTTTTAGAGAATTCCTGAAAAATTTAAATTTTGTTTGAACGACCTTTAAACTTAATGGTAGGTACTTAATGTAAAATCTATACAGTTAATTATACTTGGCTACTATCTTCCAAAATCTTCACGTTAGAAAATTTTTTTAAGGCTACAGCATAATTTCCCCAAAAATAAACGGAGCTGACTATTAACCCTATTGGTGATAGTGAGCAATGTCTTTACTCCCGATTTTATTTTCTTGGCAACTAACTTTATAAAACAGAATATTATATGATAAAGAGATCCTAACATTATGTTACTGAAAATTTTCAGTGTTGAATGTTCACTGCAATTTTGTTGCAGCAATTCACGGAAGAATCCACAAGCCAAAAATGAGAAGACATTTCTTGAATTGTGAGAACTTACAACCCAATGTCCGGAAACTATGTAATCAGCTATCAGTTTGGTCATATTTATTCGAGAAGCTATTGCTCTTAAACTCTGGGAGTATGTTATACTGTCGAATACATTGATATTAAAGAAGAACGAGACGCCTATAGTTATCTAGGCATCTGGTGCTTTTCTGCAAAAGTTCATTTCAAGATGCTATTCTACTCTTTTTAAGTTTGTAACTTTGACATTTAACGTTTAACAATCTTGTATATTTCCTCGATGTGCCTGTCACGTTTTACTTTCTCTACCACGCACAGTAAGCAGGGGAAATATTGCATTCTACCCAAAACTTCAATTTCGAGACTTCACAGAAAATACAGGTTTTTGGATCTCCTGAATCTGAAAACATTTTTTATAAAAAGCCCACGCACGTCTATGGAAAAGAAAGAAAAAAAAAAAGAAAAAAAAACCTTGAGAACCAAAAGTTGGTTAAATATCAAACTTGGGATTTAAATTGAGAATCCTCCAAGGATGCGTCAAGAAAAATATCTTGAGCTTTTTGGGAATGTTCTCAAAAGTTTTCTTTCTGGATGATTTATCCATAAATGGTAAAGAGATACACAAACCCTACTACACAAAAATGTAGATCTGTTTAAATACCAATTTATGCCAAATACATTAATTATGGAGTGGATCATTTAAAATATTCCTCATTATATGCTTCAATTTTTCAATACTTTTCTCAAATGGGAAACCCTATTCATTTTTTTCTTATCTATTAGTCATGCAAAGGCAACCGAATTTCAAAACTGTCACATAGCGAACAACTGTGCTATTACAATATTTGGCTTTCATAAAAACCAACTGTCTTCTAACATTCTCCTTGCACCTTAAAGAAAATTAGCAATCAGGTAATTTCTGAATATGTTTATCTCAGTTAACATGAAGTAAGGAATTAGCGTTTGTTAGAATAGTTTGCACAAGAGTAGAGAAAGTCTTGAGTGCAACACAAATTTTATGTTTGACGTTTGCGTATTCTGGAAACTTCTGTTTTATACCCTCATGACTTTCTCTACCTGTTCTTCAAAAAACTTATTAAACCTATTCTTCTATCTACTTCAAATTAATCGAGATAAACCATCGCAAAAATACTTATATTTAACACTTATATACACAGCGGGAAAAGCAGAATACAGTGGTAGTATCAAATCTTTAAGAAACCGGTTGCTTGTGCAGTAAAATTCCGATCTCTTTGCACGACCAAAAGAAGAAACTCCTCATTTGGGAAAAGTATAAACATTGGAAAATTCGAGTCAATGTGCAGGAAGTACTTGAGGGTCGTTAACTGAAGAAAACCGATAAATTGTGTACTTTAACCAGATCTACACCTTTGTGTAAGATTATTTTTCAATCCCTAAAGCTTACCAAATAAAGAAGAGTTCAAAGGTTTTCAACGTTCTTTATATACTAATGGTTGGGCTGTTGCCTCAACATTGGAAAGCCACTTATAAAGCGTGATGATTGCAATTAAATAAGTAATTGTTATACTTAATTACAGAAGTGCCACTGCAAATTATTACAGTATTATCGGAGAGATTGAGAAAAATTTGTTTGAATAAGCGCAACTCAATCCTCCTGAAACTTATAATTACTTAGCATTTAAGATCCCCTTCTTCTCGTTCAGTTGCTAAGACGTTATTACTTGTTCAGTAGCTGTGCCTGGCCAGAGAAAGGGCATGAAATCACTTACAAATGAAGGTTTTCAAGCTACCAATTAGAACAAGTTCGAGTAGGATAGAATTACGTTACTTCATTGCATACCAGGCACAAAGGAATTTAAAATATTACAATTATTACACACAAATGCATTGAAGATTGCAGTTTATAGCTTTACCGAGATTTCAGTTTCTGCATGAGTCGCCGCGCATAAGCCAAAAATGTTAAGTCACTAGGATGAAAGCCGAAATGATCTTGATGTTAATTTAGCCTACTCTATGATAAGCCGAAATAATTTCTTGAAGAAAAATTTTCCTATTCTACGCAATATTGTCAAATAAATCTTGATGTTAATTTAGCCTATCAAATTTCTATTGTACTTGATTCGCGCGTGTTCTAAATAATGTCTCGGTGTTGCTAGACTTCTGTTTCGTGTGATAATTTGTGACTGCTCTAGTAGTTGGCGACTGCTCTGTTCCATACGGGAATACGAAAGACATTTAGTATTCACTCACATAACAATTTATGAAAAATGAATACATGAAACATGTTTACATTCATATACTATAAAACAGCTGATTTAGATTCGTCTCTTAACATAAAATACTGAAATATTACACCATTATAAGTATCCTAAAGTTATCTACAGTAATTAACCCGCATCTGTCAGAGAGCTGAACTATAGAACACTATTGACTCCTTCATTGCTCTTCAGACTACCTATCTGTATGAGTTAAAGTTCTGTAAGGTTTTACCATGGTTTTATGATACCTTCCGATGATTTTGTCTGATTTGTCATCCTTTAATTCATAGGTGTCAGTTACAAATTTTCTGTTGATTCGGTAGGGTCCTACGCAGTACAACAATAGTCTTTTGTTTCTCCTCTTTATTTTATTTGATAACTGTTTATTCCTCAGGAGGACTTCCGCACCAATTTCTGGTTCCCACATCACTCCTTGACGTTTGTCATCATGCTTCTTCTTTCTTTTATCGGCGACCTTGCGTATCCTGTCGAGAGCTATACGGTGAATTTCCCGTGCTTCAAGTTTCTGCGCATCTGAATATGTAATTGGTTCAGGGCGATTAGTTTTCATCGTCTTCGATGTCTTCCCTCTCATGATGTCAACGAGTTTGAAGCCTGTTACTCCGTTAACAGTTTCATTGAAAATTGACTATGGGGCCTATCATCTCTGTCCATCGTTTTGTACGACGATCATACACGATTCGGAGCATCACTCCTAACACTTTGATGGCTCGTTCCGAAGCGTTTCCTCACGAATACTATCTCGAACAGTAGTAATGACTGATCTTCACCTGTTTGATTTGTTCTGTGAAAGGCTTTTCTGTGAAGATCGTAGCGTTGTCGGTTAAGATAGCACGCACTTACCAACATCTTTTATGTAGTCATCTATGAACTTCTTGGCACACATTTTGCTGTTTGCGCGCTTCAAAGGATATAAGCGAACATATTTAGAAAATACATATTTATAACCTAGGCTAGTAATAATCACAAACTAAATCTCCGGGTTTCTCTCAGATGACTGCGTTAATGTCAAATTGATAAGCGACCTTTCTCTGCTTACATTTCTGACATATGTTGCAGCAGGCAATGATTTTGCGTACCTTCTCACGGAGTTCTGAAATGTGTATATTCCAGCACGGTTTCGGTCACTTTGTCAGTTCCCGCATGAAATAAATTTTCATGGAATTCCTTTATCAGGTACTTTTCTAAGTTTTTCGGATAAATGATCTTCCATTCCTTCTCGTATCGGTCGTGCAGTTTATAAAGAACCTCGTCTTGTACAGCTATCGGATTATTTGCGGCTTCAGTAATTAATGGGGCGTTATATAATGGTCCTAATTTTGCATCGTCTCTTTGAAGTTCCTTGAGGTGCCTGAGTTTCTTAATAGTCTCTTTTGTGAACTGTGCAATTATTTCAAATATTTTAGCTTCTCGCTGAGGCTTCGACAGGTTTTCAGGTATTCTCGAAGCAAAATTTAACCTTGAGAGCAAGTCGGAAAAGTGTTTTTTCTTTCCAGGTATATAACGGATAGTGATGTTACAACTCATTATTGCGTGGATATACCAGGCAATTTTTGTCGATATCAATTTGCATTTTTGGAGGAATGTGAGGCTGATATGATCGGAGAAAACTAATTGGTTTCTGATAGATGTAGCTCTTGAATTTTGTAAGTCCGAAATATAGTCCTGATATCTCTAATTCAGTTACTAATGCGTTCTGTTCTAACGACCTTAGGCCTCTGGAAGCAGAGTGAATGTTATCTCCTTCATCTCGTTGACACAAGAGGCTGTCCAGTCCTCCGGAACTTGCATCTACATACATTTCGTATGCCCACTCATCTCGTGGTCTAGTAGAATGTAACTTGCAAATAAATCTCGGACGCGCTCAAAACATTGTTGCTGTTCCTCCGTCCATCGCCACCGAATATTCTTCAGTAATTCTCGCAGTAGTGCTGTCTCATGCGAAAATCTAGCTAAGAATTTGCTACTGAAATTCCAAACACCCATCAGTTTTCTAAGTTGTTTCAGGTTTCCTCTGCAGTTCAACAGGTATAAACTTTTCAGTGATGATCGGGGTGGTGACCTTCCTGTTTCCATTATGTATATCAGCTGTTTTGGTTTCAAAGTCGATTTTAACTTTTCTCTCATCAAAGAAATCACATCCAACGATTATATCACTGTTCAAATTAGGAATTACTAGAAACACAATGTCAAAATTTTCATCTTCAACTTTAATTTTCAGCATACATTGGATTTTAATAGGTTGGGCGGACTTTCCAATATCAACTCGGCACACTAAATTCGAAGTTGGAAGGCTCAAAATTTTTGCACGAGTGTTCCTTAAATGTTCGTATAATCTTAAAGATAACACGCACATTGACGATCCTGAATCTATGCAGGCATTATAATTCTGTCAGTTTATTTGAACCTTAATACAGGGCGTGTCAAAATCTCCTTCCTTTTTCTGATTAGTTCTTAATTCGCCAGTCTTAATTTCTGTGTTCCTCGTAATCGCAGGGTCTTTTGAGGTCGTGGTACAACGCTGCTCCATGACGGCGTTGTTACTTCCTAGTTTCCCTGTCGTTCTACGTTCTGATTTCGGGAATTTTGGAATTCTTGTGTAGGGAAATACCTTCTGCAGTCGGCGATAAATTCGACCTGTTCAGAGTTCCTTTTATTGCGTTGCGGTGAGCCTGTTTCTAGGTGAGCTTCGTTCTCTATTGGGTGACTGTTGCCAATGTCGGTAATTGTAGTTCTGTTGTCTGTGGCCACGGTGCCCATTATTTTTCCTGTTGCCGCGGCGGAATCTGCTCCATTGTGGATTTCTGTTTTCCACATTTAATTGTTGGATACGAGGATTGTGCCCTCTCGTGTCTCGTGAATTTCATGGAGAAAATGTGTAACTGCAATATGATATCGATCCCTCCCATGTTCCTCCTGGCTTTGTTGTGTCGGCCGGAGTACCTTGCATTGTAGTGCGTCTGTCATGGCGTCGGTGTTCGGCGTATGGCCTACTTTCCTCTTCTTGTCCCTCTAAGGCAGTGATTAAGTCGACCATTTCCATTATCGTCCGGGGTTTGGCAATTAGCAATGAATTTTGAATCCTCATCGGAAAACGTCCGTTCATCCGCATGATAAAATCGGCATCAGATATTCTGGGCTTCAGATGGCGCAAGTATTGAGGGAACTGGAGTATGTAATCGGCCATGCTTATGTTCATATTAATATCATATTGCCCATAACTCAGGTTAGCTCTAATTTGGTGTTGTGCGGAGTTCCAATACTTGTTTAGAAAGATGTGCTGGAAGTCTTCATACCCCTGATCAGGTGACTGCCATGTTGATCCAGCTTAGGGAGCGTTGGTCCAGTGTTTTTTGGACTATAAATATCTTGGAATCCTCCGGGATATGTCGTAATCTAAGATACTCCTGGAGCTGATCAAAGTATTGCAAAGGATCGTCGAACTCAGACTGAGAACTTCGGTGACGGTAAATCTATATTGAGATTCAAGCTACTCTGACAAGATGTAACAATTGGGTTGCGAGGTACACTTACATTTTCAGAATTTTGACACGAAGTCGAGGCACATGTTTCAGACACATTATTGGTTTCTCTAGCTTCATGCACACTGCTTAATCTAGGACTTTCTTTACATAGGCACTGAATTATGACATGAATTACTATAATCGTCACAAAAGTTAAAGGCATATGGAGGCGGGCCGTACTGCAGACTCCAACGAATCCTAAGCTTGCCCCTCCTACCAGTGCTGCCGAATGTGGTATACGCATCTCATATGCTCTTATGTACAGAACCTCTGCCATACACGCACTACGCTTGGCAACAGCGCTCCGCTTGAGCATTGGCCAGCGTTCACATGCCTTTAACTTTTGCGAGCAGTATAGACACATTGTTGCTGTGAAGCACATGTAAAGCATTAACCTTCTCTATGACACGATCTATCTGTTGCTTGTTTTGCAGCTGGAGTGCAGTTTGCTCGGCGATTCGCTCCTGCAATACATTGTTAATAGATGTGACTTCTGTGTTAAGTCTTTCATCCGTGAATGCACGAGCAACTTGCATTTCATCTGCAAATTTTTCCATTAACCTACTCTCTTGTGATGCAACTTTGGTTTTGAGCTGATCTATTTCCCTGTTTACGTTACTATAGATAGCCTGATTTTCACTACTGAGTTTGTCTATCCTATTGCTCATCCCATGGCTGTGTAGAAATTTTATGGTGAACCATGTCGTTTATTTATCTAAGCTGAGCTATGATTTTTCTATCTGGATGTTGCTCTCATTTATTGCTTTTAATACTTCCTCTTTAGGCATGATTGCAGTTCTAACAGATTTCACTTGTTCTCCTGAGTTTGCTGTTCATGCATTACATTCATTATAGCAAGGAGTTGGGATAACTGTTGATGGACGTTAACATTGTCATTTTTGCTGGAATTTGCTACCTGAATGTTCTCTTGTGACTTGTTCTCTCTGTGTTCTCTTGTGACAATTGGATTTCCTACCTGGCATTCGACTTCTACCCTAAGATTATCTCTCTCAGCTGGACATGCAATACCAACGGTCAGGTCATTTACATTTTGTGATCTCTGCATGTTTACTTTAATAATTATTCTGTTTCTGAGGATCATACAATATTCAATAAAAGTGCTAAAGTTTTGTGTGATTTACAGTTTTTAATGTCTTGATGTTTTCACTCAGTACACAAATAAAACTCACTTTCACTTATACACTTCTATCTTCTTGTGCCCGGTTCCCTTTTTGAAGAACGTTGACCTGTAAGAAAGGTTGTCTCATTCCTTGCAGCTGGTCGCTCTTGAGGTCTGTCGTCAGTCAATTCCTACCCAACTTTTACTTTGCTCGCATCTTTTACCTGGTTTTAATTTGAATGTATTCTTTCTACTCGAGGTATTGTAGTTATACAGCCCAAAAGGTGGTCGCCAAGTTTCAAGTTCAAGTTATTTTATTGGTAAGTATTGGCCTGATGCCGGTACATTGGACCCTCTTACAGGCTATAATTTACATCTATATACAGAGGTATTTTTAGAGGTGGCGCGTGACCTTGCTCGGATATTCGCGAGTGATATCACTCAAAGCGATGGTGGGGGTAAATTTCTCTTAGACTTCTAGCTGGCTAGTGGGCTAGAAGTCTAAGAGATACTAACCACACACCCCTTTTATCTTGCAATAGACAAATGGACTCGACCATGAACTACTGCGCAACATAACGTCACACGCCACCTCTAAAAATACCTCTGTACAGTTGGCTTTGTTCCTATTTACATATTTTTTGTGGTATATACAAAAACCCATACGGTGACCATCATTAGGTCACCGAGAATAGTTTATTTTTGTCTTTTTTGAGTTCTGTTCTGTCTTTGCGTTATATACATATGTACATATTTACATTATATACAGACACATACACGCACGCATTCACCCACGCACACACTCACAAGCACATACACACACTCATCTTCACTGGGCACACCAGAAATATGCGTACCAGCTCGCGCACTGCACTATTTACACCTTTGACACTATGTACACTGTCCCACGGTGGCAACTCCTGAATATTTTCCGAGGCGAGGGCCTCTGCCAGAACATGTATGTGGCCTAGGAACGAGGTTGCGTGGGCGCGCATTAGTCGACGAGCCGAGCCGATTCTAGAATATTTTTATCCTAGATTGCTTGCGGTGCTTCGGCTCGCCTTTGCCAGTGTTGGCGATCAAGTCATTTTCGTGGTTCCTAATGCACGTCTACGCCGCCATTGCTCCTTTTTCTATTGCCTCCGGGATGAACAGGATCCGGGTTTCGAGGTGAAGAGTTTGGTTAGTGGTGAGAAGTGGAGCAGAGATGATTTTTCAAAGGGAGACGTTTTGGAGGGTTTGAAGTTGTTTCAGGGCGCTTTTTGGAGGCATTGGCCCAGGCCTCACATGCATACAGGACCACCGAGAGAATAAATGACCTATATAGTATCAGTTTTGACTTCAGTCGCAACTGTTTACTACGGAAGATGGAGATGCACAACTTTAGCCTGTTTGCCGTTATTGGCGTTATTTTTTATGTGGGTGGACCAACACATTGTGCGGCCCAAGGTGACACCTGAGTATTTAACCTGCTGACGGCAGTGCAATATTTGACCAGCGACCGTTAGGTCCATTGCCAAAGTGTGATGCCTCTTAGAGAAATAAATCAGCTGGCATTTGTCGGGATTAATTTTTATTTTCCAGTCATGTTGCCATGAGAGGAAGTTGTTTACATTACGTTGCATTTCTGCAAGACCGAAACGTGGGTTTCTATGGTGGTTGTATATTGCAGTGTCGTCAGCATACATGGTGACCCTTATTCAACGTTCCTTTATGTACTTTGGCTAATGGTTGGGTTGTTGCCTCAACATTGGAAAAAACAATTATAAAGCGTGATGATTGTAATTAAATAAGTAATTGTTATACTTATACTTATTAATTACAGAAGTGCCACTACAAGTTATTATAGTATTATCGGAGAGATTGAGACAAATTTGTTTGAATAGGTGCCACTCAATCCTCCTGACACTTATAATTACTTAGCAATTGAACGAGAAGAGGATTTTAAATGATATGTCGTTATTACTTGTTCAGTAGCTGTGCCTGGCCAGAGACTGCTAGAAAGGGCGTGGAATCACTTACAAATGAAGGTTTTCAAGCTACCAATTAGAACAAGTTCCAGTAGGATAGAATTACGTTACTTTATTGTATACGAGACACAAATGAAATTTAAAATATTACAGTTATTACACACAAATGAATTGACGAAGAATGCAGCTTTACCGAGATTTCAGTTTCTGTACGAGTCGCCGCGCATAAGCCAAAGATGTTAAGTCACTAGGATGAAAGCCGAAATGATCTTGATGTTAATTTAGCGTACTCTATGATGACCCGAAATAATTTCTTGAAGAAAAATTTTCCTATTCTACGCAATATTGTCAAATAAATCTTGATGTTAATTTAGCCTATCAAATTTCTATTGTACTTGCTTGATTCGTGCGAATTCTAAATAATGTCTCGGCGTCACTAGACTTCTGTTTCGTGTCGTAATTTGTGACTGCTCTAGTAGTTGGCGACTGCTCCGTTCGTGTGGTATTTTGCGTCTCCTCCGTTACATACGGGAATACGAAAGGCATATTCAGTTCCCCTCCACATCAAAATTGAGTTTTACTCTCATTGGAGCGGGTTCCGCTGATTACTTCAAATTTTCGTATTTCTTAATTTTCTATTTGGCTATTGACCAAACATGTCGGTTGACAAGACGAGAATTTATCGCTGAAATGTGGTGTCATGCCCCTAGTGGTAAAATCTTGAACACGGTTGATAGGCACATGACTTTTGCCTAAGCTTAATCCTGCCTAACAATGGAGTATACCATTTGACTGGCGACAGGCTATTGCTCTTTGAAGCAGAACTAATTCGGTTCAAAGAACCCGGGTGATGTCTCTGAAGGATACCCATCTGTGAAATTTTGAAAATCTTCATTTTTGATTGGATTGATTTGAAATTTTAACAACAGTCACTCTACAGTGAGGAGTAACTGTGCTAAATTTCATACATTTAGTCAGAGTAGTTGCTAACATATTAATATTTCATTACATTTTTTTAGTATTTGTATAGATGGTTCCCCCATGATGCAATTTTGATTTGAAAAGCTTAATAATTTTCAGTTATGTTCTGTAATAGAATGTTAGCAAATTGATGATATACTTTCTTAATCTTATTAGTTTGGATAAAAATAAATTTTAAAGTTTAAAATCATTATTTTTTTCATTTAAGTTTCGAAATGCAAACTTTAATATTTAATTACTCAGCAGTTACTCACGTTATGAAGAAATAAACTCATTTCTTTTTAATGTTATTTCTAAGCAGGTACACCAAATTTCATGCATAAGTACTGCAAATTGCATCATGTGGAGCAATTCAACGAGCAAACAGTGCTAAAAATAAAAGCATGGAAAAGTTTGAGGACATGGCAAGGATAATGGAGGTGTATTGATTTAAATGGACATGACCATCGGCCACGGACATAGTTAAAATGGCCGTAAGGCTATAAAAACATATCAAAATAAAGCAGAAGCTTCATACTATTTGATTAAAACAAAAATCCATTTTTGGAAATTTTTGAAATTTTAAGCCTTTTGTCACAGATGCGTATCCTGAAGCGAAATCTTTCAAATTTTACCTATAAACTGCATTCTGCGTGGGTGATTTCTTATACTTACAAATATATACACTAAAATTTATGAGCATTTACATGTACGCGTTTAGATGACTTATATTACTCCTAACACTTGCCGTGTGAGTGGTTCTAAATAAAAACAAAATGCTGGAACTAGTCATGTGTTATAACGTTCATTTAAATTTATCTCAGGCACGGAATAAATACCGTCTCAGGCTACTCGCAGGAAATTGAATATATGTATTTAATTTATTGTGAAGATCTCAACATATGGTAGTTTAACCAAAATCGTTAGCCATTTTTGAAAAAATCAACATTTTCAAAAAAGAAAACTTTCTGTAAAGCGTAGTTGAGTGAGGAATTTTCTTAAAAATCTGTGTTGTATCTTTTGAATGTTTTGCACTTAGATGCCAACTTTGATATTTGACCAAATATTCATTTTGAGGTTATGCTAATCACACACATACAGAGACGCAGATAATCTCTCAGACACACACACACACACACACACACACACACACACACACACACACACACACACACACACACACACACACTTTTTGTAAAGAAGCTTTTCTTGTATTAAGGAGTCTGAAAACTTATTTCCGGTGAAGTTTGGGTATCAAATACAATAATTATCTTCTCCACGCGCTGTGTACATTGTAGAGAAAGCGAAAAAGGTTTCTTAGGCAACTCTTAACGATATTATTTCAGTTTATGTTCACCGAAAGATCCATAAACATCTTTGAGACCTGACACAATGCAATAAACAAGGATACCTAGTCTTACACCGACTTGCGTTTTTTGCATTAAAGGTTGGTACACATAGGTTGTTTAAAATGAGTTTTTAGAAATCTTGGATTGTGCTAAATTGTTTAGAATAAGTATAGTTGAAGGTGTAAGCTGATGTCTTAAAATTGATCACCATCACGTGCAACTTGTTTATCGTAATAAAGTAATAATTGTTGGAATGTAATATGCTTTCTACAATAATCATATACTACATTCTCTGAAAGATAGAAATTTACAAATGTCTTCATCTTTAAGGCCTGGATTGCCTGAGAACGAAAGTTTGTTTCGTGCTTACTCATTTTGGTGAAATTTTCTTGGTTGAAAAAAATATTGGTCACAACAAGAAAAACATCTTCTCATTAACCCGCTTTTCCTTCTTATTTAGATTAAGGGAAAGCCGGTAAAATGAGCGCTCTGAGATGTCAGTGTACTTGCACTTTCTGGCACAGTGGTTAGGTACAGTTATTGTCTCGTTAATTCATTCATGAAGCATCTGTTCTCAAACCCACAGTCTTGTGGTGTCTTAGTACATGCGCACCTTGTGGTCCAGCGGTGTGGTTTTGCTTATTTAGGTTCAGAACAATAGCTTTTTGAGTAAATTACCATGTGTTTGACAATTTTACTTATCAATAAAATGTATATCTTGAATGTTGTGGAAATAGCCTCGGAAGTGCTCGTCAGTTGTACGACTTTCATATAAATGGTAAACCACAAGAAATAGACAAAATGTTACTTCACAAAAAACGTGTAAAGTTCGAGAAAAAGAATCAAACAAAATTAAGGACAATTTTCGCAATAGATTGTTTGTTCAAAAAAATTACTCTTTTTGGAAAGGGGAAGATGTTTATGTCAAAGATGTGTCTCGATTTACAAACATTTCTCAGCAAGTTCTCAAAAAATATTTCCGTTTAATTGGCAGAATGGTCCATAAAACCAATTATCATTTGTTTCTGTCTATAGAGACTAATGCGTAGAATATTTATACAATAATTATAATTGACTGTAAAGATCAATGCAAGTTTTACTGCTACATCTTTGGATAAATAACTATCTAAGACAACGCACGTTGAAAATTTCATCAATTACCATTATACGTGCTCAAGAACGTTGTATGGAAGTTAAGTTTTTGTTGTAACTTTAGTGCTTGCTTACCTATGATTGGTACAGAAAGTTGTGTTCTTTCGAGTATGTGCGTAGCCACGACGATTTTTACATTTTCTGGCAGTTAAATTTTATGTCTTGAATTTTCTGAGAACAGTCTTTAAAATTCTTTATTATGAAAGATTTCAGAGAATTTTATGCAAATAGGGAACGAAGAGAACTTGCTAAATCAAAGATGTAGAACTCGTCAAATAAATTGTTTGTAGGCTTAATACATTATACATTTCAAGTTATTTTTCATTTGATTTATACGATATTTTAAACATACTTCATTTACATAAGTCTATGGAAGCAGAATGCAGTAACATTGCGATTTGCTTTTTAAAATGTTCACTGTCGTCCTAGTATTCTTAATGATGCTTTGCAGGTGCAATGCATGTGCTGTAGGTAGTTTAGATAAGCTTTAGCAGGTTAAATAAACTAACCAGTGAATAAATATTTTTATAAATTAGATTTAGAATAGCTGTGTACGAATAAATTCGTTATTGTGTGTAGAGACGGTTTCCTGTCTAAATCACGTCAGATATCTATAGATTACAATTATATATTAAAACTATAAATTCTGTGCACACTTAACATCAATAAATGTATTTATATAAACGATATTTGTTAATATGACCCACAGAAACAGGATACATTTGTAGGACAGGTTAACCTTCAGTGTTAAACTTCCTTGGTAAACCGTATCCATAAATATGAAGGTAGATAGAATTTTTACCTATTTCGACCTAGGACATACGGGTGGAAAGGGAAGTCAATACATTAATTTAAATCAGTGGTGTATCTCGATATTTGGAACACATTTTGCATCTTACGTTTTTTTTCTCTGACCATTTCCTATGGAGATATTTTAGTTTTGTCGAAAACAAGCTGGCAACTCTACAGTTTGTATGGGCGATCACTTTCCCTAGCTAAGAACAAAGAAACAGCGTAACGGTGTATCTTGAAAACAAACTCATACCCTGCCTTGTCCTTCCGTGTTTACTGTGCGAGTGCATGCCAATCACAAGCATTACTCGTAGCTGCCAAACCATTAAACGAAATAGAAAGTGCCCGACTGGTAAAATGTATCTTGTATACTTAGTGCACTTTTCTTTTAAAATCTAGTGTAGTACCTTCTTGTCTACTAGATGGAACATCATTGATATTTCCCTGATCTTCAAATTTTAAATCACTATCTTCACCGTCATTATCGAAGTATATTTCAAAGACAGGGCTACAGAATAGGTAATGCTCGTTTGTACTATTTTGTTTTGTACAAAGAGGGCCAAAGAAAATATTCCTGGGATATTTTAAGGCGTGAGATTCACCGCTAACCTCAAGTTTTCCCCTTAGATTCTAACCGCTTCTAAGGCATGTCCTGAACTAGTCGATAAGATAGTATTACCAATCATGATAGGTCTGCAATCATTCTGCCTCTCTCTTTTAGCCAATACAATCGATAGTGTAAACATTTCGCATCTACGCCATTTCATAGCCTCAGTTGTGCTTATTGACAGAAGGAGTGGCACAACGTTTCACCGTGGTCTAAACTTCTAAAGCAACTAATGAAGTGGCTATAGCTTCGTACAAAGATAAATAATGTGATACAGACGAGAAGTGCAGTAAAATTTTCTTTGGCGCCCTTTGTACACTAAAGACATGCGCTTATCTTAATTATCTCTAGTCTTCTTTATCTATTCCTTTCTTTTCATTAGTTTGAATACTATATTTTTGTTTAGGATCTCCATTTCTCGTGCCATTCCTCGATTCTGTGAATCTAGCTTGTACAAAAGACAACCCTTTACATTAAAAAAGAAATACAGTAGTTTTAATGTGGTAACTGATTAACATATTGTTGCTAGCATTTGTTCCATTGGTTTTAAGACAGTGTAATTTGCTGTTTGAAAGTAGATGCTTCCCGTTGTTACTTCTACTTAAAAGCAATATATTTGAAATTCATTATAACGAAATTGCTTATCTATCCGACTTGAAAGCCAAATTTTTAACTTTTGGGAGTGAGATTCGCAAGGAAATTAAAGATTAGCATATGAACCACTGATAAACGTGAAGCTTTCAGCATCTTAGCTTGCTTATTGGCCGAAAGAGAGCGATTCTGATGACTTCACTTTCGATTTCAAACAGCTCCCCGCCACTCAGTGAGAAGGAGGGAATATGTGGAGTGCATGAGTGGGATTAGTCCAGCAAGTGTTGGCCTTCCTGTAGCCAGTTAGCCACCATCCTCCGTGCAGGAACACACTCACTCGACATGAAGGCGACTTGCGGCACCTTGCTACTTCTGGCGCTAAGCGCAACAGGTCAGTCATAAGTACAGCCTCATTCATTCTTCAAATAATCACGGGTAGGAAAAGAAAAAAAAAAAAAAAAAAAAAAAAAAACTCCGTGAGGAGCAGAGTTTTGTAGGTTACATAGATAGGCGTTAAAGATGAATTACATTGTAAAATTAGCTAAAACAAACCTTTTTTACTCTGCAAATTACTTTTTCTTGAGAAAAATACAAAGGACATTTAGAATAAGTCACTTGACGAAAGGTGTTGCTGTAACTCTAGTCGTGGATATAAACTAGTGCTAAAATTATTTGTAATACCTATTAATAAAATTATTACAAATACTAAGCTTAGTTCCTTCACACTAGGGCTATATGGAATGTACTGTTATCAAATTATCTGTATCTCGAAAGTTATTTTTGGACTCTGAGCAAATAAAAAGCACGTTTTCTTAAAATAAGAACATCTTGAAGTGACACGTTCACTCAAAGTCTTTCCATTGAAGTTGAAATGGCATCTTAGGGGAAGGGATACTTTTTAGGAAATATTCTTAGTTTTTGTTATGTAATTGATCCATATATTTTTAGCTTTTATGTAAATAATTACAGAGTAAAGAAATACTAAAACAAAATGTAATTCATTTAAAGTTGTTAGCTTATAATATGGAACAATAACAGTATTGGCTATTGGGTGAGAAATTTCCAGAAATTAATTTCAATCACATATTTGATGTGTTTGTTTACTTGCATTTATCATCCAAAAAGCAAATATGACTTCAATATTTCCTTCTTGTGTTTTAAAATTTTTATTTTCTCTCCAAAACCCTGGTCTCTCAAAAAGTAGCAGTTATGAAGGAGATTGAAATAAAAGATATAAGATGAAAAGCATAAGACGTTATGATTACGAGTGAGAGTTAATGGTAACCTACTGCAGGCCCCTTCCATCTGTGAACTTGCGAGTCCTACTGTTGGAGTTAGCGATGTCCTTAAGAACAGGTTGGCATGACAGAGTGGCACTGTTCCAAAGGTCACTGTTGAACAGTGATCTATCGCTACCGAAATTACAGGATTATCAGTTTAGAAAGACGTAGCAAAATAACTATTGATGTCCCCAATTTGTAAACCGTTCTAGAAGACCTCGACGTGTTATATATTTAGTATACGGTTAACACCTCCCATGTAAATATTAAAACAAAAACGTGAAAATATTTTTCTGAAGTAACAAATAACTATGGCTCATATACTACTATTACAATAGTACTACACAGTACTATTAAGAAAACTCAGTACAAAATGTCAGGTGGTTTGATTTATGGAGATTGGGAGACCTTAGTCCCCCTCCCCCCCTCCCGTTGTTATTCAGGTAATCATGGGTACCTTTTGTGCAATGAGATGGTGTCAGCATGTTGGAACGTAATATTCATGTTACCTTTCTATTGCAGATCTGCCAAATTTAGGAACTGTATTATAAACGTCGTTGATTGGTGATCTGTAAGCGATATTAATATTTACTTGCTCTTAAACAATTCTCTTGCTCTTAAGGCAGAGTGCGTAACGTTTTAATTAATTTACAAGTTATACGAACTGAATATAAATAAATAGCGCTTGTATCATAGATATATAAAATGTTGATTAAATGATGCCTTAAAACGATTTTTAATGCATCACACCGGCATTTTATGGATGTATGGTCACAGTGTGGTAAACTGCACATTTTGTTTGTTCACATTGTTGTTACCATTATTCTCAACAACTTGAAGTAATGGTAATGAAGTTTATAAAAACCAGACGCATTAAATAGCAATGGCCTTGGTAACATTTGGATCTGTAACCCAACCTTCAGTCTCTAAAATAACGGTTGCTTTTATTGCTCTTTGCTGTCTTACGATCGCGCAAAACGATCTCTCAGAAATGGTTTCGTTTACACCCAGGCAACAGTGGTTAACATTCATTTTTCTGGTTTAAATTTACGTTTAGTAATACTGTTATAGAATAAGTCTAAGTTTTAATTGCATACTGGCAAAATCCCCAGCTTTCGTCCTTCCCCTTCTCCCTCCCCCCTCCCCCCCCCCCTCTCTCTCTCTCTCTCTCTCTCTCGCTCATGTTTCTGTAGAAAGTTATATTAATGCCTTAAGTTGAAAGCCAATAAACATTGATTTGGTGTTAATAATCATTAAAATAATGCTAGTTTAATATTACCCATTGGAGAAGGTAAACAATATATCAAGGTGCTAACCTGAGATTCTGCTTCAGGATAAATTATTAGCAAGTTGCCAGCTAATGATATAAACACCAAGTCTTGGATCTACAGATACGTGAATTAAATGATCAGTGCTCAATCGTTACTGGAATCCATAGAACTGAAAGGAGGAAAGAACGAAAGTTTCCTGATATTTTTTAATATGAGGAACATTCTTATTAAAACAACTAATTTTCAAGATTTCAAACCTCACACTTTGGATTACTACGCAGATTCTCTGTTTATAAGGAATAAATATTTATTCCTCTCCAGTAACTTTGTCCTTGAAAGCTTGATAGTTCTTCGTCGAACCTCGATCTTCCAACGAACAGTTTAAGCAAAAAGATGCAGAACAATATCACGGAATAAAGTTAGTGAAAATAAATAGTGAAATAAGTTTATTTTGTTTGTCTACGATGTTAAATATAACTCAATAGTATGTTACGATACAAGTGCGGCAAATGTATGAATGGAGCCTGTAATAGAAGGTACAGGACGATTGAATATTTTCTGCTTCCAAGACTCTTCAGTTCTCTTAACACACATGTGTTACAGGTGATGTTTTCCACGATAGTGAATAATAGAAATAATATGAATAAACACTAGGTTACTAACAACTGCTCCATATGTGATTTCAGCAGCAAGGTTGCCAACATTAACCATGGTGGCAAAATTACTCACTATTTACCTCAAAATTAGCTTCTGCATGAATTAATTTGTACGTAAATATTTACAAATAAACAAAAAAGATACAAGTAAGATTTAAATAGCATAATTCAGATGTTAAAATGATTATATTCTATGTCTGCAATAACATATAGATTATATGTTCATGGACAACCAGCAGTAATATAAGAAAGCACGCAGGTAGGTTAGGTTACCAGCACTGAATGCGGGAATTCAACTTTCCATCACAGCACAGCACAGGACAGGACAACAGGAAGTGGATCAAAAGCATTGTCGTGTAAAAAATTAATGTATCCTAAAGAAGTACAGTAGACACAATAATGCAGAAACGATAACCAATAACTTATAATTATAAACCAGCAAGTATTTATATTACTAAATCAAAAATTATGCATTTACATTACGCATTATTTTGGGTAACAAACACTTGTAGAATAATGTTTTCTTCCCAGTGGTGTCAACGATATTATTTAGATTATGGAACTTGTGATGTTATGAATGTAGCTGGTCCTTAAATGGACCACCACACATACGAGTTGGCAAGTTTATGTAATATTTTATAATCATACACATAAAATTGTGTCAGACGAAAGTCTTAAACCATGTCATGTTGTACCCAAAAGTGGACACGTTCTGTCCTGCTTCAATTAAAGGGTAGAGTGTTCTTGCACACATTCTGTGTATGCTGCTGCGTTATGTAAGCCCAGATTTTTTCGTTCACTTTGCACGGAGAAAACGCAGGACAGTGAACGTGTTCTTGATTGGGTAAAGAACAGTTAACATATGTTGTAATATCTCTGTGTGGCTACAAGGACGCCAACAGCAGCACAAGAAGTTCTTCGTGACATGCTCCATTACACTGAATTTCCCTTTCCGTGCTAGAAAGCGTGCCGGAGGAATGGCCGGGTACGGAATGTACCGGAAGTTTGCATGGTATGGACATTTTGGAGGTATCGGTTTCCTGTTGCTATGGACCTGGCACAGAGAAGGGGACGGATTTAGATATATTGTCAGGCACATGCTGATACCATGATCCCTTCCTCTATGGAGAATAACAGTTTTCATTTCTATCTCTATTACCTTATTTCAAGGGCATGTAACTGACACCGTAGATGCACAGTAAGATGAACCACAACAGGAACTAAGCCATCTAGGAAGTAAAATTTTGAACAAAATGAACATTTTAGTACTAGATTTTTACATTTAAATTTGGACCAATTCACATCGTGACATATTAATTTTAAACATGTAATACAGCATTGAAACAGTTGTGGGTGCACTAATTTTTACGTTATAGTTGAACAACATTTAAGCTTTTCCTATCGTATTGGTTATGCCTTGAACGTTATTACTGTGTTCAGAAAACTGGTGGTAATTTATTTAATCACACTAAACTCCAAACTCCAATGACCTTCTGTACACTTGTACGAGTTCTTACAAACTCTTATTCCTCTATCGTTTTCATGTTAGTTGAGATAAGCATCTGCAGAAATTATCTCATTGCAGACTTTCTTGTAGGTGCAAGGGGAATATGGGAATACAGAAGGCCTTGAGTTAGTCAAATCTTTTAAAACTAAATTCCGTCCTCTTTGTACGACCAAGTGAATAACCACATTCCATTTGACAAATATTTAAACATTGTAAAACTAAGACAACTAACAATGAATATCTCCTAAAAGGGCCACTCCACAAAAACTGAATTTAGATATAACATGTGTTTTAAGGAGATTATATTTTTGTATAATAAGACAACACAGGCTATAGCTGGAAAATTCAAAATATGCATTTCATTTGCCATAAAAATGTCTTAAACATATGGCATTTTGATCAAAATCTTTAGAACCATATTAGAGAAAATAAAAATTTTCCCTGTCAAGCATAGTTTAGGGTAGTGGAATTTTCTTCAAAATCTTCCCGTCGAATCCTTGAAAGATTCGAAATTTACATACCAATTTTGGTTTTTAATCGTCTTTTCGTTTTTAAGAAATGCTGTTCAAAAGCGCTCTGTCACACACAGACCTTTTTTCTAAAGCTGCTTTTTTGGATTCAGGGGGTCTCAAAATATATTTCCTGTGATATTTTGACATCGAAATTTAAGGTAAAATACGATAACTCCCCTACTTACTATACTCGCTTATATAGCCGTTGAAAGTTTCCAGAACGTTCGGGATTGAAAAACACCCAGAAGGTTATAGTTACCTGGCGGAAGCGCTTATCGCGTTTATGGTGGGCGAACGTGCTGCTTATGTTTTCAACTCCGACTTACTCCTGACAAACTTGCGCCATAGCTGCTAATGACAATATTTAGTATTTTCTACCTTCATTTTAATAGTTTACTTTATATTTCTGTGGGGGTTTTTAAATTCCACCATGTGGCCTTCTAAGTAAATTCCCACTTACGATAACGTGAATGAGCTGCATTTTCATAAATATTCGTCTCGAATGTCACTTTCTGCACCTTATTGCATTCAAAATATCCTACACAACGCTGTTTTTGTTAAGTTGTCTTCAAATTTTGAGTAAAAACTAAAGACTGGGGAAGAAAATATGGGTGTTAGGGTAAACAAAGGTCACGAAATGTGTGAAAAATGTAACATTAGAAAATATTTTTTTTCTGAAGCAACCATATAAATTTCCAGTTTGCATTCTTAGCGTTAAATAAATACCATTATATTTTTATTCTATAAAAATGTCATAACATTGTAATAGTGAAGCAGTTCTTCTCATGCCCATTACAACGTATTAAAACGAAACTTTGGTATTGTGCATCGAGGTGCTTGTGCATTCTAGGAAACAAATGTGAATAGCTTTATAATTAATATTCTTCCGCACAATAGCCGTGTGTAGAACAGAATTGGAAAGTGTAGGATAGACTGAAAAGTCCAGTGCCACGTCCAGCATTTGGACTACGGGTCGCGTCCGGCATTTTTTTCCGGTACACCACACTAGGAGATCTCAATTTATACGACATCTCTTTGTGGGGTTCACCGGAAAAAATGGGAGTTGGCAATGATAGCTTAGTGGTTAGAGCAGCCGGACGGTGAGTAGCTTTAGTCGAACATTTCAGAAATTTCAATAACGGCCCTTGAATGTATTTTAAGCAGATCAAAGTTTCATCATTCCTTTTATTGCAACCACTCATGTACTGTGTTCCTCTATATTGGAATTCTGTACTGTTAACTATCTATGCAAAAATCTGTGTCAACAGCATGTAGTATTCATGTGAGACTTTCAGGCGAATTGAGACTCAAAGCACAAGCAAAGATTTTTATGATATGAAAATGAGGGGAGTTAGAGCAGGCAACGGAATCTTCGGGTCGCATTTGGAAGACACAAATCTTGTTTACAAGTTCACCTTACTATTGTCTTTCTTTTGTGGTTCGCGTCAGCCACTATACAAAGAAGTGCTTCAATTATCTCGACACATAAGGTAAAACTAATAAACAAAAGCGATAGTAAATCAAATGCATACATAACTTAAGTAATCTAACAACAATTACTGAAGTGGATGTCACAGAAATATGGTCACATAAAGGATTCACCAACATCACCATCACCACAATTGTTTGGTAAACAAATAGGAAAAGGATTTCCCAATCTTAAACGATAACATGATACATCAGTATGCAACTAAATATATTGTTTAATATTTTGGTCAACAGCAACAAATTCTGTTAACCAATTTATTTTTAACCGAAAATACGCAGAGTGAAGCGAGAGCGCAGGTGGAGATCGTGTTGACAGTATGACATTGTGACCTACATTACCATATCATAGAACGGAAGTTTAACACGATGGGAATGACAGTTGAGTCAAGCATGGCGTTGTAGCTCCATCATGGATTAATTGCAGTACTACACTCCTTTTTTTCTTCATTAGGGATTCTGAAGTCCTCTGGAGAATTAATTGATATTTGGACGGAAACGACATAACCTCGTAAACCTCTGTGAAAAATAAAACACCATCTGTGTTTATGATTGAAACTTTGCCTTAATAAAAACCTTCAAAACCAACGCTTAATTTACAAAATGCGTGAAATAATTATAACGCCTATCTGTGTGATGTCGTATCCAATATCTGTCCTCGATAGATCTGCTTTTGCATTGTGAGATTCTGTCAATATGCTGTTACCATACCTTTCTGTAATTTGCAAGGTTTTCTTTCAAAGGCATTATGTTCAACACTTCTATTTTTTCGTTTGAGAAATATACATAATTTTTTCTTTCTCCCTTATGAGCTACTATACCATTCATATGATTCCAATGAAAATTAGCAATTGAAATGTTTTCTCAAAGAGGTATCCATTTTATTATGCTTTTATTATGCAACCTATTACATTTACGCGGTTTTCTCTACACTTTTCTTTCACGAAACCACAGCTTTTCCCTACTCCCACTACTACAGATGTAGTTTTCTAAATATTTGAAATAAAAATCCATCGCATTACGTTCACACGAACTTCTCCACTCTTATGTAAGACTTTCACATGTTCTCTACCTGCTCTTCAACATACAAATAAAAGTTTCTATATGATTAAAATACAAATGCAACGTATTACATTTACATGGTTCCCTTAACTCACTTTCCTTTTACGTAACACATTCATACGTATCTCTTCACACTCTTCTACAAAAAATTAATATTTTTCTATGTTATTGGAATATAAACGCAGCGTAATGCATTCACATGGTTTTCTTTATTCGCTTTTCTTTTACATAACACATTCACATGCCTTATTCATTTGCTCTTCAAAAACAACTTGTGCAATTTTCTATGACTGAAAAGTGCAACGTATTACGTTCAGTTTCCTCTACTCACCTTTCTTTTTTGAAACATTTTTCTTTACTCCCATTTCTACACATAATTCATATAATGTTCTATATGTTTGAAATAATTATAACTACATTAACACGGTTTTCTCCACTCACGTTTCTTTTATGGAACACAATATTTCTCTTCTCACTCTTCTACACACAATTCATATATCGACATAGAAATGCACTATATTACATTCACACGGTTTTCTTACTCGCTTTTCTTCCCGTAGTATTTGTGGTTCTTCAACAGTGCTTTGCATAATATCTTCCTGGTGTTTTTATTTAAAAAGTTCATTTTTTATTCCTTATAAGAGACATGTGTTGAAACATGCGTAATTTAATACTAAAGCCGTCACAGAATAACACTATTTACCGAGGCAGACGGTTCCTCGATAGCGTGTGAAACCCACATTCGGGGAGTGCCGGGTTCGATTCCCATAGCAGCTCACTCTGATCATGGGTTTTTCGTGGTTTATCTGGGTCGGCAGGCGAATGCTAGAGTACTTTCCTGTACCTTTATCTGTACCTATACCTCTATCATATACTTTATTTTGATCTTCTGACTATGAAGACAACGGAGGCGGCCTATTTTGCAAACTAACCTGAATAGAAACGTGACTCCTATCTTCCTGCTTTCAAGTTCAATGAAAAACACTACGAACATCATAATAACAGATGAATTATGGACTTTATAGCGGTATTTTATTTGCACAGGAAAGTTATTGAGCTTAGGTGGTCCATCTAAATATACAAAACATCAGCTTTGACAAACTATTATAATCTTCGCAAAACTTAAAGGCATATGGAGGTGGGGCGTACTGCGGGATCCAGCGAATCCTATGCTTGCCCTCCTACCAGCGCTGCCGAATGTGGTGCATGCATCTCACACAACCTTATGTACAGAGCCTCTGCCGGTACACGCACTACGCTTGGCAACAGCGCTCTGCTTGAGCATTGGCCAGCGTTCACATACCTTTAACTTTTGCGAGCGGTATAGTACGCCGAAACTAATGTGAATAGACTTAAGACTTTCCATTACGAATGAACTATGGGTTTTCGAACACAACTGTTCCTTGTCGTAAAGTGTTCATTTCGGTGTCCCACAACGCATTTTGTATTTTGTCAGTATTTTATAATTACCCTGTGTATCTGGTATTTCTGGTATCATTAGTTATAATTCAGTGAACGGAATTAAAATAAAATGGAACTCAATTCGAAAGAAGGAATACACTAATGTAGTGTTGAAAGAAGTGCGCAGTAGAAACAGCGAGGAGAAGACTTATTCATGAAAATAAAAACAAACGTGTAGTTAAATCAATAACATATACTTAGAATTGCCCTTATCAATGATGTCTTACTTGGAAGTACAATAGGAAAGTAGAGCACAGATTTTCTGCGCCTCTGTTGTCTTATCAAGAACACAAAGAAAACATTGAGGGAGAAAGAAAAGTTGGAGCTAAAATCTACTCCAGTTAAATCTATATTTTCTTCTGCAAGTAAATTCTGGAAAACAACAATAGAGTGCTTTTCAATAGCTGAAGCGACAATTCTTGAAGTCGAGATTACGAAGAAGTCCATTCAGAATTAAAAAAGAAAAACACTTAAAGGAAACTGGAAGCATCGCTGGATATTACATAGACAATTTCTTGCAGTACGACGGACAATAAAGAGTAGAACTTGGATATAAGGCTTTTCTAAAGATACAGGTTCTTTCTTCAAGATTGAGAGTGCCTTTGCTTCATCGTCTCTTTCAGAGCTAGAGGTCAGAATATAATGCATGAAGGGCTTACATAAATTTAGAGGACAGGGAATATAAGTAAATCAATAAAAGAAGGGTTGCAAACTTTTGCAATAATTAAGTCAATGCTGTTTTTAGAGGGACAAGCCGAGAGGTTTTGATAGTTTTAAAGAAAACATTACTATTCATACAACTTTCTCTACTCATTAAGATTTATACATAAATATTAAAAAAATTCATATCAAAGATTATTTTTATTTACTTCCTCGCGTTAAACATTTGCTGAAATGAGTTGTATTATGTAATACTAATTTAAGATATGCGTAGGTTGTTTGTATTGGAAAATTTATTTAATAGGCGTTCTATAATGAATCTATAACAAATAAGCCGAACAATTGAAGGTTATAAACAGCGCAGGAATTGAGGCATGAAGGCAAGGACAGAAGGAAATAAGGTTAAACAATAAGTGGACTATAGTCAGGTAAGTCGCAGATAAAAACCATCCCTTTTCAGACAATGCTGGGGCGGTTTTACCTACCTATCAGTGACCCTTACTCTCTTGTTTTGCCTTGTTTGTATTGGCATACTATTTGAATATGAATAAATTGAAAGTAACTGCTTAATTCCTGGTTCAACAATAGAGTGCTCACAGCTCAAATGATCCACAGGGAAGATCACGAGTCACTTAGCAATGCTTCCTTTGATTCTAGGTAAAGTTTCACATCATCATCACAAGCCTTATCAGGTAATGTTGAGATGTTGAACGAACATGTTCCCATATACAAGTCTATATCACGCCATTCTCTTTCAGGATCATTCAGTTTTTGGAGCACTTTGTTTTTAATTTCCTTTTGACACTGTCTTTGACCTCTCAGGTGAATTTCGAAGCTAGGCTTCGATGGAGTTTTGTATGTAAGAGTGCTTTAACTCTTAACCCTAGCAATGCCAAGTCTTATCTCAGAACTTCAACTACCTAGAGGGGGCGGGGGGAGGGGTACTTTGTGACCCCCCATTGGTAACAAAATGTCTGAGCAGTTTTTAAAACAAATTTTCATCATCAACACTTCATGGATTAGGATCCCAAGTCTCTCTCCACTTTCTCATCGGTCTTCCAACATCTCTCCTCCCATATGGTTGGTAATTGTATACCATTTTGGGGTCCCGGGTATTGTCCATTCCTTGTAAATGATTTCTCCAGTTTTTCCTATATTGAATTATTTTATCATTTATTAGGCAGATACGTAGCTCTTCTTACCTCATTTTTTATTTTATCCATTATTGTACATCCTTTTGTGGCTCTAAGGCATCTCATTTCTGCTACATTTATTTTTTTCTTTATCGTCCATGTTTCACAACCACTGTTTTGTAAAATTTTAAACTCGTTTCTTTTCTAGTTTTTCTTTTTAATGTTCTTGCTAATATTCCGCAACTGTTCTGGAATTTACTTACTGTATTATTTAGGCCTTGGTTATTCTGATTTATATTGTATCCTAAATAATTAAACTTGTGTAGTTTTCAGAACTATGTCATTTATCACTATTTTGGATCTGTGAGGGTACTTCCCTTGAAAGGCCATTGTTTTAGTTTTATTGGTTCATATTTGAAGATCATATTCTCTTAATACATTCGTCAATTTAAAAACACTTCCGTAAATCAAATTTTGAATTGGATACTATATCTTATGTTTATAAAACTAATATTTAACACTGTTTAAGAATTTCTTTTTTACATGGATCTCTTTATAACGACGGGGCAGTGTTTTATGACTATCTTGACATTTCATTGCTTCTCAAAAAGGCCAACAGTGAGAAATTTTAAACAATTACGCAATTCAGTAGTAGAAATAGTGATTTACAATAACTATTAAGTGCATGTCCTTAGTCAAAAGATTAAAAGACAGAATCTAAAATATTACAGAAAGTGGGTGGGCATAAAGTAATGCTACGGTTAAGATAAATCCACAACATACCTATTACAGATTAGCACCCTGGTTTAAGAGCGTTCCCTGATGCTGTGAAATAGGACTTTTGGGAGTTGGTTGAAAAGGTTTCTACGTCCTCTAAGTCACTAACAGGATAAATTATTTATCTTATAATTCAAGAACCACTGTGCAATGTCCTTTTAAGTGGGAGCACATGTTTAGTGGTTGAAAATTTTCCAGAATCTTTAAGTATATAACATAGGGCTGCTGGAACGAATTTTCATCTCGAAGCTTATACCACGAAGAAAAAGGATAGCCGTTTTGCGAAGAAAAATAAATGTGCTTTAGCAACAGTACTACACCAAAGAACGAAAGGCAGCGTGAAAAACCTATTTAGTATTGCATTGTCAACTGCAAAACTTTCTCCACTATAAAAAGAATTATCACTAAAACATTTAATATTTTAATTTTCAAATCTTTATCATTCAAAACATTAAATAATAATTAGCTAGCAATGAATGTGAAATATTAAATTCTTAGCACACTATCCTTAAACTTCTATAACATTTAATTCAAATTAAAACGACTTGAAACGCTGTGTGCCAAAGCGAACTGGACTCTTAGCGCATTCTGGTGATAGAACAGGCCATTATGGTAGTTGCAGAATTATCCTTTGTACTTTGAACCGTCAAATAAATCTTTATTACACACAGAGTCCCTAATCCTGTTTGTAAAATGTCCACTTCTAACCCAATATGTTCCCTTTGATAATTAGTCTAAACAAAGCTACAAACTGTCAGTAAAGTAGCCTTTAATCCTTCGATTAAACTTCAATGAGCTTAAACAGCACCCGAATACCTTACAATAGTCTGCATCATTACTACGGTAAACGAATTAGCAAACTGTGATTAAGTTACTCTTCGGCTCGACATGCAAGGCTTGTTACGAAAGCTATTAGTTTAACCCTTCCATCATAATCTGGACTCGAACGGTGCACTTCGCGCCACGTAGCTCGTTAGCTAACAGTCACGGTTCGCTTTGACCCAGAATTCGCAACACGTTGTGCAACTATCGACTCATAAAGCAAGCGTACCGAAAGGCACTGGTACGATACTTCTGCAGATTATGTATGTGCCTTTCAACTGGACAGCAGTAGAGCATTTCAAACTGCATCGCAGATATAAGCTTTCGACCACACTTATGACGACGATCTACACTCGCTGGACAGCAAAGGAGAAACTTTCTCTGCACTACATCGTAGCTCTAACTACCCATAGCAACATTTTCGTAATTCCGAAGTGGAATTTCAGAGATTCACACCATAATAGTCAATTAACCACATTTTCAAGCCTAACAAACAGAGTTCACGGTTCAAACAGGGACATTCTATGCATTACTCATCTTGGTGACAAATCACCAGTCACCACAGATCACCTAGTAGGTGACAATGGTATACTAAAACATTAAAAAAATGGAATATATGGTAAAATAGTGTTGAACTACATGGTTTCCTATACTCAATCTTCTATAAAATAAATCTTAGCTAGTTAATCAGATAAAATTTCAATTCAAGTTTATACATTCCACTGTTGAAAAAGTAAGTAAAACAATTTTCATGTTTTTTTCAGAGCGTAGGACTATGCCATGGTTTTGAAATTCAATGTTTGCATGATCACTAGGGGAAACAAAAGAATGACTTTACAATTGAAAAAGATTTAAGTATATGTAAACTCAAAACAATAACAAGGAATATAGATAAGTTCATGAAAATAAAAAGCATACGCCAATAATTGTACATTTCAACGAAATCTACATATGTTGGTTAGTAAGATTTGTCTTGCACTTTACCAATTATATACAAGTCATTCAGATTGAAAAGTCAAGGCATACGTGTCATTTCTCATGAAAAGATCTTAAAAATATGGTGTTTTAATTACAATCTTAGGCATTTTTGAAAATCTTTCCATGTGTTCGAATTGGGAGGATTTTCTTGAAATTCATGTCGCACCTTGGAAGACGCTGAACTTATTTTCGTTTATGAGTTTCACTGTTCAGTATCAGTGCACACATGGACCTTTTTTCGAATAATCCTTTTCTTTGCTTAATTTCAGTGAAACTAAAGCAAATCTTGGCGAAATCTTACTATAGAATTGTTGTACGGAATTCACTATATTTTCTCCTTATTGCAAGTACCTAGTAGAGAAATTAAAACTGTTTACGTGCATCAAAAATCGCACTCAAACACTGTATTTTTTATTTACTTCCATTCTATCCAAAAACTAATTTTAATTCTGAGGATCATTGGATCCGCACCTAAAAGAAGTACAGGAAGTACTTATTTCGTTTGTCAAAATTTCCTGATGAAATGTTTCTGGAAATACTGAATTAAGAAAGCATTTTTAAAGAATGGATCCTCTGTATGAGTGAGTGAGTGAGTGAGTGAGTGAGTGAGTGAGTGAGTGAGTGAGTGAGTGAGTGAGTGAGTGAGTGAGTGAGTGAGTGAGTGAGAGTGAGTGAGTGAACGGTATAACCCAAAAACGTAAGGTCTATTAAATAAGGATCTTGGGTGAGAATCATCTTGCTAGGGTGCAACAAATATTTTAAAAAATAAAATCCTTGTTTGAAATATCTACTTTAGATGAAATATTTTTCTATATTCTTCATATTCTGAAAAACAGAGTTAACGATTTTGTTTAAAATATATTTTGTTTAATATATTTATATGACAAAACTGTTGTATTTTCTGCACGAATAGCCCATGAAGTTCTATTTATTCGTAACGACTGGTATAATCGAGATATACAAAATCTACTGCACAAAAAGCACATATGCACAAGTGTATGTGAAATAAAACTACTTTGACGTCGACTATTTCCAGAGGGATTCTGAAATACATTGAAGTGGTAAGCCTCCATTTGTCTTTTCTCGTGGTCATACAAAAAAACATGGCATGTGAGTAGAGGGTGAGGTGGACGTGACGTCTGATTTTCATTTTTATGAAAAAGCTCACTTCTGCAGCGTGTGTGTGTGTGTGTGTGTGTGTGTGTGTGTGTGTGTGTGTGTGTGTGTGTGTGTGTGTGTGTGTGTGTGTGTGTGTGTGTGTGTATGCGCGTGCGCGCAGTCTGATTTGAAGGACGTAAACAAAAGGTGTTCGAGTAATTGGTAACCACCTGCAAATATCGCCTTAAATGGGGGAAAAATTATTTTGTGTACCTATCTGAGACAGATATTACAAATAAACCTATTTTTTTAATTTTCTACAACAGTTGATCGACTATTCTTCGTTATTTCATTTTCTATAAATGGAAAACAGTGATAAGGAAAAGCTAAAGAAAGAAGATAAGACAATTTAGATCTGATTAAAAAATTTTTATTTTAAACATTTCCGAAGCATTTCCGCCGTTATTTATTAAACGTCGGTGTGTTTTACGCAGTAGGTTATGTGATGGATAATTTCTTATGGTCTCCCATGCTGCTTTAAACTACAACACATATACACTGAAATTATTTGTGCCGAATGTTTGTCTTATTAATCTTGAGGTAGTAGGTGGATAAATAAGGTTTTTTTATTTGTAAAACAGTTATAAAAATTAAGTATAATAGCTATACTGGGCCACCCATATATCGTGTCCCTACAGCCAGTGGCGATAAAATTGCGCTCGGCAACAGGACAGCGTTTGTGTGGGGCAAGGGAGCGGTCTGCGGCTATAACTGATATAATCAAGATCTCGCAACGCAGTTTGAGTTTCAGTTGGAGAAATTGAAGAAGAGTAATGGCAAATAATATGCCTAATTATTCTATTTCACATCGAGTGTTTGTCTATGTCTCTTATGTCCGCACAGAATCCGTTGTTTGTACAAGATTATCTGAAGTATGTGATTATAACATCTGCTGATCATTAAAAGATAAACTGTATAAAACGAATCTTCACACTTTAGACAAAGACAACATTCGCCAAGAGATCAGGTTCTCAAAAAGAAAAACGAAAATTAATGGGCAATTCTACAAGATTGCAAATATGTGTTGAAAATGAAGGCAATCAGCTACAGTATTTTGTTTTATGACTTAACACTTTTAAAGAACACTTGAATTTAGCTTACTAAACAATGGACTAATTGAACCGGCAGGGAAGGCGGAGTGATAGCTTATCGGCCGAGTGGAACCCTGAGACCCTATATATGGATAAGCTTGTATAAAGTGATTTGATTGCTTCACATTAACAATGTGACAAACAGTGGTATAGCCTATCGGACTCGGGTATATGACCTAACGAATATGGTAAAATTCGTTAAAATATGACCCAGACTAAACAGAATCGCCTTTCGAAGTTTTCATATTTTATCATTGTCTGAAAGAAACTTTCGATAATACTCATAGCTTGATTCAAAAGAGAATGCTTCTGTCAGAACTTACACCTGTGAAGCAAATAAACCTCTTTTCAACATTTAAGTCAACATTAATGCAACGACAGTACAGAGTTTCCTTCACTATTATTTCCAGGAATTTCATCTAACATTAATTAAACAAACAAGGCATCAGACATTTCTTAATTCCATGTGTCATGGCGGCACTCACATTTGAAATTAAGTCATTCTGAATGTGAAGTTGCACGAAAATTTTTAAGTGCTCTTTCACAGGCATCGTATATTGCTAATTAATTTAAATAATGAAAAGCAATGCCAGTTTTCCTAGAAAACATACAACCGTACAAAATGAGAAAGTAAAACACTATCCTTTCACTTCATTGTTATGCTGTTCACAATTAGAGCTTATATTGATTATTCAATGAATATTCTATTTCTGGATTTATTCCGAATATTTTAGTTGTTATTCGCATATTGTGTGATTACAAGAATAGCTGTGTTTTTGGCTGTCTTGTAAATGTAGTATTTTAAACTATCAATTATTGAATATATGTGTGTGTTTTGCGCGTATCTCTGAAACGGCTCTAACGATTTGAACAAAAGTTTGTATTCAGATAAGGTTTTTACCTTTCAAGTTTATCTATATAGGTGTCTTTTCTGAAAAAAACGCAATTTTCCACAAAAATATTTCTTATTCCCTCTTCTACATAGAAATTCTTGTATAAAATTCGTGTATCTCGGAAACGACTCTAAAGATTTGGATCAAATTTTGTATTCAGATAAGGTTTTACTGCTTAAGTTTATCTACATTGGTGTCTTTTCTGAAAAAACGCGATTTTATAAAAGAAACATGTTTTAATTCCCTCTTTTACAAAAAATAATGTATGCAATTTTCTGGATGTTCGAAATGGAAATACTATATATTATATTCACCCCGTTTTCTCTACTCGCTTTTAGATAACATATTCACATCTCTTTCTCTACTCACTCTTCTATAAACAATTTTCCCGAAAAAAAACATTTTACACGAACAATAATATTTTTATCCCCGTTTTTAAAATAAATAAAATAAAATTCTGCATGTCTGAAATAGAAATGCTATTGCATTCAAACTGATTTCTCTACTCATTTCTAGGTAGCACATTCACATTTCCTTCTCTTCTTACTCTTCTACTAACAAGTCATATCATCCATATATACAAAATGGATGTTTGTATATATGTAACCGTTAATCTCGAAAACCGCTTGACCGATTAGTGAAATTAGGCACGTATAAGTGGTTTTTTTTTTTTTTTTTTTTTTTTCCTCGTCTTGTGGTAACCATTTTACTATATCATATTTACTACACGATATATCACTTTCACGTGGTTTTCTCCACTCGCTTTTCATTCATGTAACACATTCATCTATTCTTTGTTCACCCCTCAACATACAATTAATACAATTTTCTGGGATTGAAATATAAATGCAACGTATCACATTTACAGGGCTTCCTCTACTCATTCTTTCTTTACAAGAGGCAATCACACTTTTTCTACTCGCCATTCAGCATACAATTTATATTTCCTACACGTTTGAAATAAAAATGCAGCGTATTACATTCAAGCTATTTTCTCCACTCACTTTTGTTTTACGTAACAATTCACAGGTTACTCTCCAGAATTTATCAACTTCATACATACCGCCCATATATGTTGCATGCATTGTATGTTGAATGAGTAAACTCCAAAACCGGTGTTGACCGATCGCCATTAAAATGGGCATATCTAAGTGTTTTTTTATGGAGAAGGTTTGTGTGCAATCCATTTTACTACGTAAGGTATTACATTCACATGGTTTTCTCCATTCCCTTTTCTTTTACATAACACATTCAAATGTCCTTGTCTACTCCGCCTTCCACAAACAAGCCATACATTTTTCTATACATTATACGTTAGTGCAACGTATTACATGCACAGGTTTCTTCCTACTCATTTTTCTTTTAATAAACACACATTTCTTTCACTACCCTCTTTGACGAACAATTCATACTATTTTCTATATGATTGAAACAGAAATGTGAATTATATTCACACGGCTTTATCAGCTAGCTTTTCTTCCTGTAGTATTTGTTATTGTTCAAGAGTGTTTTTGCTTAGTGTCGTTCCGTTGATTTAATAAAAAACAAAAGTAGTTAAAAAGTAAAGTTGTCACAATTGGTGTCAGGAGTGCGACGAACAGTTGCAACAAATATTAGCCAAGATGGACATCATGGGAAATGAAATGAATTCTGGAATGTGGCAGATGGACACAAACATGGAAGCCGAATTGAAAAACTTAAACTACGGAATGGAAAACATGGAAACAAAAATGGAAGCCGATTTAAAAAATGTGAACTCCCAAATGGAAAAGATGAAAACGTGAATGTCCGATGGGAAGATAGAGCTGTTGGAGAATATTAACGAGGGACTGGCCGGGATTAAGTAAGCCAAGGAAGAAATCGGCGGAAAGATGAAGGACCTTGGCCAACGTGTTAACGCCCTGGAAGAGTCTACCGTAACACTAAAGAACTAAACTCCGTAGTGGAACTAATGCTCACGAAATCCTTAAACTAAGTGGATGTTTAAGGGGGAGGCCTGTGTACAGCAGTGGACGTTTAACGGCTGAAATGATGCTTATGAAATATTTACATGCATCTCGGAAGCGACTCTTAACAATTGCGATAAAAATTTATATTTAGTTAACGTTTGTTTTTCAAGTTTATCTAAATAAGTATCTTCTCCCCCCCCCCCCCCCCCCAAAAAAAAACCCACTACTCTACCAAAAAGGGGACAAAATGTCTAGCGAAGCTCGGTCGCCGGGTACTGATATTTAAATCGTCATAAACACTGAAATTCCAAACTCACCATTCTTTCGAAAAAAAAAAAGATCAATAAAACATTTTTAAGGTATTACGACACAGCTAGGATTCATGTTCATAAACTTTGATGTTGAATGTCATAGTGTTCGTTGCACTACTGAGTTCGGGCTTTGGAAGATTAATTACATATTGCTTTATAAAGAAGTTTTAATGTTTGGAACTTTCCTATGTTGAGCTTGTCTATCACACGGCAGTTTATTTCTTTCTTCGTTGCAACAACGCCATGGAAGCGAAGTTATGTTTATTACAGTTGCTCTGATTCATTGCGAGACTTCTCGGATGTACAGCCATGGAAAAAATGATTGAACGCACTCTGAAAGCAGAAAATTTGAAAGTCCCAGTTGGTATCCCAGTGCAGTTTACACTATTCGGTATTTCCAATAAACAGTTAAACAGAGCTAACAGTCTCCGCGGCACATCTTATCGTCTGTCTCTTGAATCGTGTCTTTGTGATAAAGAAAGAGGGTTGATGCGACAACTAGTGCCATACTTCCCAATCCTCGTTATCTAATTCATTAACAAACCCAAACGTGTTTCTGCCTGATACTATGCGCATTGGTAGTTATACATATCCAATTAACTGAAACAACTAATGACACGATTCATAAGACATATACTCTGAGTACGATAAATTAATCATGTTACAATAAAAACGTCGCCAGTATTACAGCGCATATATGGATGTTCCAGTAGACGTTCTGAACCACAAGCAAATACAGCTCAGAGCTAACGCACAAGATTTGAGAACTGGTGAACTTGCGTTCACACTTCGGCGACAGAATATACTTTTTTCCCCTGCTTTTATGTTTATATTTTCATTTTCTGCTTAGGTTTTTAATTTAAATTGCTATAGATTTTCCGCAATATTAGTTATGAATTTAGTATTAGATATATCCAGATATATGTATGTGTGTAATAGTCAATTCTTTCAGCTACTGGTGAGAAGCTCGATTTTTGTATCATTGTGTTTCTGCGTTGATCACACACTTATGTTTAGTTCCATTATCACTGAAAGAGGTCCTCAATCACTACGTAGCCTACAGCGACGCATTCATTCATACTTAAGCAATGGCAGAGGCCGTTGATAAACTTTCTCTTGTTCTCACCCTGGTGCCACAGGCTATTCGGCCACCAGAGATGGTATTTGTGGTGTTGCACAGTCAACAATGAGGAGGTGGGTGAAATCATATCATGAAGATGCGCAGATTGCTACCAGGAAGGTACAGAAAGCCCACGTGTATCTATCGAGAGTGAAGACATCTCTTGGCAGAGATGGAAAGAGATCCGTTTCTAACCGCCGCTCACTACAGAACATTGTCTTTATTCCCGCGTAGTGCAAGGACGGTTGTATACCGTCTAAAAATCGACAGGTTGGCATTAGCTGTATAGTATGAGAACTTCGAGACAGAGAGAGAGAGAGAGAGAGAGAGAGAGAGAGAGAGAGAGAGAGAGAGAGAGAATCTCACAGGCAAAGTGCCAGAAACCGTCAAGTATAATTTTGCATAGAATTTAACATTCTATAATCGAAGGTTATAGGAAGTTGAATGAAAGAATGAAGCTTAGAAATAAACGCATAAATGAACATGAAGCGTTGCATTATTTTTCCAAGAACTGAAAGAATACATTGACAGAAATCTTAACCCAGTTGGGATTGAGTCAGGAACCACGTTGTGAGATGCAGCATCCTTACCAGGATATTATAATCGTAAGTGAGTAAAGAGTGTAGGGAGTAACTGTTTTGAAAACTCACATCAATTCATATCTTTGGCAGTGCTATAAAATTGTTAGTGACCTAGATGAATTATTCATGCATCAATTATTATCTATTGCATGCAACCCAAGTTTTTCGTTTTACAAATATTTTCATTACTATTAAAATGTTTATTTACAATCAAACTTTTGGCACAATCTCTTTGGAGCTATTATATTATGTAGGGTCAATTTTAAAAGCGTGTTATGTAATTTTTTTAACTTAAATAATCATTTCTTAATTTTTTTTTGTTCCTCCTTTACCTCACTATTATTATTATTATTATTATTATTATTATTATTATTATTATTATTATTATTATTATTATTATTATTATTATTATTATTATTATTATTATTATTATTATTAATATTATTAAAATATTTGCATATGTTATTTAAATGTACACACCTATTTTTATGTCTATTTCTATTATACATATTGACTCCCTTTCTTGTTCATCTGTCTGCCATCCAGTTCTGAGGTATGTTTAAAGTTTGAAGTCTAATTCACCGCAGGTTACTTTAAAACCGATTGATGAATTTGAAGCAAATAAAGAAAACAAGAATAGAGACAAGAAAGCGAGTTAATGGATGCAATCCTAGCTTTTTCTTTTTTTGCCAAATTATTTGCAAAGAGGGTAAGATTAGAGAATATATAAATTAAAATAACTGTACCCAATGTCATTGCATTTGCAGAAATTATTTGGTGGAGTTTCTTGACATTAATCCGAACGTCTGCTATTATGTACGTTGCGAACAACATTTTGGGTTTACAAGGAATGTCATTTTCGATTGTTTCTACGATACCACCTCGCCGAAGGTGCACTGAATAGAAAAACAATTGTCTAAAGAGAGCCTCTAGAGAGCTGAAGAAGGCAGTAATGCTGCACGAAAAGAAACGGGCCAGGTAGTGCTATTGCACCTCTGGGGCTACTTGGCAAGTCCCCCCCCCCCCTCTCTCTCTCTCTCAAATGTGCAATTGGAGTAAGCATGTTGCAACAACCTGTTACCTTACCGAACATGATCAGTACAGCAACCCACAAGTTAACGAACTGGCCTTGTTCGGCAGTCCTATAATTTTTATACACCTAAAGGTTATAAACAGTAGCTTTCACTTATCTACTCACTTAATTTTACTCAAATAATTTGCTCCGGAGAATGGAAATCTACAGGATGTTTCAAATATTTTACATCTGACACTACTAAAACTGTTGAATAAGGCGTGCCAATCAGCTTGATGCACAAGACTCCTTTCATTTGATTCATACATTGCAATTTGTCACCAATTCCATGTAATTAAGTTCTTTATGCAAAATTTCGAGCCATTTTTGTGCAAAAATATATCATGGCTAACTTAAAATTCACTTGATTATTAGTTACGCAACCTCAATAATATAAGTATGTATCCATTAGGGTGATACCTACAATAACAATTCATATTTACGAAACACATCGATAACTTTGAATTCTGTGAAAAGTTGATGTGATACCACATTTTTGCTTCATTAATCCATATTTTAATTATATTAAAGTGTAGTTTCTTAGGAGGATTATTGGATGGTTCCTTGCTGCAGTTTATGGTGTGGGGTGGTTGAAATTCTTAGAAGCAATGATTAATCAAGTTTTGTCAATTTATATATATATTTATATATACTTATTTGTGAGGACGTTTTGATGCAATTCACAAAGTAATAATCGTAAATCAATAAATATTTTGTTAAGTTAACGAACAACAATTATTTGTTGTTATTTTCGAAAATACGTATCTATAACTTCCAATACAGGAAGTGTACCAGTTTCTAATATATTACTCTATCCGTTCAATTCTTTACGAACTATTACTAATACAAATACTTCCCTTTTTCTCAGTAGTTTTGCAAAAGATTTAATACTTTCTGTTTAATCTATACTACAACTGCCTTAACGACAGTTTTGCCATGTTCATTCTCCTTGGCAACGGGTAGAATCTCACTTCTTAATATACTGTTCATAAAATGATAATACAGTTTTAATTTTAAGCCTTAAAACAATTGAATAATATACTTAATTACAATTAAACTTTTATATATTAACATGACTATTTACATTAATGGTGTTGTTTGGGTCGTTTCATAAAACCAATTTTACTTTCTCTACTTCGTATAAGTAGCTATGGAAGTATTGCATTCCACCCAAAAATTCGATGAGGAGATTTCACCTGATATATGTTTAAGCCCCCTGAATAAAACAATTTTTTTAGAAAATAGTCCGTGTGTGAGTGCGTGCGAGCGTGTGTGTGAGCAGTAACTTAAGAGTATTTCGAGCAGCTGCGGTCTTTGCTTTCAACATTTAAGGCCTACGATAAAGCTAGCTTGTTCCAGCAAAATGATTTTGAGTCGTGTTGTTATTGATTAGCGGAGATTCTAGTTCATCTCTTCCTCTCATATTTTCTGTTGCCTTTATCCTTTCTCTTTATAATCTCCATGTCATTGCTTTCTTACACTGTTTCTTTCATTCAGTTTTTATCTCCATCAGCCTAACTTTCTGTATAACGTAAGTGTAAAGTGATATTTTGAAAATCGATAATAAAACTACATTGTACGGGAGTTGATTAAAATTAAGGCATAAGTAAGAGGTTCCACATTACACAAGTGTATTTCTTGTGGTTCCAATACGATTTGTACCTAGCTGTTTTTCGGTAACTCGCTTACGAATAGAAGTAATAATGAAAACGTTGTATAGTCTTAAATATATTCAAAATATTATATAGAACAAAGTGTCAGTGTTACACGCTTATATCCTTTTAAGCAAGAAAGCATAAGACCTAAATATTAAGCGGAATATTCCTCCTTTAAATTATAATGCTCTCCTTGGGGAACGCAATTCGTGCGTCATACAGCTTATTCTTACACACGCCCACACCCAACGCCTGCACCGCCACTCACCCACACTGCTTCGAGCTCTATTCTATTCTTAAACTTTTATTTCTCTTTCTTCTATTGCAAAATCGCGCAAATAACAAGGAATATGTTCGAAATGATTTACTCCACAATGAAAATTATCTTGGACATAACTGGTGTTTTAAAATATGTACATTGCTTGTATACTAAGGTTTGGTGTTTCTCTTACGGTTTACCAGTTATGCAAAAGTCATCAAAAGTAAACTGGACATTATGAGCTATAACTAGGAAATTCAAAATGTACGTTTCATTTGCCATAACAATATCTTAAACATATGCCATTTTAATCAAAATCATTAGTCATTTTTGAGAACATCAAAATTTTCGAAAAATGTTCCATATAAAGGTTAGTTTAGGGTGGAGGAACTTTACTCACAATGTTCACGTCGCATTCCTGAAAGATATTAAACTTAAATACGAACTTTGGTTTTTAACTGACTTTTCATTTTTTAGTTATGATCTTTTTTCAAAAAGTGCTTTTTTTGGATTCAGGGGGCCTCAATACATGTGTTTCCTATGACATACTTCCCCTACTTACTATACGTAGTAGAGAAAGTAACAATTGGAATGTTTTTAAGGTACAATCTCCAAGTTATTTACTGAAAATTCGGAGACAATTTGATTTGCAGCTTTACTACATTCACAGTTCATGCAAACTTAATTATGTTACAGTGTCAAATGTTATGAATAACTAGTATTATTTGAAGACAGCATTAATAAAGGCAAAATCATGAATAGCAAATACTCTAACACAGAATGTAAATGCACTAACCCTGTTACCGTAATTTGCTGGTAATTTAATTTTAATGATGCATGCACTTTGTTAGAGTGCAACGCCAAAGGGAGAATTAATCACTGCTATGTTCCTTTAATTTATGTTTTACCGGTTGGAAATATATCCCTCTGACATCAATTTCATAGATATAATTTTATGCCACTTTGAAAATTTTCAGCACTTTTCAGTTTTGCCACCGATCGCTTTAATGATGAAATGGGTGTTTTAAAGCAGCAATATACCTTTCCCAATGCTACAAAAAGTTGTTCTTTTAGATACATTTAATGAAGAGAGTTTAAAATAAAGGTTAATAATTTATATCAGAACTGATCTACGTGTTAAAAGAAAGAAAATAGTTACAAGCATATATGTGTTAAAGAATATCACGAAAAGGATTATAATTAGGGTTCAAGAAATGAGTAAATATCAGGAAAAGAGGGTTAACTATGAAAAAGTACAGTGGCAGTAAGAAGTCAAATTTACTTACTAGCCTAATACAGGTTAGGGGTGACATGTGTTGGATTATAGCGTTTTTCCTGCCTTAATATTCAGAGGGCAGAGAAGGCAAGAAGCTGGTAGAGTTTGGCACTTGAACACTAGCAAAAAATGGTGCATTGCTTTAATCGTAATTTTTTTTCAAATCATTATTTTTATTGGGTTTATAGTTAGGCTTTCTTTGCTGTAACGAGCTCCGTTTATTACATACTAATTACAGCACCTTCAGCTTCCTTATTATTCTTCCCCAGTCTATTCTCTTTCGTGTGTATATTCGTTTGCAGTACTTGTAAGTAGTTATAATTACCCTTATTTTCTCTTTCTCTTGTTAATCCAGACTTTTATAGGCTTCTCACCACTAATGCAGCTCCAAGCCATGTTAATTAGAAGCCTCTAAGAAGCTTCCATCTGCAGCAATTATCTTTCTGCCCCGTTTCTCGCTCTTCATATGAATCAAATTCCCTTGTATTTGCAGCAGCTAATGCATTTCGGAGCCAGCCACAGAAGTGTGGCGCAAGATAAACAATGAAAATACTAAATACTGGAACCGAGTTTCTGAACGTATAAAGCGGATCACATTTATTCTCATTCGGAAATAACTCCGAGAGGCGTGGACGGTGTAGACGTTTTTAAAGCGCTATTCTAGCGAAACAAAAGCTATGCGAAATATTCAAGCAAATGAAAACAGAGGAAATGTTTGGATATCTGGGTACGTTGAGAGGAAATAGTATCAACAAAGAGAAGCTAATTTACTGCATAGTATGGGAAAGAAGTATTAACACATACCGACAAACGACTACCAACATATCCAATTATATAGATAAATAGTATTTGCACGGATCCATTTTTTCAAATGAAAACGTTTCCATAAAATAATCTCGTTATCTTAGATGTGAAACAAAAAGGAATGGTCACTTTTGTCATGTGCGGCTCACGTGTCTGTCTCACATTCAGAGGTTTGCAATTCGGAACTCTCTTAGCATGATTTACCTGGATAAGTTTTTTGCCTTTTTCTGGAGGTTTCCTTTATCCTGAAAGATGAATATAGGGTAACTCTAAGCTCTGTCAACCCCGGGCTAATTGAAGCAAAATATCACCCATTCCACTCATCGTTCAATGTTACCTAATCGAGCGACGTCCAACCTTCTCTCTTACGTATGTAATTAGCTGCCTTTCCCCACCTCCTTTCAGCCGGAGAGTGAGTTACTTAGTGGCGTGTACACTCAGTCAAATGCCCGATACAAACAGGCGATTACATGACAGCTTCTGAATTTTCTGGGAATGTTCTCAGAAGACCTCTTCATTCTGCATGATTTTTGCATAAATTGTAAAAAGCAAGAGATAGATAAAAGCTTACTAAATAAAAATGTGGATCTTTTTAAAGCACACAATATACTTAAATACTTTTTTCTTTCGGGTGAACCATTTCCGAGATATTTATTCTTTGCTTGAATTTGCCAATGCTTATGCCTTTCTTGAATAGGAATGCGCTATTCGTTTTTATCCGTGACCTTACAAAGAGAACGGGAATCGCATACCAACCAGCTCTTAAAACATTTCACTATTTCTTACTCCCCTTGTACCTAACAAGAAAATTAGAATAATTTCTGAAAATGCTTATGTCCATTAAAATGTATTACATAGAGAAATAAGCATTTGCAAAAATAGTGTGTATAAGAGCGAGTATGGCTCTATATATATTTGCGAACAGAGTTTCTCCAAATTGAAATATCCATTTTAAAAGTTCGTATGGCAATAGGTAACACGACGGTCACTTGCACTTCCACTTTGTCGTCAAATATTGACTAGGGTTCTTAAACGTAAGCAAATAAATAGCAATGTTAAACTAATCCCCAATGAGGGTTACAAAATTTTGCATAAAAATCCTCGACAATACATTTAAAATATAACTAAGTTAAAATAATAAAAGGATTATAAATGCCACTTTAAATTAGGAAATTATTACGATAAATAAACGAACAATCAAAATTATAAAGTTAGAAATTTAATATTTTAACTCATTTTAAAAGTGTGGATTAAATTTATATTAGTTTAATTCCTGAAAAAAAAGTCAGGCTTAAGACCTGGTGGACTCTGTGTAATAAATAATAATAATAATAATAATAATAATAATAATAATAATAATAATAATAATAATAATAATAATAATAATAATAATAATAATAATAATAATAATAATAATAATAATAATAATAATAATAATAACATTCACCAATATTAACCTACAGGTCGTATGAAAATATAACCTAACATCTACGAAAGGACAAACATGTCCTCCTGAAAGGTCATAAGCTATATTATACTACGAAAGGAATGTGCGCGACGTAAATTTAACTCCATATGCAATAAAGTAATCTACACAACTACAGACATACATTCACAAATTTGCCTTCTAAATCAACATTAAATTTGTCCCAATAAAAATCCTGTTCATAGAATTAGGCTCACGAATATACAAATTATGTCTACTAACCTCATTGGCATTTATAATAATCAGATTAAACGTTAGGTTTTACACCTTTAAGTACTATTAAAATTCAGGCAACAAACTTATCTGGACAGTTTGTGCTTCTGGCAATAGGTAGGCTTTGTGTCTTTGTTTTTCGTGAGATTCGGCACTGAAGAGGTGCCGCCATTTGACTGAAAAACGCGCAGCGTGAAAGGGCCCAGTGATTTTGAAATTTAGCACTAAGTTAGGTTACTAGCCTGATTTAGTGTGTGATTAGAATGGGATTAAAGCTAACTCGTACTCGAGGTTAACTCTTAAAAATGGGGTTGCAACTTCTTCCGCGCATGCAAGATGGTGTCCTTAATGGACATCCGCCATGATTTTACTAAAAAAATTAAATGTCCTAAAAACGGATGCCGGTGGGTTACAACCTCTTAACGTGCTAACATCCTCTCAACCTTTGATTATAAACTTTCGTGCGTTTTACTTTTTTTAAATGGCAATACAGAAAACACATGAAAAAATATCCGAACTGGGGATTAACATTTTCATAAAGAGTTATACACGAACAGTGTTAGGCATGCGTCAACTAGGGCAATTAATTTTAACCCAAGAGATATCTGCAAGCAGAAAGACCAAAAATTAGGGAAAATACTGTAGGCATAAAAAAATGAAAGAAAAGAAAAAATCTATGTGTTGCACTCACATGACTTTCTCTACTCTTGTGCTAACTATTCTTAAAAACTCTTACACATCTCCATGTTAGTTGAGATAAACATTCACAGAAATTATCTTCTTGCTTATTTCGCTGTAGGTGCAAGGGGAACATGGGAATACAGTAGGCTTTGAGCGATAGTCAAATTTTTTAAAGCTAGTCGCTTTATGAAGGTTTTCAAATTTCGTTCTCTTTGCACGACCAAGATATATAAAAATCAATAAGAACTTCCCATTTCAGAAAAGTTTTTGTGTAACTCACACAAATAACTAGCAATATCATCAAAATGGTTCACTTCGCAAAAAAGCATACTAACGTCACTTGTGTGTTTTAACAAGGTCGACATTTTTTGTACAATAGCATTTTATCTATCTCTTACCGTTTACCAGTTATGCAAAAGTTGTGCAAGATGTTTCACAAAACTCGTAACGGAGAAAGCAGCTCAGCCCATAAGGGCGATGCACGAAATTAATTATATTAAAACCCTCAACTTAGGAACAGCAATGGCGCTATTCAGAACAAAAATCACGCCATTCCTAACGTATGGAATAAAATAACATGGCCACACCTGAGTGAAAAGAAAGTAAAAGTTACTCCAAAATGCGTGCAGTTATTTCTTTCTAGGTAAAATACACTTTATGACCTTATGAGAAACGACTTTACCTTGAACTGCAATTGATTTTAGTTTGTTTTTTATAATTTTTCATATGTGCCCCTAATTAGATCGGATTAGCAAGACTACGTGTGTGAGAAATTGGGTATCAAATGTAGGCTAACAAATGAACTAATTTCCAGCAAATAGCAAGGCTTACGCATGGCCATTAAGCTCGTGAATGAACTTGCACTTTAATACTGAATTAAATCTTTATAAAAATCTTTATTATTACGAAACCTTTCTTAATATTGCCGTAAAATAATTGTAATGGCTAGGCAAGCAGCTTCAAACACAATTCAAGACTTAACAAGTATTTCAATGGACGGCGTTATTTGCCCAATTGTATTTCAAAGTAAACTTTCACAGGCAAAACTGGGCTAGTATAAAATATTGCCAGCTAATACCACCACCATCACGAGAGAGGGAATATATCCCAATCAGCAGAGCGAAGCAACAAATTCACAACATTAAAATTTACAGAAATATAGTTAAAGACCAAACTCACCAAAGTATTCCTTCTTTTACAAAACCACATTATGAAAAGAAACTACTTGCCCAGACCAAACACATCTATTCTCCTGAGAAATGCAGCCGTCCGTGTCGCCAGTTAATCTAAGAAGAGCCAAGACTAACCCTCAATCAGGTGACACGCTGACGTCATGCCATAGAAGAATCAAAACACCCTGCCTGTAGTGCCAACCACTCAGAGAACATGTTTTGCTAACAGGGGAAAAGGAAAAGTAAAATGACAACAAACGGATAAAGGACATTCTTAGACCACTACATTTTATCTTTCAACATCTATTGACATGTATGTGTATATCCATATGCTCATTTAAATTAATATGTGATGATTATAAAAACCAAATACAAAATACACTACTTATTATTCGAATATCTATAAGATATTCAAAAACTCATAACAAACCATAACCACCTAACTTAGTGAAACTTCAGCTAAAATCATAGACCCTGAAACAGGATCTTTTTACGTGTGCCTAAGGTAAATCATAAACGAAATATAATTTGGCACGAATGTGAAAACCGAGCATAAATAAAAATAAGCACATTTTAATTTTTTAAATGTTTGCTCATAATTTCAGATATCTGTCCATTAGAGGACATGATACTGAGTTCTTACTGCGTATAGTAAGGAGGGGAAGTATTGCATTCGACCCAAGTATTCGATATCGATATTTCACCGGAAATATGCTTTGACACCCCGTGTGTGTATGTTTGTACCCGTATACCTGTGTGTGTGTGTGTGTGTGTGTGTGTGTGTGCGCGCGCGCGCGCTTATGCTTGTGTGTATGTGTGTGTGAACTCAAAAACGAAAAGTCGGTTAAAAATCAAAGTTAGTATTTAAGTTTAATATCTTCCAGGGATGCTACTCGAAGATTTTGAAGAAAATTCCTCTACCCTAAAATATCCTTTACATGGAACATTTTTTGAAAATTTTAATTTTCACAGAAATGGCTCAAACGGTTTTGATTAAGACGATTAAGATGTTTTTATGGCAAATGCAATCTACACTTTGAATTTTCTGTCTATAGCACATGTAGTCCTATTTACGTTTGATGAATTTTGCATAACTGGTAAACCATAAGAAATATACCAATTCTCATTGTACAAAAAGTAGATGATTTTCTTTCTTTCTTTTTTCCCCTTCTTCTTCTTGTTCTTGTTGTTGTTCTTCTTCTTCTTTTTTGTGGAGTGAATCATTTCGGAGATATTCTTAGTTATTTGTGAGTTTTGCAATACTTGAACTTTTATATTCACTTTTTTGTCTCTTGGCCGTTCACAGAGGACGGAATTTCAACGCCTTCATATAACGACCATCTTTAGAAGATAGTAGTAGTAGTAGTGGTAGTAATGGTGGCAACAATGGTAAGACAGGTAGGAGGAAGAGTATAGTGGGGAAACTTTCTGCTTATGATGCAGAAGCTGAAAGATTAGCTTTGACCCACTCGTCCTAAGAGTCACTCTTATGTGCTTCACCCTTTTTCATGACAGTCACGAGGTATATTTACTCCTCGGACGGAGAACTAGGAAAGCAGGGATCGAAAACCGTAAGATACAGATTCTGCCACAAACCCCTCTTCTGCATCTTGGTTTACTTTAATTTTCTATGTGCGTGATAACTAAGGCATTCTCGTGAGTTTGTGATTAGTACAGATAATTCATTTGTAGTTTCCCGTCGCGCAGATCGCTGCCGGACTTCTTTCCAAGGTCGAACGGTTTCCTCGACAACCTTACTCAGTGTTGTAATTGTAATTGTGAATGTTAAAATGAACTGTGGTGCAAAATATCCCTAAGTGGAGGGTATTTGGTTTTTCAATGCTTGAAGGCTGAAACCTGCAGGAATTTATGGTCAGCTGAATTAAGTGCATCGTGTATAATAATAAACGAAAGAAAATTTGAACAATTGATGATAAATATTCAACAACGAACATTCATGGCGAAACTTGATGCGCAAGTCCATCACTCATCGCCAGGTGATTTACAGAAGCAAATGAAAAACAAAGTTATTCAATGATTTCCTTGTCGAATACTTTTTTTTTTTTTTTTTTTTTGGCTCTTGAAATTGTGCCCAAACAGGTTAACTTAACGTATTGGAGGAAGTTGGCTACAACATGGAAATTTTAAAGCTCGTGGAAAGAACTGACACATGTGATTTTGTGGAGAAATAATGTAAACTTCAATTTTATAAGTAACTCGTCTTTTTAATAACATTCTTTCCTGAATAGTTTAAGGGCACGTCGTAGTTAAATTCACTGATCTACAGAAGAAAAATATGTCAGTATTGCAATATGAGCATGCCTAAAGCACTACAACTATAATCATTACCTTCGCACTCCACATTGTACAGTATCTGGGGTAGAATATATGTGAAAATCAAGTTTATAGGTTCAAAACTATCTAACATACTTGTAAATTAATACTCAGAAAATTTAATTTTGCTATGCTGATGTTCATTTAGGTGCACTTACTTGATTAACCCTCTGTTCTAATGAGTTTAAATTTATGTCAGTATTTCTGACTAAATGGGTGGATAGTTTGTCAAAATTCTAATTTTCTAATGAAAATAGCTGTTTCTGTATAATTTTTTTAAAAATTAGCTCAATTTTTGTAATACCTAACATTATAGCTTCAGAATTATACATAAAATAAGACAAAACTGCTCTACTAACTTTTTAAGTTCCGATTATGTTTTACAAGCTTAGAAAATTTCAGCTCCATAGGCAATAGTTTTGGAGAAAATGTACCTAAATGTAGAAAATTATGTTAGGGAAAATGCAAAAAAAAAAAAAGGCCATGGCAGGAGCACCATGTTGTTTAAATGCGATTTTGACAAGTATAAAATATAAACAACCCATATTATGAAACATCAGTAAATGCAGAAAAGAGGGAGATTTCAATAGTGAAAAGAAAAAAATATATTTCTATCTACAATGGGCTTTTAAAGCCAAACGATCGTTACTTTCTAGATGACTCTTGTATAATATTCATCTTGCACCCAAATATTAGTTATAGTTTAACTTAAAATGGAGTGCTAATTACCTTTATAATATATGGGGAGAAAACGCGATGTGATGTTACGCGGCAAAGTTCATTCCTTTCATCGCTATTAATTCACTTAGGGAGACATTCATGGAATAAGTAAGAGAACTAAAGGTGCATATGAAAGGTAGGAAATTAAAGTTTTCCTCTGTTTATTTTGATAAATCTCAGGAGCAAGTTCCGTCAAAGCTTTGAACACGAGCCCAGGCTATTTAAAGGTATAATATCGTCATCACTGCCCCTCTCAGCCCCAGTAGCACGAGGGTGGAAAGGCTAAGCAATCGCTTGTGGCAGTATAAACCGGTTGTGATGTCATCCGTTGCTAAGCGACACACTCGTTTATTTTCCAGGTAACCGCTGCTAAGGGGTTTTATTATCGTGAACGAAGCACGCCGTCTAATGAAGTAGCTCACCTTTGATATTTCCAAGTAAACGTAAAGGGTTGCGTTTTAAAGAATTTATATACTTCTTTCCGTGCTTAGCATTCCCTTATTTTGCTTAAGTGCCGTGTCAGGATAACATTTCCCAGCTGTAAGTGAAAATTATTAAATATTTAGAAACCACCTATGTAGATCTTCTGTATACTCGTTAAACCTAAATTAATAATCCAAGGTAAAGCTTATTACACTTAGATACCGCTGAAACTCAGAAGTAAAATTTGATATAAACACCAGGACCACCGTTTAATATACCAAACATTTAACAGATTAATCAAAATTACTCAAAGTATATTTGTAGGATAACATAGCTCTCATTTTGGACGGTTTTGTTTGAAGAAACTGCAAATATGAGAGGTGTCAGATGATGATGATAATGATGATTATGATAGACGATCTTTAGACGAACTTGTGAACATCTGTAAAAATAATGAAACTGTTTTGAACGAGCTCAGTTTGGAGTTGTCCTGTATTATCGCATTAGACTAGGAATATTGTGACCGAGCGGGAAGGCTCAGGCGGTAACACCTGTTGTCGGCATTCAGGAGGTCGCGGGTTCAATCCCCGTGACCGCGCGCTTTGACATGTTACCTTGGCGAATGCTGAGGTGCTTTCATCTCTTCTCCGCGACTTCCTTTCCCTTCATTTCTCATTTCCTCACCTTGTCATCTTTCAGAGCAGTTGGTTCTGGCGTTAGCGGGCAGATGGCATAGTTGCTTGCTCATTGGAAACTCTGTCCCTGGTCTTCCCTGGAAGTTACTGTCCGGGCCGCTAGGGTCGCCTTGTCGCCTTCTCCCTGGGTGGATGGCATGCCCAGGTATTACAACCTGGACCTGTTAGGGACTTCTGTGCGTCTGTGGTGGCTTCACTGGCTCCGCTCTGTGACGTGCCTTCCGGTATCACTTGGCTTTATCTCTTCCCCTTGGGGATGGTAGCCCGCAATAATTCCTCTTTGGGGTTGCAATGGGCGAGGTGTCCCCTAACACACACATACACATACAGGAGTATTGTGCCTACTAAACATCCGGGATAAAGGAAGTGCAGTGGGCACCTAACATTTCCAGATTGAGCGTGCCCGAACGCCCACTCCATGTTCTCCCGTAGGATAGGTTCGACAGGAGGTTTCGTGCCAAGAAAGAAACACCGGCCACCTTGTCAGGCCCTAGAAAAAACAGGAAGACAACGAAAAAAAAGGTCATGGACTCAAGGCCGGGTCCTCCAGAATGCGAGCCTCAGATGCTACCTCTTGAGTTATCCCGCACAATTGCTCTAAACAGTAATATTAACTGAAAAGTGTTGCTTTTAATAACAATAACTAATAATTCTAATATTACAGACATTTCTGGGTCAGTCAGGTTGAAAACATGAATGAGGAGTGACACGAAAATAAACTCTACGTACCACGAAGATAAAAAAAAAAAGATATTCTCTGTGACATGACCGTGTTGACAGACTGAGCTGTAACACGCGATTGTCTTCTTTCCTAATGAATAAAGAAAACTACAATGATAGTCACTGACCGCATTTTCTTTTATCTGTTGAATTTTGTAGCTTTGGCTTCCCATCCAAGTGTACACCATTTTAGAATTCCTATAACAAAACTAATTATATATGCAATGACTTTGATCCGTGGCTTACAATTCTTCGAAATGTGTTTTAATTTTTGCTTTCTCTACTACGTTTCGTAAAGCCAAGGAAGTATTGTATTCTGTCCAAAAATTCAATGTCGAGATTTCACCAGAAATATGTTTTGAGGCCCTCTGAATCCAAAAAAGAGCATTTATAGGAAAAGGTCCGTGTGTGTCTGTGTGTCTGTCAGTCTATGGGCAGCACAACTCAAAAACGACAAGCTTAATGTCTTTAAAGGATGCGACAAGAAGATAAAATGGTGCCAAGTTAAGACAGCGAGAAATATGGCATATAATAAAGCTTTTTATAGCATGTTTTGAGCTTTAAACACAAACGCTTAACCCTCGTATCTGCGGGCACGACAGTAAGTATATTATAGCAGACACAACATTTAATGGTGGGTGACAGGAGGAGGTGACCATCACAGTATCCAGACAGAGGCTTACGACGATTTGCGAGAGAAATCACGCTGTAAGGTTGCTGATAAATATATAATTAGCGACCACAGAATTGATGACCTTTTCAGTTATCAGCCACCACTAAATTTGTGTCATTACTTCAATTAATGTGATAATGAATGTCATTACCGTATGATCGCAAGTAAAGTGCTTTTTAAACGTACTGTAGATAATCCGCAGAGCAAGAAAATGCTTCTTACAAATTTCTGTCCCATATATTTTCGTAAAATGGCGACTGTAAAAGGGTCTCTTCTTCTTTCTAAAGCCGTTATATCTAAAAATGGTTCTTATAAATGTTATGAATGATGGTAAAGTTTTGTACGAGACAAGATTAATGCTGGCCTGGCCAAGTAAGAGTGAGTGTCTCGCCCTAAGGAAACTCCTGACACAGTTTGCTTACCGGAGGCCACGTTTCTCGCTGCGTGCCGAGCCCCTCTAATTGTCTATAAGGACGACCACACCCAGTTCATATCTCACCGCTCGCTCACTCCTTCAAGGAAATGTCAACATCATTGTAAAAGCACCTATTCATATACACTGCAAAACGCTTTTACATATCAGCTGTGTGCGGGCTGAAACAATGATCGGGATATGAGTGTCATCAAGACAGCCTTGCATCTCCAGGAACAGCGGCACAAACATTGTACCTAAAGCGGCAAAATACTCCACATTTAATTATTTTACTTTCTCTACTATATAAAGTAGGGAAGGTATTGCATTGCACCCAAAAATTTAATGTCGAGATTTCACCATAAATACATCTTTTGAGACTTCCTAAACCAAAAACTGTATTTTTGGGAAAAGCCTGTCCTTGTGCGTAGGTGTGTGTGTGTGTGTGTGTGTGTGTGTGTGTGTGTGTGTGTGTGTGTTTGCCTGAATCAAAAAGGAAAAATGGGTTAAATACGAAACTGTAATCAAGTTCATCATCTTTCAAGGTTGTGACACGAGGATTTTGAAAAAAAAATCCCCCTATTCTAAATTATCCTTTTGCAACGTGTTTAGAAAAATGTTATTTTCTCAGAAATGGCTCAACGACTAATTAAAATAATAGGTCTTAAAGATATTATTATGGCAAAATAAATGTATATCTTGGATTTTCTGGTAATGTACTCCCAAGCCCTCATCATTCTGGGTTACTTTTTCGCAACAGTTGAATGTAAGAGACATAAAGTTTTACTACACAAAAAGCGTACATCTTTTAAAATACATTATTTATTGTTTTTCTGGATTTTTCCAACATTTATACTTTTTAAGAGGGAAGTCGTTATACATCTCTTGGCCATTCAAGGGAACGAACTTTCAATCCATCACACAGCAACCAGGTTTAAAAGATTTGACTTTCACTTAAAGCCTACTGTATTGGCATATTCCCCTTGGACCTACAAAAAATTACCAATAAATAATTTTTGCAAATGTTTATGTCGGTTAACATGAAGAGAGTAGAAGAATATGTTTTTCTACAGAATAGTTTGTACAAGAGCAGAGCAGGTCATGTGAGTGCAATAGGTACATAAGATTTCTTTTCTTACATGAAGTACACGTGTTAAACTTTTTACAATCGAGCGAGGTCGGAGCGCGTGCGCGTTTGCGTTTGTGTGTGTGTGTGTGTGTGTGTGTGTGTGTGTGTGTGTGTGTGTGTGTGAGTGTGTGTCTGTGAACACCAAATTTCAAAATGAAAGATCGACTGAAAAACCAAAGTCAGCATTTAAGCCTAATATCCTTCAAGGATTCGACACTAAGATTTTGAAGAAAATTCTTCTGCCCTAAACTATCCATTGCATGGAAACTGTTTTTGAATAGTACGGCTCTGACGATTTTGTTGAAAATGTCATATGTTTAAGATATTTTATGACAAATGAAATTTATATCTGAATGTTCTATTAGTCCATGTAGTGCTGTTTACTCTTGATGACTTTGCATAACTGGTAAACCGTGATAGCTATACCAAATCTTACTACATAAGAAATGTAGATATCGTTAAAACACACAAGTTATATCAAGTGCGTTTTTGTGGAGTGAACCATTTCGGGGATATTCCTTGTTATTTGTATAAGTTTTGCAATGCTTCAACTTTTCTCAAATGGAATGTCATTATTCATTTTATTTATCTCTTGGTCGTACAAAGAGAATGGAGTTTCAAAACATTCATATGGTGAACAGCTTTAAAAGATTTGACGATCGCTTAAAGCCTACTGTATTCTCATATTCCCCTTATACCAAAAAGAAAATCAGAAATAAGGTAATTTCTGCAAATGTTTATATTGACAAACATGAAAAATATAGAGGAAATACATATGTTGACGAAATGAACACTTACCATGTAAACAAACCAGATCATTAATTTAGGTTGGATATTATTTTACCTAGATATTACTTTAATATTCATTACTTCATAGCCCTAAATGAAAATCAATACTCCTCGGCTGTACTTTTATATTTTCTGAAACATGATATTGGGAAACAGCTTTATCATCTTGTGCTGCAAAGACCTAATGTAATGTTGATGTATTTTTGTTGCAGTTCGTGCTGGTCCACTCCTTGCGGTGCCAGCTTGCCCTGAGCCTTATGGAGTACAGTCATACCCTCATCCTGAGCTGTGTGATCACTTCTTCCTCTGCACGAACGGCACGGTGTCTCTAGAACAGTGTGAAAACGGTCTGCTGTATGATGGCAAGGGCAACGTCCATAACCACTGCAACTACAACTGGGCTGTGGATTGTGGCAACAGAAAGGCTGACTGTATGTACAAGTAATCGTATACTTTAAAAGCAATAGAACCACATCTGTCCTTTTGAGTGGTACCATGTGTTAAAGAATTGGTTAATTGTAGATATTATAATATGCACTGTGCCAGTCGAATGAACGATGTGTGACATTGAAATGTAGGTCTGCTATTGCTTCTGGCTCTGAGCTAGTAAATCTCAGACATGCAAGTCAGGTGATGAAAGGAGAAATGTAGAGTTACCGTTAAGTAAGGACAAGGAACACATTATACCTTTTATTTGTGTGGTAGTAAGCCACTGAATTCTCCTTTCCTTCGCACCCCTTGTCTACGAACCACGAAACTGTGTTATGTCACACAGCTATGATACGTCGTGTGTAATGAGGGGCTTGCATTTGATATACGCTGAGTTTTACTACATTTATATGAATAACATACCTATCGACAATTAGATATTTACAGTGCTTCTGAAAAATTCTATAGCTAATTCTTACCAGCAAAAATGAAGTGTTGAACGCTTTTTCTTGTTTCACATGGTATACAAGCGGTAATAATAATGATACTTGAGATTAAAATCCCGTGGCAGGATTTCAACCACAGACTTCCAGTTCATGAGTTCCTGACATAAAGCCCTCGGTTACCCACGTGGTGTTCCTACTAGAAGCATCAGTACTAATGGACCTGGTTTTCAAAACCTGTCCATCTGTCATTTGCTATTGTGCTTGACTTTCTGATTAATTATAGCACATTATCATAATATTTTTCAATTACAGGCATTAAGAGCAAAATCTTTATCATACCAGTTTTGTGCCCAAAGATGATTCCACTGTATTTTTAAAAAAAATATTTAGTTGTAAATAGTGAATTCATGTTGTGGGTATAGTGCAGCTGATTTGATTAAGAAAAAAATCGTAAACAATTGTCTTCTTCTTTTTCCAATGGCGCTAGAGCCGAAAGCGGGCCTGGGCCTTCTTCATTCGAGACGACCTCCAATCATCTCTATCCAGAGCTATCTGTTGCCAATTATGTCTTAGTTTTTTATAATTACGTACATCTTACACACGTTGCAACAATTTGGTTTACTTAGAGAAATAGTGTGGCTGTTACTTCACCTAATTCTATTCAGTTTAATTCCAATACTGCACAATAAAAGCGCACAAACTCCACTGGGTTCAAACAACATGGCATAAAATGTTCTCCAGCCACTCTTCACTACTTGAAAAAACCAAATAAAATTGCACGCTTAAAAATGACAGCTTGGTTCTTCTATGTAAAATGCAGCTCCTAGTTCTCTTGTTTTAATTCGCAGAGCAATCTATTTAAAAAATAAAAATAAATTAAAATAATGTTACCATATATATTCTAAGACTCCATGGACCTTTGCATACCTTGTCTTGAAACACCATCTTTTCAACCATAATTATGGTTCATAATAATGTGCATTTAGAGTTTTTCTTATAAACAGGGATGTTGACTTTTTATATTTTCTAAAGATACCTCTTGACTTTAAATTAAACATAATTTTAATACTCCTTTTTGTAAAAGGAATACCTTCTGAACATTGTAGGCATTGTGCCAAAGAATTATATAATAGGATAAATTAGATGCTCTAAGAAAAAAAAAGTGTTTAATAAATGATCTAAATTTAAATGCCACTGGAGTAAAACATACTTTGTTTAATTTATTGCATATATTGTGCACATTTAGTTAACATTGGTTTAATTATGGAGGAGAATGAATATATTTGCTTAAAATTGGAGATTCGATTTTATACATTAAATATGTATAATTTTAAAATTTCTATTTTCAATGCAAATTAGATGTTCACGTAAATTAAAAGAATAATCACCATGTTAATACATTGCAGTGACGCCTATCAGTACTCCTGGATGTCTGTACCAGTTTGGTATCTACCCAGAGAGTGACCAGTGCAGCCCTCACTACACTAAGTGCGAGTATGGTGTGCCACACAGGACTCCTTGTGATCCTGGTCTTGCCTATGACGACAAGACTCACAGCTGCAACTGGCCTGATCTTCTTCTTGAAACTTGCAACCCTGAAGGTAACCAGCTGAACGAACAACCCATTTGGCATTCTCTAATTCGTTACTGTATGTCCAAGAACTGATATGAACCTTAAACTCTCCTTCAATAATGCATTAATATCATTAATAATTGTATGTATTGGAAACAAACAGGAGCATTACTACGACAAACATGGAATTAATTCGTGTTTAACGCCTGCTCCTGAACTGAAGTTTTTCTATCACTTTGCGTAAGAAGTTCATAGCTTTCCAACGCATCTATTTAGAGGGAAAATAATTTCTTAAAAACATAGCCGCATGTGCGGTTTAATTTATAAAACTGTGACAGTGAGTTACTTCCACTGTTTGAATCGACTTAAATTGTAAGAATTTTCTTTCAACTAAAATTTTCAATAAGCAGTTCAGCTTTCAGATATGCAAATTCATCCTCATTGAAGATAGCTGATTTAGTGAAGGTTAGTTGTAAGTTTTAAATATATTTGAGACACTTCTGATTCGTTTAATTCCAGAACATGTTCAATTTAGTAATTTATTGAAATTTTGGGAACATGTAACTCCTCAGAACCACATTTAATGAAAGCAATGTTAAAGTTTTTATTCCGGTTTTTGAAATATACTTGTGATATTTTTGTACCAATTTTTATAAAAGAAAATTATTGGAGACTTTTCGTCTAAACAGCTCTTTGTTTTACATTACATATATGCAAAAGTTAACTTTGATTCCTTATAAGACTTTCGGCTAAAAGTATTTTCGTATTTAATATTCTATATGAACTTCGTCTGTCAACCCGGATAACTTGTTTTACATTTTGAATTAGATTTTTATGAATACGTTTTTATGAACATAACTTATGTCTTTTGATAGCAGTTCCTCTCCATGTAGAATAAGGGATTTGCAAATTTATCTACAAGGCATTTAAAACCACAGCCAATACTTCTCTTGCAGAATATGCGAAAGTACATAAATGTTTTAATTCGATTAAACATAAGAGGAGTGGTTTCTACACTGCGGTAATAAGAAATCTTGAATCACTAAAAGAGTCCCAATAAAATGTTAAAATTTTATTACAAAATAAAATTAATTGCTTTGAACATAAAAGAATAAAACAAAAACAGCACGATACTGAGATATTTCTTGGAGATAAATGTTTTATAGTCTGTGAGATTTAATATGCCAGGTACAAAAAGGAAAGAGACAGAAACACTTGCCCTCTTGTTGTCTCTGTTTACAGCGATAGGTATTTGCAAAGTGCATATAGGCATTTAATAGACAACAGAGTGCTGGGAGAGGTGGTGTAGGTTCTCCAAGGATTTAGACAGAACACGTAGAGCGTCTAAAGATAAGGACAGAGCCAAACCGGGCAAATTAAATCTCATAGTATGACCATCTTATGTACCGAATTTCAGTAAAAGCATAACTTAAAATCGGAGAGTTAGAAAAAAGAGCTGTTTAGCAAATGTTCTATACAATAGAACGCCGATTAATCGTTATAGTGAAAGTGAGGGGTTGTGATCAACAGACTTGTGATGGTGCATCTTATTTAAATAAGTAGTAGGTTTAACAAGCTAATACAGTAAAAACTCACTAAACACACGAGTCCTATGTTGCATTTCCTGTATATTTAGAAAAATGGCAATAAACAGGTACGTCGCTAGGTAACAACAATACATCACAAGAAAATCATCAAGTTTATCAAAGCATGCAAAGTTAATATTTAAATTCATTGTAAACTTCATGATATGTTTCCTCCTTTTTTCCCTCAATGTTTAGTCGCGATATGACTTTTATGTTGAAGCGACTTCAAATAATAAATAAATTAAAAAAAAAACAATACATTGTAACAATTACTATTAATGACTGCACGATACTTTTAGTTTTAAGACTAAAGCTTAGGTAATAAACAGATGAAGGTATCTAGTGTTACTTAAGTACTTTATTCTTATTGTATTTATTTTTGTGAAGTTTTATGTTCCATTTGTTCTTCTTTTTCCATTTGTTTTGAAATATTAGATAATTATTGAATTAAATCGTTGTTTTTAATTAAAATAACGAATCCTAATCTGAATTCCGATTCGAAGAGCAACCTCTTAACTAATCTAAGAGTTTATGTTCACTCTGCAGTAACTTGACCCATGCTCGATGAAACAGATCTTTGCTCCTTATTTCTAAATTATACTTCATTTGAGTATTTTTAGAAAAATTAAATCATATATTGATATTTTCGTTCCAGATGAAAATGTATGTATATAAAACACTATACGAGTAAGTGTCAAATTGTCAATTTTAATATCCTACCCCTAAAACCTCTTTTTCACAATGTTAAAGAGTTTAAAATATTATTTTCAAACAATACTTTAATGAACAATAAACACATTTGCTACACAAGTAGTTCTTGAAACACTTGATAATAACTTAAGCTAATGAAGATATGCACTATTCTCGAGCACTTGTAAATGTATTAAAACAAATGAAATTTGTTTTGCAGCTATCGTAGGATTCAAGTGCCCCGACAAGGTTCCCTCCAACTCAGTGGCTGCCAAGTTCTGGCCTTATCCCCGCTTCCCCATCCCTGGAGACTGCGGACGTCTCATCACCTGCGTCAACGGCTACCCACGACTCATCGCCTGTGGTGAAGGCAAGGTCTTCGATGAGACCAGTCTCACTTGTGAAGATCCTGAGATCGTACCTCAGTGGTAAGTATGCAACTACTCCTAGGAAAAAATACACACAGAAATACCTTCGCCAAGTCAAGTTTGCTTACGAGTTACACATATGGTAAACACAATAGGCACTTATTGTTTATATAAACGAGGCGCCACAGTACGCGTGCGACTTGCATTCGGGGTTCCTGAGTTCGATCACCGGTGACCGCCCAGTTTGACCTATAAGTTGTTCGTGGTTTCACTGGGGCGGTAGGTGAATGCTGGGATCGTCTCTCTTCTACCAGAAGCTTCCCGTGCGTGATTTCCTTCACTGTTGTCTATTTCAGGATTGTGGGACTAGGGGACGGTGTTCGGTGGGTCGCGACTGGGCGGTGTTTATGTTCCTTGTATATGTTTCTTTCCCCTCGTCGGTAGGGACTCTCCATTCAGACCTACTTCCGAGTGAGCCAAGGAGGGGGGGAGGGGGGAGCGCCATGGGTTAGAGGCTTATGGGTGGGCCTGTCGACGTATGTGTTTGAACTGGATCCATTAGAGACCCCGTCCATATTGCACCCATTGTTCCTCCAGATATGGTAGCCCTTCGGATCACTCCACTCATCCTTCCCTATCAGGAGTCACGGTAGAAGCAAAAAGGGCGATGCTCTAACCCGGATTTTCGGAGACCCCTAGTTTACCCATGCATTTGTCTTTTATTGTTTAGATAAGTAATAAAATAGGGATAGCAACGAATTGTGCGGTTCTAATATTGGGAAAGTGTTTTTTTTTTTTTTTTTTTTTTTTTTCCGTTTAAGTTTAATTTTAGTTGTTAATAAACTGGGAATTAACACATGCTATCTTTTCAGACAGGCTATCTGCATTCATAAGAAGCAAGTTATACGCTAATATACCCTATATCTACAAAACCCTCTTTAATATGTGGGTCTATGTCATCAATGTTCTGCGCCTGTTACAGTAATTTTATCGTGGCAGCTAAAGTATCGCCAGAACAGTAAAACTCATGCTACATAAGTTTTTATAAAATTGGATTCTAACAATCTCAGTCAAATAAAAATTACAGGACAAATTCCAATAAAAAGAGGGGTAACATTCTTTAACTCCATTCTTATTCAGCATAGAGATGGATACAATAATTAAAGAAATGAGAGAAGAATTGGGATCCAGTATCGGAGACAAAATTATTAGTATGGTATGTTATGCAGATGATGTACTTGTGGTAGAAACGGAGGATGGTCAGCAAAGACCTTTCTACCAGTTTTATGGAAAATGTAAACAGTTCAATATGAAAATCTCCATCAATAAAACAAGAGTATTAACAACTAGTAATAAACCGTTGAGATGTAAATTAGAAATTGAAAACAACAGTAAAGAATAGGTAATGCAGTGCAGTTACCTGGGTGTTAATATTACTAGTGGAGAAAATCTAGCCCAAGGAATTAACAATCAAAATTATAAAAGCAACAAAACTATCTTGATGTATTAATGAGCTAGCATGGAGAAATAAATATGTATATGAGAAGAATAAAAAACGAAAGTCATAATTTATAAAGCAGTAGTTCAGCCAGTAATAACTTTTGCATTAGAAACAAGAGCAGAGACAACAAGAAAACGGCGAATGTTGCAAACAACGGAAATGGGTGTGTTAAGTGTGATAGCTGGAAAGACAACGTACGATGACGTAAGAAATGAAGAATGAGAGAGATATGCAAGGTCCAACGGTGACTGAATGAGTAGAAAGAAGGAACGAGGAATAAAATGAAGATATATCCAGGATGTCAGATGAACGATTAGTGAAAATAGCGAGAGCCAAAATTCCGGAGAGAAGAAGTCCAGGGCGACGAAAAAAGAATTGGAAAGATGGATTGATTCGTGAATAATTATGCCTAAATAAAGAGAAGGAGAAGATGAAGATGAAGATGAAGAAGGTGAATAAGATGAAGAAGAAGAAGGAGGAGGAGGAGGAGGAGGAGGAGGAGGAGGAGGAGGAGGAGGAGGGATTTCCCCTGCGGTTGTGTGATCACTATTCTGGCTACTCTATCCGAAAATCCTTGGTTAGAGACCTCAAGTGTAAATTCTCCTTCATTAGTGTTTTCCCCAACTCCCTAGTCTTCGGAAATGTGAATGAGAGTGTGGATGCATGTGTGATTCTAAACTTACACAAGTAAAACTCAGTGATGGAAAACAAATACGAAAGCGTGAACATCAATGCCGATGGGTCAAAGAAGCCAATATGATCTTAAGATCTTAGGTAAAGAAGGTGACACAAAATGTTTAAAATATTTCCGAAGTGAAGCGCTTTCGGTTCTCAATCGAAAAAAGTCGCAAATTCGCAAGTCCGCTGAAAGCTATAAAGAGTCTGGCACATCGCGAGTTTAGTATTATACAAATGGGTGAACAATTGAAGAACTCGCTGGATTTCCCATGTCATGCTAGACAAGAAAGCTACCTCTTAGATTCGTTAGACCTTTGTGATCGACTGGCTAAATGCAAGGATGTACATCAGCAGACACGAGGAACTGTTCGAACGCTCCGAAATTGTAAACACAAAGTGAGGAAACTTAGTTTCGGATCCAAGAGTATTATAAAACAGCTCATTTTCACTCTTTATTATACGTCTAATTATAGATCTATCACAGTTGAGTTTGGTGGTATACACCAATCTGGAAAAATTGCTGGGAATTTTCGCCTATATTGAATTTATAAAAATGCATCTCGCGATACAGGTTCCTTCTGCCTCACTTTTCATTCACAAAGAACCAATACGAGTCATGACAACATCCAATAGAGCTAACAGGCTTATCGCCGGATGTAAACGAGATGAAAGAATGTATAAAATATATATAAACATGGGTACTTTTCTGTGACATAGTAAAATATAAAATAAAAGCCAACGAGAGGATCAAAGGCATACAAGCAGATTATTTGAATGGCTAACTAATTCCAAAGAACACACATTTTATCAGCGGGGAGGAAGAAGTCAAAGGGAACTATAAAGTAGATCATGAAAGGAGATAACATTCCGACGGATAGTGATATTTATGATGAGTTAAAGGTGAACAAGTGAAAGCAAAATAATTCTCAGAACAGGCGAAAATTTAATTCTTTAATTATGTGCACGGGAAACATTAGACAACAGCCCCTATCGTAAAGCTGAATAAAATTTGAAAAATTGAAGATAGCTATCGAAAATGCATCCAATTTCGTCTGCGTGGAGATAATCACTGAACGATAAAGCGACGGTTTGATAAGTAAAATATCCATGGTTTTACTTCTTACCGTGCCACTGAATTATTTAAACCTGACTGGATTTTCTAACCTTAGCCTGAACAGAGCAACATGAAAGTTGTATTATTGTGAAACATAGCTTAGTCACCAGTTCAGTTGTACTGCGAAGTGTTTGAAGGCACGCTGTGTCGAACTATGAGAAAGTGACATTGTTAGGCGTGTCAGCTATGTACATATATGGGTTGATTCAGAAGCAAGGTAATGTTGACAGCTTTGAGGTAGGCATTCTTATGCTCAAGGATATAGGTAAGCTACATGAGCGCAAGGGAAGGTAGATAAACCGGATTGGAAAATTCACTTAATTGTAATATATAATATTCATTCTCATTGTGTTGCTAACTAACTGAACCTCAATTTCTGTATATACGCTCTTCTGTAGCATATTATGCACCTGAAAACCGAGCAAGATGGCTCAGGCAGTGGCCCGCATTCGAGAGGTTGTGGCCGACCTTCCTGCGCTTTTTCGGAGGTTTCCCTGGTTTATTTAAATTTACTCAGCCTCAAAGCAAACTGATTTTGTTGCACACAACTAGAATATCAACTCTAATCGCTTACGTTATGTAACTCGCTTATTCATTAGAGGCAAGTAAATCTTGTATAATGACTTGCTTAAAGCGAATTCTGCCACAGGTTGGTCATTAAACACCGACATTTGGAAAGGTCACTGCGTCACATGCAAGCAGCTTCTTTAAGTCTGCGGACTCTCTCTGGTTTTCTTTGACACCCAAGGTCATCCACTAGTATTTTAAATTTATGGACATCATCTTTTTTTTTTTTTTTTTTTTTTTTTCGATGGAAGACCTAAGGTAAGAAAAAATACATTGGTTAATTGTATTGCCAACCTGTATATGAAATGGAATTATATATTACACCTCAGTGCTTACTAAGGCATTTAAACTTGTAACATATTTTCAAATCACAGTGAGCCACCTAACACAAACTTAAATTAATATGATGATGATGATGATGATGATGATGATGATGATGATAACAATAATAGGCGTGTACCTTGTGTGTACTATCCTTATATCTGGTCGCATAATGATATCTCTCTACCATGATTTCTATTTAAGAAAATGTGTTAGTGTGCTCATGGCACAACTTCATATTTATAATCATAGGAACTTCTATTTCACGTTATATGTCTGCTCATTTTTACATCCTCTATGATATCTATTTCCGGTCATAGCATCGTTAACATTTTCATCTTACCTCGTTCTATTGTTTGTCTATGATAACAAATCATCCGTGAATCAGAAATACTCTTCCCACATACTCAAGGGGTTGCCGGATACTTGCTAAACTTAAAATGAACTACAAAACTCACCCTAAAACAATTCATTATACTTTTGTGGAACCCTTTCCTTATTTATTTCAACTTTGAACGTATCATTATTTTCATGCTCTTCTTTCCAGACTTCTGTGACTTGCATGCCGTTTTCTGTCTCCTTTTGTCAGTCTGTTCATTCACGGTTTAGAAGAGAAGCTCCAACGACCGAACGCTGCAAGAGAAACACAAATAGACATCCTATACCACATAACATATTATATAAACCACGGGTTTAACAAGCGGAAAAAATCTGAGGTTGAATAACACAACTTTTTCCTCTCATTACACATTCGCATGCATATCTTATATATTATACCATTCATTAAAACCCGATTCTTTTATCCACGTTATGCTATTCACGCTAGAGTTGATTTCAAATCAACTAATGCGTAGTCATGTACAACTTGGGGAAACAGTTTTCAAATGTTTATCAAAGCGTGGAGCAATCAACTAAGGTGATACTGACGATCTCTTGCCAAGGAACAGGAAAATAGAAATAGAAACAGAAATTTCAAGCATTTCCTGTGGACTGTCGGAGTTGTTCACATGTCTAGATATTTAACACTGCACCTCTTGTAGGATATTTTGAAAATAGTTCACGCCCCGAAAAAAGAATTGTATCATTACTTTAAGGAGCTCTGTGTTTTTCCTGGGTGTAAGGTTTTATATACCTCTTAATTAACCCCGTGGCACAATAGTTATTTCCGGGTCATGACCTAACGCCCAGCCGCTGCGCACCCCACTCTGCCCACTACAGGCGTCAAGAGTGGGGTGCAGTGGTGTTGGTGGGACGTAGTAAACGCCCTGGCCGATTATGCGGTCCAGGGCCGTTAGTTTTCAATCAAGTAGATCCTCAGTTGGTCCCTCAGGGACCCAAGGAAGCTAAATGCAGCCCAGACCATTATCTACCTCTTATCTTTTCCACTTATACGCAAACTTCAATCAGAAAGAAGGAGACGTGATTGACTATTCACGGAAGGTTCATTTTGTATCACATCTAAATTGTAAAAATTTAAGACACTTTTATGAAATTAAAAATAAAGGATAGCTGGGATGGGAGCAGTTCCTGCACTTAAAAAATATCAAATTTGGTAGTTGTCAAACATCGCTGTTCACAGTCAGAAAGAGAGAGAGAGAGAGAGAGAGCTCGCCTCGGTAGCGTGATGGTTAGCGTGTCTACCTCATGTTCAAGAGGTTGCAAGTTCGAATCTCGCTTAGGGTGAGTTATCCGGATAAGGTTTTTCCCAAGGTTTTCCTTCATCCTTAGAAGACGAATGTTGGGTAACTCTATGGACCTCGGGCTCATTTGAGGATAATTTCACCCATTTCAGTCATTCACCGTTCGATATGACAGTACGTTGGAGGTCGTTAACAAAACAAAAACAAAAAGAAGAAGAAAAAGAAGAAGAACAGTCAGAGAGACAGAGGTGCGGTTTGAAAAAGCGCGTGAATCTTTTTCTTGAATTGCTTATTTTTTGGGGGAGGGGGCCTCAAGGGTTTCAAAACACGTATTTTCAGTGAAAAATGAATCCTAAATTGTTATTGGAGTACTACACTCCTCTGCCTATCACAGGTAAGCAACAGAGGTGATAAAATAAACATAAGTTAAAACATATGAAAATGGGTCAATGAATACGAGTATAAAGACAAAATTAGGCCCATGAACACAGCCAACACGGATGGGAAACATGCAGTAAAATTAAGCAACAAAAGCAGACATTTGAACAACGAAAGGCAGAAGTGTTCTTTTTTTTTTTTCAAATAAAAAGAATAATGGAGCAGTATGATCAACGGAAAAAGAAGAATTGCAAAATATAAAGAAAAATTGACTAAAGGTCAAAGGATGATAAACCACAAAGGAAGAAATAAAACAAAACATGAAAGGGTTTTGTATTTTCAGGCTATTCATTTACATACCTGAGTGTACTGAGATGTGCAATTGTTTTGTTGTGCAAAGTTAGCAGCTAATAAAGAGGAACTTCTGGCTATGAGCTCATGACAAAGAAAAACAGAAAATGCAATACCTCGCTGCCGGCAAAATACCGTAAAAACAAGCCCTCTTTTGTTTTCCAGAGCCGGAAGCTTCCTCTCTTACGGAAAAATGGGTACACCTTTGAAGTAGAATATTTACAACAATTTTAAGGAAAACGGGAACAGAGAAACCTTTCATGCATTTATCAGAGTTCTATCGAAACTGCTACCAAAGATCTCTTTCTGTGTAAACTGATTTCGCTTGCTGGAGTGGAAGGGCGATATTAAAATGTCAGGGGATAAAAGAGCAAAGTGTCACAAATGTTTTCATCTCACGCCTTGTTGACCTACCTCTGACCTTTAAAATACACTTTGTTATATATGCCAGCGTTATTGGCAATCGCTTCTGTAGTTCTTTTTTAAATAGAACAAGATTCAGTTATACAAAACATGTTGCTTATTCTCAAATAGTTCTTCTATCTCGTAGTTCGCTGTTGTCAAGAACAACGTTTATGCTCTGACTCTAAATACTCAATCATTTAGTAAATAACAGCTTGATACATTGATTGCTCAAGTAAATGCTGTTAATGTCTATTGATGAAAGCTGCTTGTTATGCTAATTTCCTTAATCTTTTGTTTCAGCGCGAACTACATCAGGAAGTAAGGAGTCTTCTGAAGAAAACCAATTCCTTCCTCTTCAACATTCTTCACTTCATTCAGGATGTCAAAATATGCCCCAAATTCTTTAAGCTTAATGAAATTAGTGTAAATCTGGTAAAGTGTTGTTACACTTTTTGCAGAGAAGATGTAACGAGGAAAAGCTGAACAAAATTTAAAGTTGTACTTTTAGATAGCTTAGTGCCCATATTGGAGCCTTAAATGAACGTTCAAATAAGCCATATTTTATTTATCTACAGAGATAGAGAAGTTTTAATACAATGTAGTGTTTTTATAATACATACCCCTTTTTAAATCAATGTGATATAGCTGATTTTGCAGTTAGACTAGCATTTGTTATATAATGCACCACTTGGAATTCTGTAAATATTGTGTGTCTACGTATAATCTATAAACATGTCAGCTATAAAATGAATAAATTTTCTCCTTCTGTACTATAGTCGAGCATTTAAACCCGGCAACAGCTTATGTTATTTCATTTTCTAAAAAATCCTGCCTCAACTTACAAACCCCATTTATGAGGAACACTAACTACGGCTTCTGTATGAACTTCAATGTTTTTAAGAATTTAGCTTTTATTCCTATTGATTAATAAAACTACATGACAGGTTGACATAACCGCATTAGAACGAAGAATCATATAGAAGCTGGTTTATGAATTAAAGAAACATTATATAGGAAACTCTGCGTTCAAGCCTTTTATTTGGCACACATCTCCGTGTCTGTATCTCATAAAATTTGTTCGTTTTAATTTACCATTTCTAACTGTGAAATATTACATTTCTCTATATTACACTGTGGATTAGGATATTAAATTAGCCATTCTTGGGGTATTATTTTACCTCTTTCCAGAAGCAGTATAGAAACGAAAATCGGTATCGTTATACTTTGAATATGTTGAAATATGAAGCAGCGATCAAAAATGAATATAATTTCAGTTGAACTAATTTCCCATGCCATATTTATTGATTATATTAAAGATGCCATTCAAAACTGGAAGATCTTAATACATGCTGATCTTCAAAAAATTTGGGACACGACAAATGGACAACTGTATTGTGAAGCGAGGAGGCTAATATCAATTGTTTAACAGCCTAAGCATTAGATTAAATAAAGTAAAACAATAAATACACAAATGTATTGTTTGCATTTGTCAGGTCCTTTGGAACATCATCAGCTTAGGTCGACTGATGTGAGTTATATTGTTTGTATAATGTCAGACAATAATAATAATAATAATAATAATAATAATAATAATAATAATAATAATAATAATAATAATAATAATTATTATTATTATTATTATTATTATTATTATTATTATTATTATTATTATTATTATTATTATTATTATTATTATTATTATTATAATTATAATAACAACAATAATAATAATAATAATAATAATAATATTAATAATAATAATAAATAATAATAATACCTTTGCTTATGTTAAATGTACTGTCTGGAATTTGAAATTAGAGCAATAGTTCTTTATTCCGCAAAATCTACTCATTTTCAAAATGATTGCAATTCTGTTTGAATTTCCTTTATTGAGCCTAACACTAAATAATGTAGCTAAAGTCGGAGAGGAGTGAGTGAGTGTGTTGGGTTTAAGGGCCCGTCGACAACTTGGTCAGTAGAGCCCCAGTCGGAGAGGAATTTCGATTCGGAAAACATGGGAACTGTTAAATAACGTTGCTTTCATAACGCATTCATTTCGAAGATACGTCATAAGTAGGAAGATGCCTTTCAGTTTTATACATGGTACCCGAGCGGTAAACGATGTGTTGCGACTGAAATAACCAGGGTTCGAATCTCTGGGGTATATGTTATTTAAATGTTCATTTTTTAAATATATGGCAATGCCATACGTTTTCCGAGCATAAGATATATTTTAATTTTAAGACATTCGTGCGTAAAAACACAAATAAACTATCCTTTTCGTTTTTTTAAATAAATGCCATGTTTATATGACTTCCAAAATAAAAGTAAGCAAAAGTAAAGTTGACTTAATATTGGATGTGCAAGCTCTCTGACTCATCCTTCGGTTATGAGTGGCGCTGGTGTGACCATGCATGTACACCTCATGATCAATTCTGCATGTGTTAACAATCATACTGATTTTGTTATGGCTGAGCTCACATATACAAGGAGATCTTTCCTTTCCTTACGTTTGTAAATGTTGGCTAACCAACATTTTCATGTATTAGATATATGCCAAAGTCATGCGTTTTCCATGCATAAGGTTTCAGGCTGCAAGAAGATTTAAGTCCCTGCAGTTACAAGGTGGGTCCGGTTATCCAGGGAAAGGATTGCTCGTTCTCGATCTGGTTCGGGTCGAAGAAGTTTGTTCATTCCTAAAGCAAGACACTGAAAGAGGCAGACACCACTCCCTTTCAGCTTATGTTTACAATTAGAGCTAACTCTAATCTACCGGGTCGAACCGCGTGCAACATAATTTAGTACATGTCCAGTGGTGCTGGCCAGAACATTATACTATGTATATATTCACTCATCATAACATTACAAAGTGAATGCTGCGCTTGAAAATCCTGCCAAATGCGAGGTCTATGATGTAATAAGATTTGCTTAAAAAAAGAACTTTTAACACAGTTCATTCGGTTAAAGAGATGAAGATCACATTCATGATTAACAAATTCCTGAGTATTTCGAGTACTGAGAGATCGAGCATTGTCATACAAAAGCAGAACACTGGCTGTCAGTATACCGCAACGATTGTATTGAATGGCTCGCCTATGCTTCTTTAAAGAAATCTTATAATACCACACATCTCTTATTTGGTGACGATTTTCTATTGCGGCTCCTATCATGTAAAGTTATGGCTGCAGAGTTTGAGGTTTTCGCTAACACGGCTAGGAGCACACTGAGTTACTTCCCAAGCCACCTAATAACGGGGGTTAGTTTCCGAATTGTCCTCCTTATATGCGTAATAAGCATATATTTCTACAACAAGAAAACTATTCTCGCGATACAAACCTCACAGTTACTACCTGTTTATAAGGGTTCGATTGTCAGCACATATTCAGTAGCTGACACCCAATATGAAAGGAGACGAGAGAACGAAGCCAAATGCACCGGGACATCACTAAAGGAACCGGTGGCGGTAAGGATTTACACTTCGACAGATATACACTTCAAGAATCTGCTAATTTATATTTCAATCATTTATTTATCTTTTATGTCTTAGGATGCAGGAAAAATAAATAAGAATATAATTGTGCAAAATAGCGTCTGAGGGTAGAATGCCAAAAGGGCCTGTTTCTTAGACTACAGAGGGCAGTAGTTGTTTACAAAACCTGTAAAAGCTTACGCCTAATTACAGTAGTATTTTAATGATATTTTACATGCAACTTCTTATTTATCGTTTAGAATATTTTTACCTCTCTTTGTCTTGGCATGCTGCAACTGTTGCAGCATTAATGGGCATTAAAAGCTGAACATTTGTTTAAACATAAATGTATTTTTAGGTCAAATATCGTTATGCATAATCCTAATGTAATGTTCCATTGCTAGTTCCTGAACACCAAGTTTATTATCTGCACTAGAGTAAACTATTGTATATATTTTTCTTTAATACACACACACACACACACACACACACACACACACACACACACACACACACACACACACACATCTCCCAGTGCAACAACCCATGAAAGGCCAAGGCGTACCGCCCAGCTGCTGCGTCCCCCACCTCTGATCACTACAGGTGTCATGAGTGGGGTGAGGTGCTGGAGGGTGGTACGTAGTCAGCGCCTCGAGCCTTCCCGGTCAGTTATACGGTCTTCACGACCTGGGGTCGCCACTTCTCCATCAAGTAGCTCCTCAATTGGCTCCTCCGGGACCTAATGAGGCTGAGTGCACCCCATGCCAGAGCTCCCAGCGGAGGAAAAATCACCACGACGGTACCAAGTATCGAACCCGGGTCCTCCCCGCCAGAGGCAGGAGCGCTACCACTGCACTACAGAGGCTGTCTTCATAAATACAGTCAGTTATTCTATGACCATTGGCGCTCTGAATAGCACAGTTGCTAAACCTGAATCTTAAGTCTTAAATGCCGTGAACTTCTAAATTAGATCCGTAAGCGCCAAACTAAATGTATGGAGCGCTAGTCAGATAAAGGAGTAGAATTTTGAACATCTGTCTCATATTACTGCAACAAGTATAACAACTCAAAAGATATAGGGTGTTGAAGTTAAAATTTTAATATTATATGTGTGCCTATTTTTCTCCCCAAAGGCGAATAGTCATTCAATTTAATTTGTATACGGGGAATACGGAAATATATTTATTCATATTTTAAACTGCATGAAAGAGAGGAATTGGAATATGATAACTTTTTCACAGCCTTCTAGAGCATTTTCAATTAATGTATTACGGCATGAAAAAAAATCTTAATTTTGTTTCAGTTCAACGTTTCTCTCTTCTTTCTCATTTTAAGTGCACATAACTCATAAATTACTTGAGCTACAGAGCTGAAATATTCCGTGAGCTTTTAAAAAACTTATACTTCAAATGTAATGTTTAATGTGAATTATTGTAAGAGTTGGGTGTATTTTTACATACGTTTTAAATGCTAATTTTGGAAATTATTGCCCGCAAAGCCAAACATTTTGTTCACACTCTCAACACTTTAATGGTGTGACTTAAGGATTATCACGTTTAGGACACTGCAAAAATTGAAGTTCTCAGTATGTGTACAAAACTACAAGTAGGGGAAATTAAAGAGAAATGAAGTATCTCTAGCAATATTCCGTAACTAAAGATATTTCTAAAGGACTCATACATCACAAAACTGTATAGCTATAATCTGCATGATTTTTCACTTGATTGTGGGTTTTTTCTTTTATTTTTCTATGGTTTAAAAATAATAAAATTAATTTTGTTATTTCTATTTATTCACGTGCAATACTCAGTGTTTTGATGCGGTCAGTGTCAGCAAATAAAGCTGAAGTAATTCCCCAAATATGTTTTCCAAGGTTAATTTGCTTTTCGTTTATTACCTTACTAGAAAAATGTTTCAAATGCTATTAAAGAACACTCAAAGTCAATTCGGTACAGTTTTCGTCGGCTGGAGTAAAAGATGGTGCAGCAGCCCATCATGTATGAGAGTCCTAGAAGATATGCAACAGGTCAGAGTTGTGAAAGGGAGCAGATAAACAGCTCACAAGCTTTAGCTTTTGGTTCACGCCCTTCCGCTGCTCCAAAAGGCAACTACAGCTGCGGTTTCGCAACTCTTGTGTTATTGTCAGACGTAACAATGGTGTATGAGAAGTGAAAGTTGTGGAAGTATTATACATGTTGTGTGAAAGAGTGAAAAAATTACGCTACATGCAGAAATGTTCTTCCGGGTGATGGTAAAGTATTCTTTAAACTCATTATGTAGGTTTGTAACTTCTCATACTCTATAACTATATCTATCTGAAAAAATGAACAGATTTCTTTGTGTCAAATGGTTTAAGTCGTGCTGAATGTGGAATGAGTGCTCGATTTATTTGAAAGAGAAAGGAATAGAAAATACGCATAACGATGTAAACGCTTTAACAAGAGAAAACAAGCCCATATAGCTTTTACGTGCTATAACAGAGTGCGCTGAATAATTATAGAACAATGCAATATGCACAGTCACTATATGAATAAAAATCGTTTTAGTTTTACATTAAAACATATTAGAAATGTATACAAATAAACGGAACACATTAAAAAAACAAGGCGTCATAAGAAATACAAACACCAATGGCAGCATACGGAAGCAAGTATATTATATTACAAAATCTAAGTGAAAATAAAAATAATTGGTATCAACACATATTAAGGATGAAAGAAACACGAAAGTTTTATTAAATTATAAACCTAGAGGATATCGTCCAGTAGGAAAAGCAAGAAGAAGATGGGGCGATATGTTTACTTTAGGTCGGAGCAAGTCGTCAGGCTTGTGGCTTGTTGAAGAAGAAGAAGAAGAAGAAGAAGAAGAAGAAGAATAAGAAGAAGAAGAAGAAGAAGAAGAAGAAGAAGAAGAAGAAGAGAAGAAGAAATTTATGGAATGCTAGCAAGCACAACCAATTCAGATAAACTTGTACTTTATGCTCGTTATACAGAATGAAAACTTAAGTAAACAAAAGATCTTAATCATAAATGCGAGGTAATTTAAGCGCCTTAAGCTTTCATTTAAACCATAATTCATTCTGACGTTGTAGGAAATCTTATTAACTGAAATCCTTAAAAGAGAAGCCTCATTATTACTCCATTAATTGACATGGCGGAATTTATGAGCTGCCAATTCAAAGAATGCTTCTGCTTACCTTTTATTTATAGGAATTAGTAAGGATTGTGATAGCGTAAGATACGGCTATTCCAACTACCATCACAAACCCGCTTTATCTTTGGTTCTTAAACGATTATTAACTAATCCTGCGATATAAAAACTTAACTCAAAGGCACACGGGCAGACCCTGTAAGATAAAGAGATAAACCACTTGCAAGATAACCCACTCACGTTTTTACTTTCTCTGCTACACATAGTAGGTAGGGGAAGTATTGTATTCCACCCAAAAGTTCGATGTCGAGATTTCACCGGAAATTGGTGCTTTGAGGCCCCCTGAAACAAAGAAATAAAAAGAAACATTTAAAAAAAGAAGGTCTGTGTGTATAGGTGTATAGGTGTGTGTGTGTGTGTGTGTGTGTGTGTGTGTGTGTGTGTGTGTGTGTGTGTGTGTGTGTGTGTCGGTTAAAAACCAAATTTGGTATTTACGTTTAATATGCTTAAAGGATTCGGCAGGAAGATTTTGAGGATACTTCCTCCACCCTAAACTACCCTTTACATGAAAATTTTTTCGAAAATGTTGATTTTCTCGAAAATGACTAACGATTTTAATCGAAATGACATGTTTTAGATACATTTTATGGCAAATTAAATGTATATTTTGAAATTTCTAGCTATAGCCTATGTAGTTTTACTCTTGATGACTTTTGCATAACTCGTAAACTGTAAGAGATAGACCAAATCTTACTGTACAAAAAATGTAGGTCTTGCTAAAACACACAATTTATGTCTAAATAAATTTTTTGATGGTGAACCATTTCGGGGATATTCTTTGTTATTTGTGTTAGTTTTACAATACTTTGCACAAATGGAAGATCGTTATTCATGTTTTTACATTTTAGCTGTGCAAAGAGAACGGAATTTCAAAGCTTTAAAGGATTTGACTATCGCTCAAAGCTTACAGCATTCCCCTTGTACTAACAAGAAAATGAGCAATAAGATAATTTCTGCAAATGTTTATGTCAACTAACATGAATATATTACAGAGAGTTGAATATCACATGTCGGACAGACAGACGCCAGTCATCACGCAAAAGCTGGCCATGAGTGGCTCGCGTGTACCCTATCCTCAGGCGGGTTAGAATAAGTTCAGCCTACCTGGAACCCCTGCAGGAGATCAGCCGGGGTTGAACGCCGTGCTTAAGTGCCTGCAATTGAGTGCCAGCCAGCGCTTCCCATGATTCCTGCCAAACAGCTAAGAGGTGACGGAAATACCGCCGCACATCTGTGTAAGGCAGTGTGCGCGTTGATAATCCCGGCAAGCGACATGCAGACTTAGCAGTTGCATCTGCTTCCTCGTTGCCGGGAATACCTACATGATCTGAGGTCCATGTAAAAACGAACTGGTATCCGCGAGATAGCAACTGAGATGCGGATGTCTCTATTTTCAGAATCAATGCCGAGTTGCCAACTGTTACAGCGCCTGATTAGCGCTCAAAAAGTCGCAACCGATAATACAATTTCCAGGAGTTGAACTGGAGGTAAAAAGTAAAACATAAAAGATGGCGAACAGCTCAGCAGTGAAAACGGAACTATAGTCCGTAAGACGGTACTGGTGAGCCTCACCGTTACACACGAAACTGCATCCTGTAGCAAACCCCACCTGGGATCCGTCAGTGTAACTTCGATAACGGCCCAGGATTTCGGCAAAAATCTAGCGAAACATCGAAACTAGCTTAGCACAGCCCGAAAGCTCCAGGTCGAAGCGGGCACGCTGGAGCTTCCAGAGAGGAGATCAAGAGATGGCCGCTCTACCGCAGGCAGTCGGAGGGCTTGTGCGGAAAGCAGTTCTTTAAACCCTATACCACAGGGGCGGGATATAGTGGTATTTCGCATGTAACGGTGCTCAAGGTCTGGACGCAGTACGCATTGCAATGATTGATGATGAGGGTTAGCTACCAAACGGGTTACATATGAGCAGAGCAGTAACGAGCGCCGGTTAGACAATGGAGGTTCACCAGACTCAACATAAAGACACTCGACTCGACTAGATCGGAAAGCTCCAGTGACAAGACGGATACCAGTATGATGAACAATATCTAAAAGACGAACTTTAGAGGCGGACGCCGCGCCATAAATAAAACAGCCGTAATCTAGTTTGCACCGGACCAATGAGCGATACACCCTTAACATTACCGTGCGATCGCCGCAACAATAAGCCCCAGATAAAATCCGGAGCACCCGAGGCGCACGATCGCAGGAAGCAGAAGATGCAGAATATATAGTGCTGCCATTTGAGTGTGCTGTCGAGGTGAACGCCCAAGAACTTAAGGCGCGGAACAAACGGCAGACGTGTGCTACGCAAGTGAAGATCAGGAGGATGTACACCACGATGTCGATGAGAGTGGTGGCACTGTGTTTTCTCAGAGAACTGAAACCCGTGCAAAGTGTCCAATCGGCGATGGATGTTAGGGTCAGCTGCATTCGACGTTCAATGTGCTCAAGATCTTCTCCTGTGAGACCATGGTCCCAATGCGGACACGAACGCGGCGTAGTTACAAATATCACCAAATGACCGCGTAAAACGTAGCTATGCTGAGTATGGAGAATTATTAGGAAGATGTGTTGCAAAACTCGATATTAGATCACGGAGTTTCCTTCTCGTAGAGTCAAACCATCCTGCTTTCCACTGTTGATAGAACTTCTTTTAATGATCGAGAGAATGTGATTGGCTGGTGCATTATAGCTGGGTCACTGGGATATTTACTGGCTTGTTTTGCTGTTTGACCAGTCAATTCATCACCTTGTATTCTAATTGTTGTTGAATCCATATCAAAGGTATACGCTTTCCTTGACAACGTCTTCGAGAACAAGAATGCGTTTCATGTTGCGTCTAACCTCACAAATGCAAGAAAATAAGAGGTTTTCGTGAAATAACGATTGCATCTTCGTGGTGAAGAAGATGTCAGGTTATGAATGTAGAGATATGTGTTAAAAAAAATTATTAAAATTATTTTGTTCTTTAACGACGCTGTCAATTGCCAGGATCACATCAGCGTCGCCGGTGTGCCGGAATTTTGTCCCGCAGGAGTTCTTTCACATGCCAGTAAATCTACTGACATGGAGCTGTCGTTTTTAAGCACACTTAAAAACCATCGGCTTGGGCCGGGTTTGAACCCGCGACCTTGGAATCACTAGGCCAGCGTCTAACCAACTGAGCCACCCAGACCGACGATATGTGTTAAGGATGAATGCTAGGGTTCCTCCAGTAAGGTTCTTCCCCGGGTGCTTCACCAGCACAAATCGTTGCACAAATGGGAAGTTATCCTAGAGGTGACATACTAAGAATCAAAGACCGCATGCACGATGCTGACCAACGCCCTTCGAATTAAAGGTCTGAGGTTCATGGGAGAAAAAAAATCACTAGCTCGCTGATAACGGTAGCAGTCGTAATGATATCACGATAAACCGTTCGAAAAGTCAAACCGAAATTAAGGAGTGTTTGTGAAAAACGTACAAGTGCCAGAAAATACAGATATGAGATTTTCCATGGAAAAATTCATCTTATGCAGTAAGTGACGAAGAAACAAAGAGCTTATGGTAATGCTAGACTTCATGGATGCAAAATATCACAAGTTTTACGGAAATATTTGTCAATTTAAGACTTAATTTATTTCAGCAAGTGTCAAGTTTCTTATTTTACAAGTTGATCTGTAAATGAAACTTTGTATGTTGCTTTCAGCAAGTTATTAAACGTAGAACTTGCCTTTGACTAAAAAGCTCACAATTTTGTTTCTTTGTACCTCCTCATTTCAAACAAAAAATAACTTCAGAAAATTGTTAAGTTACCTTTAATGAATAATATGAAAAAGTGAGTTTTGTAATATTTAAAGAATAAAAGAAGTTTGAGAAGTCCTTTTCATTTCCTACATCGTTTACCAAAACTACTGTTCTTATTCATTCAAATATGAGATTCGTAAAATAATTGGGTATTTGATATTTCAAAGGGAAAACTTTGGAAAAGCCTTATCCAAGAAACTCATCCTAAAGGAGAGTCGAACTCGGTATATCTTGAATGTGAGGTGGATAGGCTACTCCTATACCACGGAAGTGCACTGTATTTGCATTTAGATTTGATATTCTTAAATCACAGCAGTTAAAGCAGATAAACACGGGATAGCACACATGTTTACATTCCCTAAATCTAAACATCAACAGTAATTTCCTTCAGGCTCCTATAAGATCAAAGGACTATGAGGTGTGTGTCAATACACTCGTGGTTGCTTATCTTACCAACAATTCGTTTGACATCACATCAAAGCACTTGTACCAGTTTAGGCTCTTCTAGCTTTTAACATTCACTTTGAATTTTTAACTTCCTTTAAATAAGCAGGCATTTGTAAGTAATTATTGGCTGGAATACCCAATGAAGTTGAAAAAACTAACCCAAAATACACATTTCTTCAAACACCATGTATGTCGAAACTTGTATCTGGAACTTCAAGGGGAACAGCTAAATAATCCAGCCATTGCCAATAGAATTAAAAAACACAAAGTGATATGCTCCTTTCATCACTACCAAAATATATTTGGTCGCTTTCTACCAGTACCTAGTTACATAGAAAATAGAGAGGATATTGTACTCCGTTAAAAATTTTGATATCGAAATGTCACCGGAAACATATGTTTCGAGGTCCTTGACTAAAAAAGCAATTTAAAAAAAAGTTGTGCATTAGTACAGGACAACTCAAAAACTGCACACCAAATTAAGTTAAATTCGGTAGAATGTGACAGGAAGATTTTCAAGAACCCAAACACAAACAGCTCATTACATGGATGATTTTTTGACATCACTTTTTGCAAAAATGGCTCTACCAAGTGCTATTAAAATACCGTAACTTCAAGGTATTTGCTTGACACATAAAATGTATGGCCATCTATAACTTTCTGGGAATAGTTTCTGAAGTACTCTATCGTTTAGAAAGAATTTATCATAATTTTGTGCAACTGATAAACTAGATAGACAAAAATGTATCACAAAGAAAACCTAAATCTCTTTAAATCAATTATTTGTTTGAAACATACTTTTTGTTTCATGAGCCATTTGTGAGATATTGTTATTGTTGTGAGATATGGTTTGAAGTTTTTCACTTATGTTTACCTTCTGTCATGTACCTAGTAAGTGCAGCGATATTGTGTTCCAACCAAAAATTTTATGTCAAGACTTCATCGGAAGGGTATGTTGTAAGGGCTCACAAGTAAAATAAAATTGTAAAGGTCCTTTTTCCTGATAACAGGATAACTCAAAAACAAAATATCCATTGTTTACCAAACTTAGTACATATGTAAGTTCTGTTGTTATATGGCTCAGAATGTTAAAGATTAAGAAAAAGTAAAGAAAGAAAAATAGAGGCCGCAGAAATGAGATTCCTAAGGAATATACCAAGTTAGACAAAAGGAGGAACGTTGACATCAGAAAGGAATTAGGCATCTTTAAACTAAAGGAGAAGATACGTAGAACCTGGTGAAATAAACATCTTGAAGAAATGGAGAAATACTGCATTCTAAAAACCAACAGGTAAAAGAAACATTGGTAGACCAAAAAAAGAAAAAGATGGGCTCAACAAAGATTTAGTGCATGAGCTCGGAATAAGTCTTTAGAGGCTTAAACCATGATGATGATGATGATGATGATGATGATGATGATGAAAAGGAGGAGGAAGAGGAGGAGGAGGAGGAGGAGGAGGAGGAGTATGAGGAGGATGAGGAGGATAATCTTCTAAAAAATACGACATGAAGATCTTCAAGAAAAGCTCTCAACTTACATATAAGACTTTTCAGAATTTTCAATTTTTTCAAAAATAGTTCTAACAATTTGTAATGCTGTACGTTTAAAGTATTTACGTGCGAGATGAAATGTAAAGTTGAATTTTCTGGTAATAGCATCTGAAAGGATCCTCCATCGGAAGGAATAACATTGTATGTAAGTTAACCTCAACAAAACCATACTACACACAAAATGAAGATCTCTTTAAAATATACAATTTGCTTCAACTAAACGTTTTGATGCATCAGCTATCTCCAAGAACCCGTTATTATAGTTTCGAAGATTTCAACACCATTTCATTTTAAAGTGGTATCTCTATTCAGTTATTTCTGGCAATTTTATGGAATTTCCAATCAGGCATATAGTCAGTAATTCACTGTCCATTCACATTCTATATCCTTTATACCTCCAACGAAATGTGTGATCAAAATATTTTCACCATAGTCAATCTTGATTATAATGAAGTAATAAGAAGGAATCTAATGTGTTGCACTCACATGACTTTCAATACTCTTGTACACAATTTTCTTACAAACGCTTATTTTACGTGATTCGTGTTAATTGAGATATTTACAGGTATCTTATTGCTTATTTTCTTATAAGTGTAAGGAGAATTTGGGAGCACAGTAGGCTTTAAGCAATAGTCAAATACTTTAAGGCTAAATTTAAAGTGGTAGCTTTGAAGCTGGGTTCTCTTTGCATGGCCAAGAAATAAAAAATTGAATAATTACTTCCTATTTGAGAAAAGAACAAGTATTGGAAAATAAAAGGAATATATCCGAAACGATTCACTCTGCACAACAAATGTATTTCATATAAATTGTGTATTTTGATAAGATCAGCATGTTTTGTTTAGTAAAATGTACACATCTTATGATTTACCAGCTGTTCAAAAATCATCCAGAATAAAGAGAAATTTTTAGAACACTTCATGAAGTCAATATATGCATTTAATGTGTCATAAAAATATCTATAAAATTTGGTAGTTTGATTAACATTTTTAGAGTCAATTTGTTAATATCAAAGCTTGTAAACATCTCCCATGTAAAGGGTAGTTCTGGGTAGAGGATTTTCTTCAAAATCTTTGTGTCCATCCTTAAAAGACACTGAGCTTTAATACCAAGTTTGATATTTAACCGACTTTTCAAATTTGAGTTGTGCTTTTCTCAAATAGGAACTGGTTACTCGTAACTCTAAGCAATCACATGGTGATTAAGATGTGAATATTACTAAAAACCCATATTCCTCTTGCACCAACAGTAAAATTAGTAATAAGTTAATTTTTGCATATTTTTATCTTGATTAACTTGAAGTAGATAGAGCAACAAGTGTTTGCAAGAACAGTACATACAAAAGTAGAGAAAGTCACATGACCACTACACATCAGATCTTTTACATTTAAGTTGTTTGCAAACATACATTCGTATGCTTAATAGTTTGCATTTATTCTCACATTTATTCATTTTAATCCTATATTGAAGTCAATTTTTGCATATTAACATCCTCCAATGTAATATATATATGTATCAGACAATGCATGAATGAAATTACTGACTTGATCAAATAAACCCAATGTCCATAGATCCTAAAGTTACTCTACATTCTTGTACTCAGGATTAGGGAGAACCTCGGGGGGAAAACCTTAATTAACCTAACCGAGATTCGAACTCAGGACCTTTTGAACGTGAGGCAGACACACTACCACCACACTGTAGAGGTGGTCTGTTAAAATCAATGGCAGTGAAAATTTACTATTATGTGCCTTTGAAGGTGCAGCATTACATTTTTTGTACGTATTCTTAGAGTGTAATATGTAATGGTTTGACAGTTTAACTTCTGTAAGTCCATTAGTTTTTCAGTGATTAACATGTATATTTTTAAATATGTGCATATTGTAAATGGAAAATTGTTCTAAGTTTTTCACTCAAACATTTAATAGAATCAAATACATTTTTAAAAAATTACAAGCAGTGAACTTGCAAATGGAGGAAAATACTCTAATGTAAACTTCATACTCAACATTTTAGAATTTTAGTTATCTCGTGCAAATTTTGTTTGTTATTTAAGAAACTACAAGTTCAGCAGGAATATTCCAGGATTAATTTTTCTATTGTGGTATTCAAATTGGCAATAACAAATGACAACCACCCTTCTAGATTCCAATTTATTCCTATATAGCTTTCAATGTATACAAATGCAATGACAAAGCATACCAATTTAGCTTAAAGGTTTTGCCTTGTTTTCAGATATAATTAGGTGCACGTCTTATATATTATGTAATTAGGACCTTTTCTTAAGCCATACCTATGTTGAAAATAATTTTGTTCTGTGAAAGATTATCTGAATGATAAATTATCCTGTTAATGCTTATGTAACTTTCAAGTAATATCTAGTTGATTTAGTGAGAAATAATTGTCAATTACATTAGATGCCTGCTCAAAAGCTACTTAAATTTATATGTATTTAAGAACTGACTACACATATCATTCATTACTAATTACACAACAAAATGTTAGGGCATGGTGGGAAAAGCCTAGTGAAAGTTTAAAACAAATTCAGTTTGCATTTGTAAATATACATTGTTAGTTTTATAACTACAGGGAAGATTACCCTTCAGGTAATTTACTCTCACAGCTAAATTAAAAATATATAAAAAACAATTACATGCAGATAGTAATGCTCTTTCCTACCAATAAATAATCAGACAGAACTTTTATCAGTTGCCTTGGATATTTCTCTATATTTAATGCACTTCAAAGACTTTATCTCTTTATGAAATTTTGGATATGAAAATTTTGTGCTGTTATCTGGAGCTGTATTGGCTTAAATATACACAGCTACAGGATTAAAAATTTGAAATGCTGGCCTTATCAGATTTCTATCCTGACTTCTAATAATTTTTTCACATATTTCGATCATTGTGTTTTTGAAGCTAAATGTGTGAACTCTGGGTGAGAATGGGGAGCAGCTTACGAAAACAGAATTTCATTTTTAATAATTTTAAGATGGAAAATTTCAAGTGTTATAGCACACTAAAAATTAATATTCATACACAGACATAATTGTATTAAAATACTTTAAAATATAATGTTACATTACTTCTAGTTGAAGAAAAATATGGAGTAAATGTTCTGGATGAAAGGAAGTGTGACAGGTAGGTGTTCTGAGACTAGAACTTAAACATTTAAGAACAAACTTATGTAAAATATTTTAATCTGACAAAGACATGTTCACAATATGATACAATAGCAGTTTGTGAAGGGGCTTTGGGTTTATCTATTTTAGTATAATAATTCGTACACATGGAAATGATCTTCTTATTAATGAACATAATGGTTTATTGCATAAACTTTTAATGTGGGTAAAAGAACGTGACGAAATTGTGACTTTTAGGTACTATTATGTGATCATCGGAATCTTCATTGGTCAAGTATGTAGTCTTTAAAATACTAGCAACTAATTTAAAACACAACATGTAATAGGATTATTATAAAAGATAATATTCAGTTTCTCAAAGAACAGCTCTATAGAAGCTGGACATCTCCAATGAAATTCTGAAGTTATAAAATGTCACATGAGTACAAATGATCAGGCAGTGTATAAATTGAAAATATTAAATTACTGTATCTTTCAACAGATACATGTGCTCTGCTTAAGACTTAAAATGTGTAACTAAAGTATTTGGAACATTTATCAGTAGAATACAATAGTTCAGCACCAAATTCATACTCTCTCTGCTTCAAACTAACTTATAAAGATACTACATAAAGTCTTGAACATGCAAGAAATCAATAGGCTTTAACCTTTGAATGATTTGTTAATTAATTGGTATCTGGCCAGTCTAACAAGGAAGAACGTTAGGCTATGTTCAAAGGATAGGAGCTATTTCAAATGTTTGGCAAGACATCAGCTACATTTGGAAATTTGCAAAATAAATTTAGCTTTTTTATATAAAATTATTGGGCTCTGATTTGATCAAACAAGTAAGTTTTGTTGAATATTCTTGAACAAGTAGAATCTATCAGAAGCAAAGTTAGTTGTTGGCAAGGATAAATATTAAACATCTGTTTCAGGTTCAAGTTAATAAGGACACACTTGCCATTAATTTAAATTTAGTGCAGCCATTATATGTCTGTTTTAACTTTATTTCTCACAGCCCAGTGTATTAGATGTTGGCTGACTATGATTACAAAAATAGTTTCCAAAAATTAGTTTGTGAAAATGCCGAAATGAGCTATAGAAAGTGTTGCTTACAAACAGAATTGTGAACACCATGTACTGTCCACATAGCCAAAAACTTCCAGGTAATTCTTATTGTTACATAAATGGGTATTTCTATCTTTTTAAGTGGAATAAAAGTGCAAAGAAATGACAGTTGGCACTTTGAAATATTAATACTTCGCTCTTGCTTCAAAACCACGGCCATCTTCCGACGCACAAAGTGTTTCAAAGAAATAGGAAGGGCTTGTAGAGTGGAGAACACTGTTCCACTCTGCTCCAGTAGCCTCAGTCTGTTCGTACCCTTCAAGAACACTCAAAGGGGTGCACGAGTAGGTTCTAATTCCTTGGCCTGTTGTTGCTGCGGACTGGGAGAGGGACTGCACCAGGGGGCAGGTTGATCTCTGGTTGAGGTCGGTTTCCGCCACCACTTCTTGGAGGTGGGATGTTCTGCTCGCCGTCGGATTCAAGCTCATCGGGGAGAGGAGGTTGCGTCGTGGGCACCTCGCAGTCCTCAGTGGGCGGTACGACGCACCTCAAGGACCGACGATCGAATACCAGCATAGCAGGGCACCTCTGGAGACGAGGATAGCCACCCTGGCATTGCCAGTATCTGTTGCAGGACTTGCCCAAAGGCACATTTCCATTTGCATCTTCGTTGCACAGTGCTGTGAACAAATCCATCGTGTTTGCATAAATATTTCTCTATGTAACTTTAGAATTCATGTTGGCCCATGGTATATGGAAACGTAGGCGAGAGACACTTGTTACAAGAGACAATTGGAAACAGGAAATGATAAAAAGAAGTCAAGGGTATACAATTATATTTTTAGAACCTATAGTTATAGCTTACACAACTAAGGGGGACACCATACACATATTGGGGCTAAAGAGGGTTGGAATGATAACTATAACAATTAGTTTATTTAAATAAATATATGAATTTGGGATGAAGATAATATTTTGGTGCACAAAACATATATTTTGTTTTACTGCAAGAGTTTATTAATTAATTTAGCTAGTACATTATTGATCCCCAGAGGGAAGGGATGAGACGGAAAGAAGAAAGCAACTGAAGCTAAAGAATGCAACCAGAAGAAACACAGAGACACGCAGGAGTTCCAGCTCCAAGATGCGGAGCCGTTCAAGAGACTTATTCAGTTTGTGTTAAGGGGGAGTCAAGGATAAGTTTTCAAAAGGTTCATTACAAAATATTTGTGCCACTGCATTCTCATAACAGCAGCAGTTGGAAAATCTACAGTAAAACACTTATCCAAATGAAATAAATACAAAGTTTATTCGCTTTTGAGCTAGCCGCTAGCACCAAATAAACAGTTTTGTGCCTACTGTCGTAAGCACATTAGGACATAACACGCTAAAGGGGACCAAAACTATATTTCGAGATACTGAAACGATAATTTTCCGAATGATCAACAGGACTATGGGGAACAAAATATTTGTTAAGCCTAAAAAGGGGCCTGTATATAACTCCTCAATAAGTATTAACGAATATAATACTCATAACACGCTTAAGTAAACCTAATTTATTTTTGTTTCAGCACATAATAAGGACGAATAACTGATATAATAAATGCATTACTGCCCTACTAAATGCGAGTATTTGTATTTAATGTATATTGGCGTCACAACAAAGCTGTAGTAAGATTATATATCCAACATTTTAACACAAAAAAATTATAGCAGACTCAAAATTTAATGGCGAGAAGCAGAAAGAGCCATCAGAGACTTGCGATCCCTTGCGGTGTTGTAGTTAAACACGCTGTGAAATCAAGCCGGTGATGTAAATACCATTTCCGCTCACAAAATTTATTTGTGCAACAGTAAAGAGAATAGTAGTACTCAGCTATCAGTCGTCATTAAATTTTGTGTCTTCCATAATAGAAAATACGCAATACAAATAAATACAGTAATCAAGATCTATACAATTGAATGAAATAATACTAAAAATGCTTTAAGTAGTTCGTACAAAAGTGTAGCATTAACTCTGAATTCTCCGAGTGCACAGAAATCACACACTATAACACAACATAAAAATACGGTCAATAATAACCTGATGTACGCAAAAGAGGGCAAACTGACTTTTCTCATCCGTAGTACGAACATTAATTCATAAATGGAATGATATACAAAATTACTGATGTTTCTCACATGAACAGTGAAATTTCTGAGTTTTGCAATTATCGTGGTTTAAAACATCATATACGTGAGATGCAAGATTGCCTAATAAAGATGAAAAGAGCAATAAAATGACACAATAATGATATAAAATTGTAAACAATGCCCTAAAATTAATTATTTATGCCAACAAACTTACTGTTAGTGTTTTTAAACACACAAGCCGTGTGTGGGCAATGTTTGAGAATTAGAACTGGAACTTAAAAATTCAATGCCACAGCTGGGATATTTAAACTCGGGAAATAAAATACGAAAGTAAGTCACCATTGGGGTAGTTGTCTCTGATATGAGACTGTCTTTATGGTTCACCGGGAGAAAATGCAAATTGGTTGGAGAATTCAATGTCATTCTGGCAGGTTGTTACAGTAGCTCTATGGTTAGAGCACCAGCGTAGTAAGCGGAGGGTCTGTGGTTCAAATCTCGCTGTAGCATTGAATTTTTCAGTTGCAATTCCACCTCTCAATGCCCTAAAATGTCATAAAAGACAAAAAATTGCCTAATAAACAAATATTTTCATAATTAAGACCCATGAAAAGTATTTATGTATACGATACAATAGCTATCATGCAGCAGTAAACATGACAGCAGAATCCTGGCCTCTGTAATAATTTATAAAGCATACTTTAACACGCCTCTTTCATTATTTTATTTATTACTTTAATGTAAAACGAGTTCAGTTCATACACAAGTACAGAGTTCCACAAATTTGCTACTTAAATCTCTGCAATACATTTTACGTAAAATGTTAGAATTCAAGACCAAAGCACTCAAATATACATAGAATATGCTGGCATCAAAATTAATTAAAGTTAAAATGTAACGTCATGGTTGAAGTATTACGGCAGCAAAACGTAGTTCAAACAAGCACTCTCCATAATGGAAGTGTATTTACTTTGTGATATCCATTCTCAGAATTACTAAAGTACTGTGAGAGCGTTTTTACAATTAAACAGAGAGATATTGGAATTACAGTTTAGACGTGTAATATACAGGTCAAATGCAAATGCATGTAAAGCCATTGTACTACGGATATAAAAGCTATGAATTAGAGCTCTGTCTAATTATTCACTATTAAGAATTTTATCAAAGTTCCTTTATAGATGATGTGTAGATAGTCTTTGAGATTGCACAGTGCTGATCAAGCAAGATAGCTTTACAAAGGTAAACAGAAAATGAATACAAATTGGTTTTTCTGCCGTGAATTAGCCTGATTTTTATACAGTAATCACATTTTTTAGATTACAACCAGATGACCTACTTGTGAAGGTGTAAACATATAAGAAGGAATATTTCAAAAGAGTTCATTTGGTGCAAATTCTGTATTGCATTTCCTGCAACAAGATTGTGCTTATGTTTTATAATTTCCCATACAAAATTCATACAAAATTATAATAAAATGTATTTCGTAGGCTAATCATATAATTCATGCATTATTTTAATCAAGATCGTTTGCACCGTTTTTCAGAAAATAAGACTTTCCTATGTAAAAGAGAATTTTCTAGGAAATTACAGTATGTCATCCTTGAAAGAACCTAAACTTAAATATCTAATATGCTATTCATCTCACTTTTCGTTCTTTGTTGTGTCTATCACAGAAGCCCACACACTAAATTTCCACTATACCAAGCTATCATTTACACAAAGCGTTTCTCATGCTTTTATATTTTACAAAAACGACATATAAATTTGATTCAAACAACATATAGGTATGTGTAGTATGTTTATAAGCATTATAAAATGTATATTCCTGATACCAGGAGTTAAAAATATTGTGCAATAATTGAAAAACCCAAGACATATGCAAAATCTTACCATTGGAAAAAGTATGAGCTTTTTCAAACGAAACATGGGCTGTTTTCAAAATATTCCTTCCTGTAAGATTAAACAAGACTTGAGCACCAACTTGTTAGTTGTTTAACAAACTCGATAATGCGCGATGATTATATGCTTTTGCCAAGACTTCATGTCACAAATATAATGCAGTTTCGGAGCTTTCTTCTATACAAAAATCCACCTTTTCGAGTGGTTCAGGTACTGTTCCCGGCTGACTGCCATTTGGCGTATAAGCATGAAAAATGTATATTGAGGCCGTATAGTCAAATTTGTGATGGTGTCCAGGTAAACAGCTTTATGCTGATGAAGGTAAAATATAGAAGAATTTGTCTCTAAATGAATGGCTCAATGACATTTTCTGGAGGGGAATTTAGTACTTCGACCGAAAGGCGATCTTTTGTGCCATGCCAGTGACGGGTAGGATGGATGAGGCGAATGGATCCTAAGGGCGGCCGGAACGTTGCCAACTCAGAACAGGTGGCTGGATCGCTGTAATTTCCCATTTAGAAGCATCCCGGCGGAGACTGGCTTAGCTCCCCTCCCCCATCGGACTTGTACCATCCCATGGGGGGAGGGGGCCGGAAAACAGTTGCTCGCCTTCCAATCTGGGGGACGAGATTTCCATAGCGCATTTCTTCCCCCTGCCGTGCTGCTACCGCGACGCTCACCGACGCTTCAAAACCGAGAGAAACAAAACGGGATGAAGGGTGAACTTAAATAAAATGTAACGAAATGGAGGAACAGGAAATTGGGACATCCTTCCCAGAATTCGCGTGGCGTCCCCGGGAAACCTCCAAGACAACCCGTGATCGAACCCGTGACCTCCCGAATGCGGGCCGCGGACGATAACAGGATAAATGAATAATATGTTTTGTAAGGAAATACCTGTTCTTTTTTTTTTTTTTTTTTTTTTTTTTCCTTTATTTTTTATACTTACGCCAAACACGTTTTACACATTTTAGAACCTAACGTGCGATAACCAGATGGTATATATTGCGTAGTCAATATTAAGAGCTCACGGGAAGAGAAGCGAAAATGAGAACCAAAAGATAAAGAAAGTGGTTGAATGATTCAGGCAGGAATTATGGTACTTTGTATCCATACCACATAAATAGAGAAATACTTCAACGAGTTAATGACGTATAGTTGTGCGTCCTAACACTGCGTCCTTCACCCTGCAGGTTTGCAGGAGTATTCCAACAGCACCATGAAAGTAAAACTTATTATATAATATTGGAAAAAATGAAGCAAACGCGCTCATTACAACGAACAGACTATTTTAGGCCCATAATGAGTAGAGAAAAAACGACTGTTACAAAGCAGCGGTAAGGTAGAATTAATATACAGAAATGAAGAGACGGGAGAAAGCAACATTTGTTTATGAAATAAAATAATAAACAAAAATGCTTATGTGAGACTGGAAAAATGGACATGAATCAGAATGGCAGGAGCTTCAGAATGGCAGCAAACGCGTTGAAGTGAAGAAAATATAAAAATGGAAACTGAAGTCTGCCTCGAAAATCCACTTGTAGCTGGATCAGAACTCTTTCACTCCAGAGATGTAGCTATAAATTGGCATATCGGAAAATATAAAGCGATTCGTTTGGAAATTCAGAGCACAAAAATGGAGTAACAAGAAAATTAACATTTAGCAAGTTAGTTGTCCGTATTCGAGGTAAAATCAATGAGGTATTAGGTATTTGCACGATTCTTTTTCCTAGGTACTGAGCTATCTTTCCGGCTTAACCTACAATGGGTTCCAAGTGATAATTTGTTAGTCCAACAAGCCCATCAGGTTCTGCTTCTTAAGAAATGCATGATGATATGGGAATTTATCTCAAGTAATGACAACTTAACGGTAAAACTCACAATGCCCATGACTGTTAAAATGAATAACCACCCCCATCTCAGTAGCGTGATGCCTCACGTTCAAGAGGTCGCGAGTTCGACTGTCGCTTTGGGTAAGTTATCCGGGTAAGGTTTTTTCCGAGGTTTTCCCTTATCCTGAGAAGATGAATGTCGGGTAACTTAAAGCTCTACGAACGTCGGGCTCATTTGAGCATCATTTCACTCACTTCAGTCACTTGCCGTCCGATATGACATTTCGTTGGAGAACGTTAACCCAAAAAAATGCAGAATTCGACCCGAGTGGGGCTTACTATGGTGAAGGAGAGTTTCGCAATCTGAAAAATTGCTCTTAGATTGACCGAGATTTTAATCCCGGAGCTCCATTTTGGCACTAAGTCACATAATCTTCTAGTGGCAATCCAGAGTTATCATTAAACGGATTCATCAATGAGCTGAAGAGTTACGAACGTCCAATATTCAATATAGATAATAAATATAATTTTGAGAAAATGAAACTACGGATTGGGGGGTCTACATTTTGAGACCAGCGAGTGGTTCAGGGACATATGGGTAAGTGATAATAGAAAGATTTACCTAGAATTGCAAAACCCCCTGGAATCTGATTAAAATACTTTTACGGATTTGAAAATTACGAAGAAACTTAATATTCCAATCATTTTTGTGCCTTACTTTAGTTATTTTTTATATTAATCAACGTTACTTAATCAAATCTGCAGAGAAGATGAATATGGAAATGCTGATTAAACGCAGTAGTTCAAGTTATGTTGGTGTCCAAGCCTTTTTAGCGAAAACCAGTAGGATGTTATATGGGCATTTTATTTCAGAGAGATTTAAACTCCTACTATGCAGGGACATTGTTAAGATTGTGGCCTTTGATTAATTTGTTAACCTATAGAATTTCCATTCACTCAGGCTGTCAAAGAGCTTTTAACACTTAATGGAAATTTGGAACTCATGAAAAGCATTACACAAAAGCGTGTGCTTTGAAATTAGTATATTTCGAGATATTCGAACCTAGTTTCTCAAAGTACAAGCTCCAATATGAAATAAGTAAAGATACAACAGCTTAGAACATACAGCATTCTGTTGTGATACAACTAAATGAAGTTTAAATGTCATTTCTTGAAGGTGTAGTATTAATTAATGAGATTGACCAATACTAAGTAATGGTACCCAGTATTGTAAGTACCATTCCTGCTCTGTTTGAATCTGAAATATATTATAGACTTAATAAATGCGTTTTAAAATGCGTCATTCCCAAAATGCAATTAACTTTACAATCCATGAACTATTTCTTTGGGAAGCCCATGTTCTAAAAAAATTGTATTTGACCACTGCTTGTTGTAGATGCACTTTATGCAAGGAAATAAGGCTTGTAGTGTTCAAGTTCTTTTCCTTTCCTATAACATTCAAGAATATCGCATATATTAAACCAGCTGACATTTTGGGGGGGAGTTATTCCTAAAGATGTCAAGTTTCTCACTATATAGGCATTCAAGAGTATAATGCTGAAGAAAAACAAGATACTTACGATGTTTCTGGCAGCCATCTACATTCTCGGGCCAATCACAAGAGTGGGTATTTTCGTTGTAGAGCAGTCCACCGATACAGAGCTGTTCAGTTGCAGTTCCGTTCCAGCAGGTCCAGTATCTCGTGCAGGAAGTTTCATGGCCAAAGATACCGTACAGCCAATCACAATGTTCGGTTGATATCGGTGGATCTGTAAGTGAAGAGTAGTTTTTTATCTTTTGCAGTTGCAATGTGACTATAATAATGCTGTTCACCTTCACAGATATAATGCAATGTTTTCGTGTAGATGGAAAGATATCCAGAGAATGTAAAATATTCCGTTTGCCCCTTCCTTCCTCATGGCTTAATGTCAGAATTACAACAATACTACTGTTACTCAAGTGAAGGAACCGAATCCACTGAAAGGACGGCTGTAAAGCGGAGAAAAATAGCTTTCATTGGACTGGTAAAAATGAACACGCTGTAATAGTTGTTAAAATACTAATCAATGGTGCAGTAACTGCCAGAGCATACACGTTTATCCGACATACTGCAATTTTGTCGTAAAAGAAGGTAGTCTGGATTTCTAGAAAATCAAGAGTACCAAGAAAACTTAAAATAGGGATATTTGCTTTACAGCAATTCTTTACAGCAATATACTTAGTGTCGAAGTAATATTCCATGCTCTATACAGCATTTATCTAGAACGCGTTTCGATAGGATCTTCTCAATATCATCAGCTTGAATTGACTATAGGATTTTGATTTAGTGAACTCTCTGGTGACGATTGAGGTGCCTCTCTCGGTGATCTGATGAACTTGAAGTTCGGGTTCTCGTCAAATTGAGGAGACAGAAAATTTGACAAGAATCTGAACTTCCCTAAATCAAGATCTAACAGTTGATATAAGCTGATTATTTTAGGAAAGACCTGACGAAACACGCTCTATGTAAATACTAGCAATAAATGGAGCTTGAAGTATTAGTTATACTCAAATTATATTAGTTTAGTGCTTCACTGCACCATAGTCCTATATAATAAACATTCTTTAGAATTTTTGCTTTATGTTTTTGGTTCCTTTCCCCTTACTCTTGTTCCTCAACATTCCTTTATGGGAAATGTTTTGTTTACTTTATTACTTTTAGACAACTGGGTAACATTCATTGAATAATGCTGAGTGGCATCGACAGAGCAATTCTTACAACAGTAAACCAACAACATGTCATTCTTATGCTATTTGGAGCACAACCGTGGCAAGGTTCATGTCGAAGTGATGTCATACTTTCCTGTTTTAGCAGGGTGAGAAAATAATGGAAAATGTCAAGTCATTTAATGCCAAATTAGGCAAATAAGTCATTCAAATAATCTACGAAAGAAATTATAATTTGCGCGTTGTGTTGAATAATTTTTTCCGTATATATTTAAAGGACAAATATGTATCCTGGAAATTTCTTAGAGGATACCAACTTAGAATTTGGAGGACGTCTAAAGATAGAAATATACAAGTGCTGCAGAAAAGCATATCGTCTCTTCATGATCTAAGCTTTATTACCAGGCAATGACACAGATCTAACTCAATGAAACTGAAACTCTATCTATCTAGTGTGTGGTATTTTATGATTATCAGACCTGTTGGATCCGTAATGTTTCATTGGTTCCACTGCTAAAGTTCTGAATGGCAAACTTTCCTTAAGGCAATCGAAGTTTTCCACTTCTCCTCTGTATCTCTTAGATAATACGCACTGTTTCATTTTGGTGATACCAGGATTGCGTAGAACTGGAATGTTGGGCGTGGAGGAAACCCCAGAAAGTGGATAGGTGTGATTAATTAATATCTCACGTCCGACATGTAGTATCTACAATATCACGTAGCAAAATGGCGATGGCTGGAAAAGTTTGGGAAGCACGCCCAGTGTGTTACACTGCTTGTAACTCGAAACGAGAAATAAGAGAGAAGTGGGTCATAGTGAAAGCATGGAAAGAATGAGTTTTCTACCTTCTGTGAAAAAGGAGAAGTTATATATTGATCTCTCTCAGCCAGAAGTATGCACACAAATCGGCAGACAACATGATGGTTTGATACTACGCAAGCAGTCCCACTTCTAGATTACGTAATGGAACTATTCGGTAACCCACAAAGGAACTGCACAATGATTCTAGGCAAACATATTTCATTCCTGTATATGCCTCAGATTTTACATCTTGTGTTTTACGAAAATGTACAATTTAAAATACTATTTCAAAATATTCTTCTAAAGTAGCTCAAGCTTTAATAATAATTTTCTCTTACATAATAAGCACCTTTAAATGTTGCTCTAATTTCAGGATTTTATTCCTCAAAATTAATTTAACAGTCATATACTTCACTATGAGCACTTCCGTAGGGCAATGGTAGTGCGCCTGCCTCTGGCGCGGAGGACCCCGATTCGATTTCCGGTATCCCCGAGGACCGGCATGGTTGTTGTTAGGTCCCTGAGGGGCCAATTGAGGAGCTACTTGATAACTGGCTGCAAGGGCTCAGGGCGCTGACCACGTCTCATCCTCCAGTTCTGCACCCCACTCACGACGGCTGTAGTGAGAAGAGGTGAGGAATGCAGAAGTCGAGCGGTAAGTCTTGGTCCGCGAAGGGCTGTTGCGCTAGGTTGTTTTTTTTATTTTCCTTTTTTTTGTTGTTGTTGTTGTTGTTATGCTTCATTATACATGACATGCTTTTTTTGGTTTATGTAGTTTTTTCTAGTGTATAATGAATATCACAAAAATTTTCTACCACTAGCTCAGGGAAAAATAACCATTGGAAATTTTTACTTAAATTCAATTATATCACTTCTCGAAATCTATATGAAGGGATTACATATGCAAACCCAATGGCATGAAACATTTTGAACTTTTAAAAGGGCTCAGGATTTTAATTCAAAATATTTCTGTGCATGTTGTGCAATCGCGCGCTAAACAAAAAGAAAGAAAAAACGAAGTACAGACAAAAGTACAAACTTTGGGTACTTGTTCGGCAAATACTAAAAATTTCCTTGTTGAGATTTTTATTAAAATTCTTTCAACGGTAAATTAAGAAATTAAGAGGTTTACACATTTCATTAGGTAGGTACTTAAACTAAGTAGAAAGAAGGTAGAAAACCTATGAATATATTATGAAGATCAAGATTTGGCATATATGAAGGAGAATGGTATCAGAAGAGAATTTGTAGGTTTAAGAACAAAATACATTATATTCTCAGTGGTTAATTAAATCCAAATTGCATTTTCTGAGAGCATAGGATTTAGGTCTACTTGAATAGCTATATGCCCATGTTACCGGCACAGAAAGGCTGTCCCTCCCATTTGCCTCGACTAGCACAGTATGTGGTCCATGCACTCCTAACTTTTGGTTTGATATGCGTGTAGTCGAGCGTTCCGTTATTCTTTACATGCCATTTACGTGTTGGAGAAGAGCTCTGGTGATAACAATAAAGAAATATGAATAAATGACAATTATGCATGTTGAACAATAATTCAGGCTCATTTTTGTACTTCATGTTTCAACTTACTATTAGTTTGCTCTTTGGCTAAAAATGATTCATTAAAAAGGATGACTGGAAATATGTATACGGTTTTTCTTTTAGTACAGAAACAAAAAAATTATTTTTATTCTGCTCCAAGTTTAAACCAGTTATGAAGTTTCCTTTCTACTATAGAAGTTAACCAGAGTTCTTTTTTGGACATATTTAGGAGTTCATTGGCTCTCGACTCTGTTAGAACTTCCTCTGCTGTCCAGCACAGAAAAGTCATACATCATTCAGTCAACCTTGCCATACTGGGGACGACTTAGCTGTTTATTCATGTCACAGATGACGAAGGTTGGAGAGTAGAAGGTAAAAATATCTTGTTCTTTTTGGCAAGGTGTTCAAGTTTCATGGCCGGCTTTGTTCAAACTCTGGAACAATTTATATAATCTGCATCTATTTGAGATGTAAGCCATGTTTCTACTAAAATCCCTGCTGTTCTAACCTCACTAATAGTTTTTATGTGCATTTTTGAACTATGCGTTTTAGGATTATTCATAATTATATGAATTATATTTGCAGATATTAATATTCTGTTCGTTTTCCTCACACTCTCATTTTATTTTCCATTGGAAGCTATGATTTAATATAAAATTGCAATGATCTCAATTCCAGTTTCTTTCCTTTTTTAGTTTTTCAATTCATGATAAGCCGTTCAGCTATCTATAGTTATTAGTATACAGTTTATACAACTTACAAAACTAACAAGGTTGCTGCATTTCTAAAAAACCAGAACCCCTCTTGTCCCTCTAAATGTTGCATTCCAAAACTCTGAGAACTTCTTAGCGCATTTATAACTGCCTCATGATAATGTGAATCCACAATGTTTGCGAACGGCCTCAAATTAACATCGCAAATAGTGTAATGTGAGAAAAATGTAAACATGTTTCATTAATTTAGAATCTATACACCAAATTAGTAACAAAATATTCAGAGGAAAGTATATCAAAGCAATACTTTACAACATAGAAAATTTAGTTCAAGTGCTGTGTTTAGCTCCCGAAAATATGGTTATAAGTTAAAGAAGTAGTTAATTTCAGCTGTCATACTTTCACACACCTTAAAACCATTTCCCTTCATTTATTAAGTTTTCATTGTTATTGTTTGCATGTTAACTGTACTTAAAGTTTCTAGTAAAAGTATAAATAATAATAATAATAATAATAATAATAATAATAATAATAATAATAATAATAATAATAATAATAATAATAATAATAATAATAATAATAATAATAATAATAATAATAATAATAATAATAATAATAATAATAATACTAATAATAATAATAATAATAATAATAATAATAATAATAATAATAATAATAATAATAATAATAATAATAGCATTAATAATATAAATAATAAGATTATTGGACAATTATATCATGTTAATTCTTCTAAAATTGAATTATTTATTAGAGTTTGATAGTTAACAAGACATTTACCTCTGATTATCATGACCTATGCATGCGCCGCAAAAGTTTCATAGCCAGAGGACTTATTTCGGCTGTATATTGCTTGGTGATAACTAAAAACTATGTGGTAGTATGTACAAACTTATTTTATTCCGTTGTGTTCTATTGATCAAAGAGCACAATCAGAGCTCCTAGATGAAATAGTAAAAAATTGGTGCAGAATGAATACCATACTCACAAAATGTTTAGATTAAATTGAAATTCAATTCTCTAGATATTTTTCCATTAAGCACTTGTATCATCTAGCTCAGAATTAATTACAGATTAGTTCTTGCAGAAAAGCAGAAAGAAGCAGAATATAACACAGTAATTTGCATGCACTGTTTGCCAAAAGAATATTCATAGATAATGTCTGAGTAAAATGTCAGAAGAATAAAGTCACTTTTATTAAATCAAGAACAACTTGTTAAATTGTGCGTGTTCAAAGATAGCATCATTTGTTCACTTATTATTTTAGCTTTCTTTTAGCACGAAAGAAAGCAGGAGAAACTTGCATTTCTTCCATAGATCGATAATTTGTGTGCACCCAAAATATACAGTGTGTTCAAAAAGCACCGAAAATGCTTGATATATTGTGGAGACAGCAAACTGATCATTTTCAAGTAGGAACCCCTGTCCGGAAAACAATATACTATATAATACCGTTTTATTAAAATATTTTGGAATACAATACAAAAATCTATTTTTTCCGAGTTTTATAAGCCATTTTTCAAAATTTTTGCATGATATATGGTCCGAAAATAAAATATTAGTGCGTCGGAGGTGAAGCAGTGACTATGCAATTAAACTGCAATGATGTTCGTCTTACTTGCAGGTTTTAATATTGAAACACACTGACGAGATAATCATAAGTACCTTCTATTCTTTCAACACGTTTCCGATTGGAAATACCTTTGTTTTGAAATCATTGTGCCAAAGTTTCCAGGTAGAACAATTACAAGGAAGTACCGGGAACCGTGCACTGACAGATGTGTTAACACCCGATACTCCAGTCTGGAATAATTTTTACTCATAGATTCTTCGTAATTCATTTGCCCACCACTTCTTAGGATTTTTTTCCGTTAAAAATAGCTGCAAAATATGTTCTTGCACTACAATTTGCTTATCGTCATTAACTTCAGAACAATAACTGTTCAAGAATATTGGTTTCCTGAGCCTCGTGATCGAATTTGGCTTTAAAAGCAATGGATACATTAAGATTCCATCTCACCTGAACAACGTCAATGAAATTTCTGTTTATAGGGAAAAAGTATTTTATGCTCATATTTGCAACAATTGCATGTGTTTGTTAAATGTTTCGAAACAGTAACACTTATGAGGTAATAAAATCGTAGGTGATAAAATAGTTTTAACATTATATCATGATCATTATCATCATTAACGTTCAGGATAAGCCAAACAGGCCTGTTTCGGCTCAGAAGGGACCTTTTCTGCGTCTCCGTGGTTTTCCAACTTCTCTATTACCAACTGGTTGGTATGCAAGGTCCGTTTGATAAGCATTTCTTCTAGCATTCGAGAGATATGACCCTGCCATGTCATTTTATACTCCACGATTTTATCGTTTTAATTAAATATTTTAATTGCTCTTTAACATTATATATAGAGTTAAATATTTCGTAATTTTTAAAAGCATACGTCTCAGGCTTTCCAGATTGTCATAAATTTACTCATAGAATACATAAGTACAACTTATTTCATTTTGTTCTCTTTATTTTTTGTTGATAGATTAGGATGAGTTTATTTTTCATAAATGTTTTCACGTCCAACTTCATACTGATCTTCGTAATTTTATAAAACGACGATTATGGGTACATCTTTAAAAACCAATGCAATTACAGACTGTGTTAATAAACAGTGTCAAAGTATTCGAAATATCAAATGGACAAGTAATTTGAGAGAGGAAATGAGGAACTAATATTTGAAATGTATATGCAAAGTTTAATAGGCTAGACACACTAATGGCACATTTCGCAAAGCTCGAAATGAAAGGAAAGGTAATTACTGAAAAGTAAAACAATCTATGGCTAACTTATTGTTGTCCAACACAAAAACAGACTATAATTTGTTCATAGCATACTCATAGCCCCCTGTTTTGTAATTTTGGAATGTAGTGATACATAGTCATTGTATAAACATACTGAATTACAGCAGATGAGTGTTTTCGATTGTCTTTCCGCTGTATTCTGCAAATAAAATCCTGTTAGCATACTCGTTTAACTGTTGTGTTGAATTATTGTGAATTAGTTTAAAAATAACCTGTGAAAGTGTGATAAATGACTGCTATTAAACCGATTTATTTAAATTCTTAAAGAGGTATGAATCAATCCTGTAGCATATTTTAGCCATATTTCACATTAGTAAATAATTATGGGTACCAAATTCAATATTCTCATTGGCTCATAATTTCCGAATTTTAGGTAAAACATTTGTCATAGTCCTTTGTGTTTTGCATGGAATAAAAATGCTATCTTTGCACACGCTGTCAGATATATGTAGTGCGGCAAAAGCTGAAGAAGAATCGTCAGTCGGTCAGTCCAGTGGTCCAGGAGCAGCATCAACTGTGAAGAGAAAGAAAGGTTAGTGACTAACTAGCTTGCTGTTTGCCGTCGCAGTAGTTGGATCTCCAAGGGTAGTCGCATCCCTCCGTGACACCGCGATGTTTGCCGGCGAACACCAGCCCATTGGGACAGTCGTACAGCTCCGGTTGACCTCCGACACACTCCCAATATCTGTCGCAATACGTCGCATCGCCGACCACTCGACTCTTCACCTTACAGGGATCCTCCTGCTCAAACTTCTTCTGCGCCTGCACCACTGTAGAGAAATAAAAACTATAAGTTCATGTGTATATACAAAGGGGAGAATGGCTTAGAAGACCCTTTTGAGCTGGTCATCAAGGCTTAAGGAGTGTCATATGCTTCATAATTTTATACTTTTAAAGAAAATAAGGAAGTTTAACAACAGAGTGGCTGTAAATACGGAAGTTCTGATAATTTTAAAATGGGAGAGATAGAGAACAGCTTTATGATATCTTCAAATGCGGCCTTTAGTGATGATTATTTTAAATACTTAAGTTTTTTTTTTCTTCTGGAATATACATTAGCATCCCTTTGTAACCAAAAAAGAGTGAGGTTTCTTAATGGATTATCTTGCTGATGCATATAGCTTCCAATAAAGTTAAGGAATATTAACATCCATAACATTGTAATCAAAGGTAAAACAGTTCACTACTTTGGAAGACAAACAACCAAAGGATTTGGACTTTGTTATTGTAGAAGGGATTGGATAGATGCGTTAAAACTCCAGTAAACGCATTCTACTTTACCACAAAGCTCATAGACACAAGCAACACGACTGTTAGTCGATTTATTGCAGCAGAAAACTCCCATGGAGATTAGCCTTTGCAATTAGTTGTCAATCGCAGGAGTTGATTACGAGACTGATTCGTTCTAGTTTAGGGGATGGAAGAGAAATCCGACTAGGACAAACTGTTTTCACCTCCATCAACCTGCAGGAGAACAGAAGGGTTTACCTATTCTATTTGACAAATTAGTTTCATGAAATGAACAGCTGAACAAGAGATATTTTCTGTCCTCTTCATTTAGAATGAAAAGCTGTAGGTAGCATTAGAGAGCATTGTAATTTCAAAATTTATCTATAGTAAATTTACCCTTTTTAAAGTCACGCTAATTATATAAGATATTTTAGATGATCGACAAGAGATTATATCCATTTACATATCTATTATTTCCAAGGGGAGATTATAAAACTGAAGAAATAAAATAATCCTTTCCATCTTTATTTCAAGCCCAGGGCAATTTTTACGGACTAATATGTGTTCCTAAGATCTTTATAAAATACGGATATAGAGAAATTAGAGCACTCCAAAGATGCACGACTAAATTGACATTAGTAATGCAAGAATATATAACGTAAAGAACATTTCGGATGGTTGAGGTTCTGATCTTAGGGAAACAAAATATCAAAAATAACTTGCCAAACGTAAGTCAGTGGTTTGCAATACAAATTTACAAATATTCTACGAGATATTATTTATGGCAGTCTCGTCACAAATAGCAAGGCATCTATAATATCTTCATGAATAAGCGTATGAGCATTGAAGGTTAAGTCAGAGTCATTGTTGCGTTAGACCATGTTGGAATGCTTTGGAATCAATACTTCGTGTAAATAGGACTGCCGTAAGCAGCATCATGTATGTATGCTAAAACACGATTGAAATAGATACTACCGAACGTGTAGGTATGATAAAATGGATTTAACAGAGAACAGAAGTTCGGTGGTACCATCTAAACACAATGAACAATTTACGTTTGATCTAGCGATACCTTTCAAGTCAGATACACTACGAATAATGGGTAAACTAAAATTCTGAAAATAAGAGAATTATAAATATAGGAAATTAAACAGTTCATTCTTTGAATCAAGTTAGGCCTTACAGTTTCGTTATATTTCTCTCTTAACACATTTATGATAAAGTCTTCTACTACTGAAGGTACTTACGTGTGCAACATGCTTAAAAATTATTTTTTTGGAGATAAAAAAGGAATTGATACTGCATTTACGAGTTATGAGCAGTTATAAACTGTAATAACCCTGGTAATAATTTTGGAGTGAAAAATAAGTATTGGCACTTCTAAATTACATGTATTATTCTCCCATTTATCAAATAAATGTATGTATTTTTATAAACTGAGCTAAAGGATTAAAATGCCGATTTTTCAACACTTAAACGCCTACCTGATATTGTTATGCTAAACAAAAGAGCAGTTAGAATAAAAATATTAAATCTGCTATTTGTAACTATGTTAAATTGAACACATAGCATATTTATTATTATTATTATTATTATTATTATTATTATTATTATTATTATTATTATTATTATTATTATTATTATTATTATTATTATTATTATTATTATTATTATTATTATTATTATTATTATTATTATTATTATTATTATTATTATTATTATTATTATTATTACTATTATTATTATTACTATTATTACTATTACTATTATTATTACTATTATTATTATTAATACTATTACTATTACTATTATTATCATTATCATCATTATTATTATAGTTACATTAAGTATGTGATTATGTGTAATAATTTAATATAGGCAATTGATTTAAGTTATTGCAACAATTAGCGATATTTTCAGGCACCACGGAAACATCATTCGCGTGTGTTCCAGGATGTATATTTGACATGTGATTTTCAGTTGTTTACTAAAGGGTTCATTAGTACGGTTCCTCTCATACGGGGAACTTGAATCTAGCTCTAATGCTGGAGAAATTAGCTGCTTTTCTTTTTTTCGTTTAATTTCAGCATAAATCTCAGAAACCACCTTCATTTTCTCTCATTACCATGTAATTAAACAGATTCCACCTGCGGTAAGACCGGCAGCGGCTTCAGAAGCTTTAATTATTCATCATTTTTGTTTTATTTCCCGCTACTCCTCCGTCTGGAGTAAGTGAAAGTCACAGTTTTTATCAGCTATAACTGTACTTGTCTACAAACAGACAAACATGGCTAGAAACCTGTTGTTGAACTGGTCTTTCTGGTAAGATGACACACTTCATGGCGATTCACGCCAAAGAAAGTAATCGCTGTTTCACTTTTCCTTATGTCTTGCGAGAGTTTAGCAAATTATACGCGACATCTTTGCAGTTCAGGAGAAGTGACACAAACTGAAAACTTTCCTATAATCTGTCTATACAAAGCGAAAGTGAAAGTCTTCCCATCTGAGGTGTGCACTCACATGACATTCTCTATACTTCATGTTAGTCGTAATAAACTTTATAGAAATGGTTTTATTACACATTTTCTTATAGCCTCAATTGTAATAGGGCAATACAGTAGGCGTCAGTGGTAGTCAAATCTTCTAAGAGCTGGTCGCTATGTGACGGCTTTGAAATTCCCTTTCCTTTTAGGTCCTTTGCCAGGACGTAAAATAGGAATAGCAATTTTCTGTTTGAGAAATGTGCAAGTAAAATATAAAAGTATTGGCTTGAAACTGCAAGACAATAATAAGGAATATCTTGAAAATAGTCACTTCAAAAAAAAAAAAGATATTTAAAAAATGAACGAGATTTATAGTTATCAAGTTTGGTATTCAACCACTTTTCAGTTTTGCTGTTTACAGACACATATGAACGTTTTCCTAAAATGCTTTTTTTTTTTTTTATTCGAAACTTGTATTTCCAGTGAAATCAGGGTATCGAATTTTCTGGGTGGTAAGCAATACGTCCTCTACTGATGCCAAAATTATAGATACTTAAAACGTAATCATTTTAGAAAACTGAGCAATAATAATAATAATAATAATAATAATAATAATAATAATAATAATAATAATAATAATAATAATAATAATAATAATAATAATAATAATAATAATAATAATAATAATAATAATAATAATAATAATAATAATAATAATAATGATAACAATAATAATACTTGGAGTAATAATTTTAAATAAATAACAGAGAGAGCGTACAAGAGGGTAGCTTCGCGAGTTTGAATAGTGGAGTAATTTTCAACGGTTTTTCATAGCGTGGCGTCATTCAGAGAACAAACGGACACTTTTATAGTCTGTCGAAGGGAACAGACGTAAGATTTGTTGAGTGTCGAAGTACGTGAAAACCAACGGACACAAAGTGATCATCGTAAAGCTTATTTGTGCATAATTGTGGGAACAGTGTTACTTGGCTCGTGAATCATATGATAATACACGTATATTCGTCGGCAACGTCTCAAGTGAAACGAGTGAAAGATTAATGCATTATTAAAAAATTTTATAATCAACATGTTTGGCATCCTTTCGAAGCCGCTCACGCATATTCAGTGAGAGAGAAATCTCATAGCTTCTATCGGCGGCAAAGAGCTCATTCAAAGGAACTTCGAGACATTACTAGGCGGCACAAGGTATTGTTACTTCAAACAGTTAACGTTTGACCGACAACAGTATATAATCCTGCTTCAAAGTTCACATCAACGTGAAGCAAGGAAAACATTGCTCCACTACTATGTACCTGGTAGAGAAAGTAAAAACAGAAAGCCATTCTAAAACATAGTTTGCACATTTCTCAACGAGAGCCCGAGATCGAAATTCTAGGATATTTAGCTACTTCTCAGCGAAGCAATATGACTCTACAGTACCGTATGTGCCTCGCATTCGTCCAGTTTGCAACATGGCCATGGGTGTTTTCGTGCTCTTTTTAATAGGCGAATAGGTGGTTCAAGTGATGGCGGTTGGTGTGTTGCGGCAGGAAGTGGTATTCGTGCTTTGGGAAGATTTCTCCTTGACTTTTGCTAGGAGCTGACTCGTCTGTACTCTTGTGCCGATGTGGCTCACGTAGGATTAGCCGACGTAAGAGTTGACACCATGTTGGAATCGCTAGGGACTCCGTCCTTGCTGTGATACAAAATCATCCAGAACTGGTCGCCCTTGGGGTCTCTCCTTCATCCTATCCTTCTAGGGGTTATTTTGAAAATACAAAGACCCTCCAATTGACTTCACCTAATTTCTAATCTAGTCCTGAGTGTAACTCCCAGCTAAAGGAGTTCCCAAGCATAAAAAAAAAAAGAAAGGAAACAAGACTTTACGCTCTGACATCCTAGATATCAATCCTGACCTCCCTCATTTATTGGCATGTACAGATGAATCACGAGAACAGGTTTACCTGCCGGCAGTGGCTCATGGTCGCTGTTGTATACGTTCTATGTTTTAATAATGGTTTGAGTGCAGCTAAACTGCTTTCTTAAACTGATAATTAAAAGAAAAAGAAATGGGACAGAACAATACAAGGAACCAAATTACAAATTCATTCCGATATTAGCAATTATCTTTAAGTGAAGCAAGCACTCCTTAAGCCTTTACTTACCACCCCTCGAAGGCCTTCAGATAACCATCCTCCCTCTCTCTTACACTACACTTACTGCGCTGTTCTCTTCCAGTGCAGTCCACGTTGAATTCATAGTCACACACGCCATCGAAGGGGCCCTTTTTCCCCTTGCCCACATACACAAGACCATTGGGACAGTCGAACTCCGCAGGTTGCCCATCGTAACAGGCGAAATATCGGTCACAGTGTGTCGTGTGTGATGTTGTGCGACTTCTGGTCTTCACTGTGCACGGGTCCTCGTACTCCAAAGCGCCCAGCACTAAGACATATGTATCTTGTTTATATGTTGCGTATCTTTCAAGTATTTACTTCTGGCTATTACAGGCAGAAATAGATACTTTGGTGTTCGGACAGCATTGCCTTTGGAACGAATAACTATGTACTTTACTTGCATTAGAACCTTGACGTTTATATTCGTGCCTTACTTTGAAAAAAGGAAAGGCTTATATAGCAGTGCAAGCTTAAAGTGGTACACAGTGGGAAAAAAGCTACCTGGGTGCGGGAATGATACAACTGACACGATCATACACTGCAATCATTCTTAGTCGTAAATGTTAACACATTCGAAACATTGCAGTGTGCATCTGAAGTCCACTATCTATACCCTCCTTAAGAATTCTGTGTATTAAATTCACTAAGGTGCTGCATCAGTAAAATTTTTGAAACTTTGAAGTAGATACTACAGTAATGACAGTGGTAGAAAAAGGAAACATAGAATGATATGGGCATATGGTCAATATGAAGAGGAAAATAAACGAAGGAGGGTTCTGTGGTGTGAATCAAAATAAGAAATGTGAGGAGCCTGACAGAAGAATGGGACAGAGTAAATGGAATTTCAGAACTTAAATAGGCTGGAACAGAATCGCCTACAATTTATAATATAATGATAGAACATATAATAGATAGAAGGCCCAATACTTAAAGGCAGAGATACACAAAAAGGAAGAATATGAAATCAAATGCATTGGACTACCCACGTTTTATATTATTAATGTCACTTACAATACTCTTGTATAGAATTAGGAAAAAAGATATAAACATATAATATACTTTCAATATACTTATGTTAGGCATTATTTTCTCTTGAGCCGTTTATTAAGCTCAGAAAACAACCTATCGTGTAAACTATAAATGTGTAAACCCATGTTTAATTTCAGTGAAAGGAAATTTATAAAATGTTTCTTCAACTATTCAGGTTAAGAATTAATAAATACTGTGAAGGCATTATAAGTTATAAAACATGTACCTGAAGTACACAATTAATAGCCTATCGCTATCAAGATGTGCCTTAATATTAATTTTGAAATATGTAAATAAAATTTAATAAAATAAAGTACCGAAAACACAACTGAGTGCCTAAAATACTACTCATCTATTTTCCATATATTTTATATTAATAACGTGTCCTTAATCACAGTCTTGAACATTTCCTGATAGTGTTACACATTTCTATTGCTTTATTGGTTTGTGCTTTGCCGATTTATTTTTATTCACTACAAAATTGATTTCCTAAACGTGTAATATACTCATAATGTAATACAAAGACCAATTTGTCTATTAATTTGCATTTAAGCATTTATTTACGAACAATATGAGTGAGATTAATAAATTGTAATTTTTTACACCTCGTTGTTGAAATTTTATCATAGAAATTATCCTTTTGAGAATTAAAGCTGTTTTCTTACATAAAATTTACAGTAGTCTCAGAAATTATCATACAAGCTTTCTGTGATTTGAAGGTATTATGTTGTATAACTCTAAATGTATTTTAACTTAAATAGTAAATTATGTTCTTCAGATGTTAGAGTGACTATTGGTTTCTTTGGTGTTCTATAGTTCTACAATAATCAAATGCTTAAAAATACCAGCACTTCTACGACAGATATAAATAGGGAAATCTAAGCTAGGAATCTTCATTCTACGATAATAAAACATTAGGAAATATGTTGCTTAAATAGGACATTCGAGTTATGCTTACATTTTTATTGTTAGTAGGGAAGAACAGTTGCATAATGACATTATTGCAGTCTCTAAGTATAAGCTTGTTAAAAATTGCTGTACAATTAACACCAGTTTTTGTGTATATAAAAGCTTCATTTAAGCTTTTAGGTGCACTACAGTTACTTTTTTTCCGAAATCAGTTACAATATATACCAATCACAATTATGTATGTATTAGGACTAACGTATCAACGTAGCTCTTTTTCAATACTGCGAAAAGTAGAGTAATGCTAATAATAATCTTGTAGAGGAGCTTTTCTTTCAGTGTCTACTTTGTTAAAAATACCTTTTGGATGTCATCTTTAAATTTAAAAGTGCGTATGTCTGAATTCCTTATTTTGTTTTTTATAGTTCATCATCCTACTGACCTTAAAATTTTTACGGCTGTTAATTTTGACTTTCTTAGTTTGTTAATACCCATGCTTCCCACATATAACAATGCGAAAACTGCCATAACCTTGTTGAGCGTCTTTGCCATAAACAGCAAAAAATCACATGTAAAGCAAACGATGCAGATTCGTAGATTATTCTAAACCTTTATTCGTACAATATTAGAGCGGCCGCTCGTCACACCACTGTCCTTGTGAGTCGGTACGGCCGACCTCATGACGACAATGTGCGGTTCAGAGTAAACGCTGTTGCACGCACTTCTAGAAACTTTGAAAGTGCAGGGAATTCGTTTTCGCGTAAGTCGAGAAAATTCGATTGAAGGGAATTTGCCACTATGGACTATATAAGCTAATCGACACGGACCAACGAGTTAGTTCTGAACAGTTGAGAAGTTGTTTGCGAGATTTTTGCCACCGTATCAGTGTCAAGACTTATTATAACAGCTTTGTTCTGCAAGGTAGATACAACAGAAAAGTCGTGAATTGTGGTTCTGCATGTGTAACAGTGTTTCCTGTAATAGCTTTAGCATTTCTCTAACAGCTTTAGAAGAAATAAAGTGGCATAACATTACTAGACTTGGCAATTTGCACAATATGTATAATATGAAAATATAAACAATATAGCGACAAATTATTTTCAAGTTTGTGCAGGTTAAAGATACAAATGAAACTGGTTACTGTTGGATATTACTGTACTTTAAATTACGATAATATAGCAAAAAAAAAACTTGCTTGAAGCTTAACTTCTGTAAATAATAACCATCGATCTGGATGTTTCCTTAGATGATTTTCTGAGCTGTCTTGAAGCGAAGTCAGCTGATATTTTCACAAAGTAATATATTATGCAAAGGGAGCGAGAAATAATTCGACCTCCAGTTTTTAAAGATACCTACTTTTAATCAGTTATTAATGCTACTAAACACACTCATATTTACTACCAAAGAGACTCTGTGGAGGGTAGGAAAATAATTAAACGAAAGTTTTACCGCCCCAAAATTGAACGTGGGACCTTTGGATTGCTGACCACTTGACTACTGAGGCAATCATTTTTAATTTTCTACAGGACGAACTTAGCACTGCATTTCATGCATTTGTCATAAGTTACATTATTACCTCTCATTTTTAAGCCTGTAACACCCTAAAACTAAAGCTGATTCTCAAGTATCACATTACCATTTCTTCTCACGCATGTTCATGTTTAACACGATTACCGCACCTCTCACTAAAATAACGAAATCATGTTATGTTGGCAAGTTACACAACCGCTACACAGAAAATCCTCTGTGCAGGTCATACACTTGTTGACCCGAGTGTACAGGTGTATTCCCGGTAAAGGAGGGGCTCGGTATGTGATGCACACCCTGAGAATGGGGCGCGTGACAAGAATGGACCAAGGAAAAGGAAAACATCAACAGCACAAAGAACATCCACCTTCGTGACATGATCACATTAAGGTTGACAACGCTGGCCATGACAAACTACCATAGGTTAAGCTACAGAATTGCTTTCCTCAGGGGATATTGAGGTAAAGTATGAGAAATGGGAAATACTTATCTGAAAACTGACATTTTCTGGTAAACAGTAAAACGTATTTTTGGAAAGTTCAATTAGATATAAAAAATTCAACAACATGGCCTGAGTTACCGCTGAAACCGAAATTATAATGTCAATATATTTGATAATGGAAAGAAACAAAAGGAGATTCTAGTCAATAGTTAAGGGGAAAACGTAATAAAGCTGAATATGTTAAAGTCTCAAGCCTAGGCAGATTTAAATGAGTGATAAGGTTTCAATTGTTGTTTGTACTCAGCCTTAGTGATTCAGCGGGCTGATTCCTATCTTACCATGACGTGCTCTAAATTTAGCCAATGGAAATCGCTTCCTTCGTGTTGCTCGCGCAAAAACAAATGCAACGCAAGACACACTCGTCTTGAATCGAGTCGAGATAACGCACGTGCAACTTGGGAGTTGTACGTAAGCTAGCGCGTATACATAATTCGGCGGTTGCTAAAGAGTGACAAAGTTAAAGTGTTATAAAGTTGTAGTTGAAGTTACAAAGTTACATTCTATTTGAATATCGTCGGCAGTTCTCTACAAATCTGGAAATTTACAAATAAAGTGATATGTTGGTTGATTCTTCGTTTGGTTCCATTCCTACCATAACTCACGCACGCCCTGTAGATTAGGACCTCTTGCTAGAGCTAGTCCGGACACCAAATACGAGATCTTATAGGTCTTAAAGTCGACGTCTTCGAAGGAGAGGAACGTTTGCATCACCGCTTACCTTCGATAAACAGTTATCAAAATAAAGCATATCATTATTGTTGCAAACATCAAACGTTAAATACAATATAACAACTGTATCTATTCTAGCTTATAGCCATCAACATTACATTTATAATAACAATGTCAATATCAGGGAGGAGCTGCATGCACCCTGCATTCTAGAAATAATACAAAAATATACGAACGCATGGCATGATTATGTACTTAGAATGGACACAACTAGCTCACCCAATATATTGTATAATTATAAACCACAAGGAAGAAAAAGCATAGACCGACCAAGAAGACGATGGCATGACAAGTTTAAATTAACGTGTGGAGCGAAACAGGCTCATGATGATGGCGAGAAGTGTAAATTGTTGAAATGCTAAACGGCGAATCCTATTGTGGCTATCACTCACTAGCGCGGTCTTTAGGCGCTAGGCACTGCCAATAGCGATCACCGTAAAACCCTTCGGTAAAATGCAAACTGCTTTAAGACCCGAATTTTATAAGTGAACGCTGTTTTATCCATTCTGCGTATTCAATGACTATCCCACCAACGTTATTACGTTTTACGCTTTCGCACCTGAAACAGAACTTTTAATCTGTGACTTGCTATTCCCCAACAAATTTGTATAAGCGGTAAAAGTGAGTTTTCATGCAACTGTCCATTTCGAGTGTACTGAGTTCCAATTACCTTAACCTTGAGCTAAATGGCTTCTGGTTGACTGAATCGGCGGAGCCTTAATTGCCTTAGCTATTCCATTTGATTTGCCTGGCTAGTGGTTTCTTATCCACTGGCAGAATTGCAACTGGTGCTTCTTACTTATGCATTGGTTTAATATATGGAAATAATTGATTACAATTATTTACTCATCTTTATAAAACTATCCATAATTTCGGTATTCTATTTTAATTACGGAACGAGGTGACACCACGGTGACGAGTGCGATTCACATTTGGGAGGTCCCGAGTTCGATCCCTGGCGATCGCTCATTCTGACGCACTCTCACTTGGGTTTCTCCGTGGTTGCCGATGCCACATTGGCGAATGATGGTGTGCATTATTTCATACCACAGTTTCCTTTCAATAAATTTTCTCCATTCCATTTCCTTATCATCTTTCAGGTGTGCTTTCAGGCGGTGCCCAGGCAGAGAGCGCGAATGCTTTTGTATGGTAACTGCTGTTATCGACGCTAGGTGGCGTTTGGGCGGCTTTGTCCTCCGTTAGGGGAGGAAGCTTGTGCGACACCGGACCCGCGGGGGTAGTGCTCGGCGGGGGGCTGGCGCCGGGATGAAGAGATCTCAGCACTTATTGGGAACTTCACCGCGTCTCTATGGGCCATCTGACAGCTCCCCTGTGGCCCCTTCGGTTCCTTCACTTCATCTCTGCCTCCTGAGGGGTATTAGCACACAATAGATCTCCATAAGTCGAGTTGTGCATATTAATACTTATTAACCCTCGAATTTTGTGGTTATTGGCATCGTTGATCCTAAAAGCAATTTTAGTCTTTCTTTATAGGTATATCAGAAACTGTTTTAAAAGATAATTAAAGGTTCGAAACAATCACATTTACTCTTTTCTAATAATAAAAAAAAAAAAAAAAAAAAAAATTAAAAAAAATCATCTTGCAGCGTAATTCAAAATTCAGAACCTTGTCCAATAAATTGCAAAGAAAATTTTATTTAGCCTTATTCAAGTTTATATATTATTTTGCGAAATTAACATGTTCTTATGAACCCAGTATTAAGCTGCTAGTCTCGGAGCAAAGAAAAACACAAAAAAGAAGAAAAAAAGAAGTGAAACGTAAAATAAATAGTGTAATGAAATAGTGTAACAGGGTACTTCTGGTGTACTTATAAACTGGCCGATGTGTCTTTAAAATACAAGAACAAACCAAATCAGCACTTTTATAATTACAAATAAATGCAAAATTATTGTTTTAATGAGTATTTGGCAAGTTCTATCTCTGTACTTCTAAGAAAATATACAAATGTTATTTTTATTTCAAAAGTCTCCTAGATATACTAATAATTCCCATTTGCTTGTCCTTTTCAGTAGGAAAGGTTTAAGCTCTTTTTTAATCTGCTCTGTGTAACGGGGGCACGCGGGGATAAGAAATCGACATTGCTAATCGATAGTGAACGAACAGTGTCGATATGGGCGTGCACATCGCTTACTGCCTAAGAGACGCATGAAAAGGAAAAGTTGTAGAGAAGAGCGACTTTCTCCGTTTTCTCCCACACTTGTAAAGGTCGAGCACAGTCGCGCAAGGACGTACAACGGCCAACTCTGCCCACACGAAGAAGTGTTGCGAAAACATGAGGATGACACAGCGAGTGTAAGGATAATCAGCAGGAAAGTGCTGACTTTAATCGCACTGCAACCTTACAACTAAATAAAATATATTATTCAATTAACTCCACTTCTCTCTTCTACAGGTCAATACAGACTGTTATGGTATGTCAGAACCACATGTTCCACTTTTCATAATTTTGTTGTCTCTTTGTAAAGTACATTTTAAGGAAGATGTTATATATGCTTGAGATACGTTCGTGCTTTTACTACCCGTTCTCGAAGATATACACCCAAAGTTTTCAGTTGTTCTTCTTATTGGCCTAAAAACTTTTAAAACCCTTCCAAAAGCAACTCTTGCAGTAGAAGTTATGGATTTTGCAGAAAATCATTATCACAACAAATTGTGATTATGTCTGAAGAATTTTTCAATAAGACTATATAGAAAATGTAGCTGTAGGAATACGTTAGCAATGAATTAGTAAAAATATTGAATAATTAATCTATTTTATATTAATTTCAGAAGGCAATGTATTGATAAAACCAGTACGGTCTTGAAGACATAAGTTGACAGAGAAATAAATCCTTTTAGCAGAAAGTGAAACATAGATGCATGTATCTATATAAGCTAGGATTATGTTTGGAAAGCTAAGGTCTCAGAAGAACGTGACTTCTCTTGTTATCGTACCAATTCACGTGAAAGCTTATAGTTAAGATTAACAGAACAGCTTTAAGTATTCTGTTATATATCCAGACGAATAGAAAAATTACACTTATTACGAATAATTACATTTAATGAATAAAAGGAAAGGAATATACCACGCATCTTAGCGTGGGAAACGAAGAATTGTGTGATGAAATATTACATTCACAAAAAGCGTCACTTATGACCTCGAAGTCTGCAAAAATCAATGCTACAATATCGCAGATATTCTTGGACCTGTGTTCTGTGAAATATGTACTTGGTGACAAACGAAGTTTTCCACTAAAAGTTCGTGAGTTGGTTACCGATGCAAAAAATTAAGTAATAAACATCGGAACACAATGACTCCGAGGTGTTTAAACCACTAATTCGCTCACATACATAATTAACTCTTCCTCTCCTTTTCCTGGGTAACCTCCTGCCATAAAGCCTTGTCTTAAATATATACGAAAAGGAAACTCCCTTGTTGTTCCCATATTGTTATCTATCAAAATGTGTTCACCCTTGTCTGAGAGCTTTTCGTAGTACGTTTCATAAAGAAGTAAGAACAGTGTACAATTTCCTCTTGAACGAAGAATTCTGTAACTTCTTGTTAACGCTGCACTGGTGAATAAGGATTCAACAAGACCCAATGAAGTTACTTATGACTATTTTTATAGAAAGCTCTGGCATATAAGTCAAAGACTAATATCTGGTTTTCTTTACTTCCAGTGAATTTTTACCAAAGAAAAATCTCCTGACTAAACCTTAACATAAATGTGTTCTAATTTCTAACACTCACTCGTTATCCAAATGCTGCCATAGGAACTTAAAAGTAGTTTCTTTCCTGACTTTTTAAAGATGAACTTGCCTTATGAAATGTTACTTCAGCATCATTGTTCTTGAATTAGGCTAGTTACTTTGTATAGAGATATATCCGATATTTTCCTGATCACCTTGTATCAGTAAATTGATGTAAATAGACTGTGAGAAGTTTTGCGAAATAAAAGGTCAAATGTACCGATGGGCAAACGTTTGACCTCGGTGGGTTAGAAATGCCGAAGACAAATAACAAGTAATCAAGTGATAACTGAAAGGTCAAGAGAGTTAAATCCCAAAGGTACCTGTACTCAGACGTGACTGGCAGAACGCCGTATCTCTTATGTTAAAGCAAAAGCTTAACTCAGTTTGTCCTTGACTCATTTAACTGGCACGCTACAAAAACAAAATGTTAGTGATAGAAGCAAAGTTTTATACTTGGGTTTACACTAGGCTAAGAAGCAATTACGTTGTCATTTACGCTTTAGAAAGGTTGAAAAGCGCTATAAACTGAATCAGATTTGAACTGGTTAAGTAGTTACGAGAACTTTCTAATATTATAACGAGCGTTGAGCGATGTACGTGCACCTAGTTCCTACTTGTGTCCTAGCTAGCTAGTTATCATGAAGGATGAGTTACTCAGCGGAACCAGGACAAAGGATGTGCAACCTGTCAACACTGTCCCTCAGAGCTGAGGAAAAATCTCCGATGTATATCTCAGATGTCCTCCGCCTTCACGCTGACAGAATCAGAAATAACTCTGCCAGTTCAAACCGGTTAAGATCGGCTACATGCATCTCCACTGCAGTCTTCGGTTAACAGGATATGCAGGAGATAAGCCAATAGGTATACTTGTTCTTTAGAACAAAAAGCTATTTTCATAATGGTTTATTTTCATTGGATGCTCCATACTTTAACTACATTTTAATGAACTGGTATGCTTACAAAGAGACGTTTGTTAAGAGTATGACAATTTATGTAGCAAGTGTTCCAACAACTCCGTATAATGTAGTTTATTCGCAGATAACGTTTCCGTTCAGGATTGGTGGAATAATGTGCTTGTATCAACACCCTAAGAAAATTGACCACTAACATGCATCTAAGTTCAAGGTTAGAGACTAATGAAATATTAAACAACCATTCGATTTAGTGCACAACGCTTCAATTTAAACAGTCAGTGCTTCTAAAGGAGACCTAGGCATTTAGTACCTTTAGCCTTTAACATATAAGGTCATATCGATGTCTTTTCTGTGGAACAACTGATCAATGACAATGTTGTTCACTCATTTTACACTAGTATTAATCTCTGGGTTTGTATTACTTTTGGTTATTATATTGAATTCACACACACACACACACACACACACACACACACACACACACACACACACACACACACACGGCGACTTTGAAAAAATGCCTCACTACATCAAACTGCCACTTAGATGGAAAGGATGGAAAATATTTGGGAAATTACGATTTTTTCAAATATGGTATTAACTATTCTGATTCAAATAACATACATTTAGAATATTTCGTGATAAATAAAATATGTATCTTAAATTTTCTGAGAATAGTGTTTGAGGTCCTGATCATTCTGGATGACTTGTATAACTGATAAGCGCATCTTACTGATAAGAGAATCTTACTAGAAAAATGCAGATATTATTAAGCAATAAAATTGATATCAAAAAGATATTTGGTGTCTGTGTATGTGTGTTGCATGGCGCTAATCATATCCGAGATATTCCCTGTTATTGGTTAGAAAGATATGACTATTTAAGACATGACTGGTGCCCACTGCACTTGCACTGATACTGTATGTTTATCAGGTAAAAAGTGAAGGTCGCTCAAAGTATCCCGCGAGTCGCCCAGGCCTGACTTAAACCTACTGTATTTCCCGTTGCCATTACATCTACAACGTACAACTTCTACAAATGTTTATCTGGATTAACATGAAGCGGATAGAGCAAGCTTTTGTAAGAACACGTTGTTGAAGAATGGGTAGAGAAACTCATATACATTTAAAACATTATTTTTTAATCTATAAATCAGCACATTTCTTTCCACTGGCTCTTCTTTACACAAAATAAAGTGCAACAAAATCTATTAACGTTCTTCAAATCGAAGACATATAAAACAAAATAGTATAGAAAATTATTTTATTGCTTGGGATTTTATTTCTAGCAGTGTTTGTTGAGTCTTTTATGTAATTAATATTTTTGTTTGCGATAATGAACAACTATATAGTGTTTGACACGGGTTCTTCCTACATATGGCACTACAGGCGGTGATATTGGTGATACATGTAATGAAATGATAATGAGAAAGGAAATTTGGGAGTGAAATGTTCTAGGCATAAGTTTAGGGTACCTTCCTGTCATTTTCGGTTATGAGGACTGAAGAAAACCTGGGGAAAGTCTGAGTTAGGGAGGATGGATCTAGCGGGGTTTGAACCACAGAGTTCTCCTATTCACGAGCTGAGCTACATCTGTCGTATTTGTGATGAATAGCTGTAACGAACTGCTGGCGAAATACATGCACTCTCGGGGAAAGAACACACAAAGAAATAATAATGTTGTAAACCTTACTCTGTGAGCTCAATATGAATAATATTAAATGTATTGCCATTTGTGAATAACCCTATGCAGTATCCTAACATGGACGATAAATACACGGAAGACAAGTATTACTTATCGGCTCAGTAAGCTTGAGGAAGTCTGCAGTAAAGTTCCTGTGGTATTTACTTTGACCATGAGGACGCTCGAGAGTTCGATGGCCGTTTTCTAGGGTAAAGAACCAAAGCGGGTGGGAAAGTGTTAGCTGTTAGAACTTTCAGTTACCTAAACTTGGTGGGGGAATTCAAAGCATATGTGTCATTTGTTCTCAGGACAAATAACGATTATGTGTGAAGTGCTTCCCAGGTATTTCACAATGACAAAACTTTCTTCTGTGACCAGACTCTTCTGAACTGTGTACACTGTGTTTTAAAATCGCACTTCCTTAAGAATGCGTCAAACCTCTGTAACTACCGCAGAATCAACATTAGTTAAAGGTTGTGATTCTCAGTGATAAATGGTGAGGTCGCTTTCGAAAGTCTTGTGTAATTTCAAGTTAGCTTCCACAAATTTAGTAATATACTTATACAATCTAAATTTAACACATGCTTAGTGCACTCAAGTAGATCCAAACTCGGAAGGATGGCATCAGATTAACTACCAGCAATTATTAAAGCTTTCAATTTCACCATAATTTACACGCCTTAGCTCTACAGAACACAAAATCTTGCTTTTATTACTTTTTTATTTTGGCTTAGTTTTTACAATCTGCATTTTGCCCTGTGGGTATATCGCAGGATATTTACTCTAAAAATACCGTGTATTTCTAATGAGAATGTTGCATTACGTGATGCACCGACTAAATAATGTCTAGTTCTAGTATATTATAGAAATGGGCTGAGATTTTCATGGTAAAGTTTTAGGTTATTGGGAGTGTTTCTTCCAACGTATTATATTTCACTGCACTTCTCTGTGCCGATTCAGTTAGTATGCTGAAAGAGTATTCACATTAGTCACACGCTTATACAAGTTTCAATCCAATGTCATGATGGTTTCATGTATAAACTGGATTGTATGTGGCGATGAAATCCTTTGATCAGTTCTTGTGGTGGCCTTTGTGTGAGGATGTATTCCAGATATTTGTGTAGTACTGATGAAGTCTATTTGCAAAATGAGGGTGGTATTCTGTCAAGAGCTATTGTGATGTTATATTAATTATATTATATTTGTTATTGTTCTTTAATCTTAAAAATGAAATAAAAATCGTGATGCTATAAATGCGGGGCTTTTCATTTATTTATAAAATACACAGGGCTGGATTTTACATTTTAAATTAAAGTACATCAAACATTATTGGGAAAACCTTACGCCAAGCTGTCCAATAATTCTTGATTTTGGCTTCATATGCATAAGTACATCTCCCTCTTCCTTCGGTATAAGAATATACAGAAGCTTTCCTTACTGTCATAGCGTCCGTCTTTTGTTTTTCTTTCCTGATGTCCTTTCCATTGTTTGTTCTTTTGATTTTAATTTACAGAAACATTCATCCGAATTAAATGTTTGCTCTACACAAATATACCTTTATTTATCCACGACTTCTCTATTTAAAATAAAAACATAACCTTGTACACACATTGTATGACTAAAATAACGGTTGAAGCATTGTCAAAGCCTTATGGGACTATGCCACCTACAATTTTATTTTGCACGAATAGATAAAATCCGCATATTGCATATTGCAGTTCCGGAAACTTCTATTTTTGGGAGATAGTACGATTTCGTGACCTTTTCGGTCATGTTGAAATTGAGGTAAATTAAATATCCCGTATTCATATCTACCAACTTAACCTACCTTCCTGTATTACGTACTTTTAAGGCCTAGGCCGCTAGCATTTTCACATCTTAAACTTAACACTATTTTGATTAATACAGATATAAAATATAATCAATCCCATTTATTCATTTTTATCATCTCAGTAATAGTCCACTTATTTATATTGCATACATTATAATTTAAAAGAATAAAGCACTGGAATCAGCCCAACTTTCGTTGTTATGACGATCGAAGATAATATGCAGAGTCACTGAATCTTAATACAAGTTTCGCGAGATAAACAAAATAGGTCGTGCTCGAATCAATAATTAGCCATAGAAATTATGGCGGCTTACTTGAACGAGTGTGTTGATTCTGAAATCGAAGAAAATTGGGAAATAGGCTGTACTTCTCTCATGTCTAAAGAGATGTGAAAAATCCTATAGTTAATATATCCTAATTGAGTTCAATCATTAAGACACAATGGACAGATGAATGTTATGTTTCAAGGTTGGTATTTCACATTTCATTAATAAGCTCAATTGAAATAATATATTCCCCCAAAAAATGTATGCAGTATACATCTGTTAAGTGTTTTTACTAATCCTTAGAAATTGTAAAGACTCGACTGCGTCATGTCTTTTCAAACTTTTCTTCGGTATCATAAAAATCATTTACAATCCTTATATCGCAATATGCGAGTGACTTTAACGCATCCTTATTGATACTTCCCGTAAGCAGGAAGTAATTCCCACATACCTCGTATTTATCAGTATTCGTCATTACTAACGACATGTTGCTCAACACTGAAAGGGCAAGAGTAGCATGAGTTATCCAGTAGCTGTGTCCTGGACAGGTGCTAAAGATGATTCAACAACGTTAAATATTACAGACTGGTTTCGTAATTACCAGAAAGTGTGTGTTTATATACAGAAAACTTTCATCTTGTGCAATCGGCACTTTCTGACAGAGATGGAAAGTGTAAAATGTTAAAAGTCATCTTCCTACTTGGTGAATTTGCCACGGGCATCTCAGCCTCAACAACCGTGAAGTACAAGGAGAACTGGAGAATTCGCGCCTGCCTTCCGGTTAAGTGCCACCACCGCAACCAATTTTATTATCTTTTCTTTTACATGGAAAGTTACAGACTTCTAAGTGCTTCTACAACATTAATTGTTACGCACAGCTAATTCATAAATATAGGAAACACTTTAACCGATTAAGAAGAGATGTCAATTAAATGCAGGATATTACATAAACAGCCTTACTGCTTAATTAATATTATGTGTGTCTTAACTCCCTTGGATGATATATACGTGGTGAATTCCAATAAAACTGAACAAATAGTTTTTACCAAACTAGATATATATTTTATCGAAATTAAACATTTTTATGCATCATTCTGAAGATAACCTTCAGAGATAATTGCTTAAGTTTTGCACACTGATTATTTAATTATAGTAAAACAATTCGTTGTAAGAATTTTGGTTTCTGATGGTTGGTTTATTTTATATAATTTCTTAAAAATAACATTTCAAAATCGATACATCTTTCCCCAACAGTATGTTCATACATTTTGAAAAATGAAACTTTCGAAAAACGAAGTGCAAACTTCAGATTTATATGACAATGCAAGCTTTCCTGATCCTCACTTTGACATCCGGAAGTGGATTGTTTACGTAAATGAATTTTTGGTTTTAATTTTAAAAATGTCTATAGTTTAACTTTAAAATTATATATAATTGAACTGTAGACATAAACAATTACCTACACTTACTGCAAATTTTAATGAAATTTTAGGCATATTAAGGTATTTATTCTATAATAGTCTAATACACAAGTAATAATTAGATGTACTCACTCCAAATTTTAATTACATTTCAACCATTTCCTGAAGGAATTTTGAAGTAAAGCTTCTGGGACTTGTTATCTAAACATTGGAAAAGCAAATTAAAAGAAAATAAAAATATCAAGATTTGACCATTTTAATTGACATCTACTCTCAATATAAGGCATAGGTTTCTTCTGCCTCCCCCCTCCCCCATAAATAGTTTGCTTCCGGACGTCATTTTTGTATTCGTCACTATATGTTTAAAAATCGTGTGGATTTTAATGTCAGCTAGGTATTCAAATCTTTTATCACTGTGTTCTCGCTCTTGCTATTTTCAGCATCTTTCTTTCTCTAAAACGCAGTTTTTTATTACACTAATACAATTTGCAATACATGTTCAAAGAGACACAGAAAATTAAAATGTCCTGGGTTCTATTGCCAGTACTAACTAGTACCATTCATGTCAGGAATTCTAGAGATAACTTTTCCCCGAATAAATAATATAAGATTCTTAATTAAGGCTTCTGAGTTATGGTTCGTGTTAAATCTAAAAATGTAGAGCTTTCAACCATACGAAACTACATGGCCATCATCAGAAACTGAATGAATAAATGGTCATTTCATTATTTATCATTTCATTTTTAAACTTAACATGGCTGATCATCCATAAAGTCATAATAAACACCCACCATGAAACCTTCAAGTCTTACAATATCAGATTCTGACTCTTTCGCCCTCAATCTTAATCATAATGGTAAAGCAAGAGATGAAATTATTATACGACTTACTCTAGTAAAAATATAAGGGAATAGCCTAAAAATTGTTATACAAGATAACTGAGAAGGTGGAATTATACATAGTGTATCCTTCGATAATTTTGTTTTTTCCGATAGGCAATCTGTACCTAACCACATATTTTGAATTTTCAAGCACAAAAATTAAAATAAAACATCTGATGTGTTGCATTCACGTGACTTTGCAGAAATTATCTTACTCCTTATTTCCTTGTAGGTGCAAAGGGAATATGGGAATATAATAGGCTTTGAGCGATAGCCAAATCTTAAAGGTTTGAGATTCGGTGCTGTTTGCATGGCATAGAAAAATAATTAATAACAATATTCCATTTGACCAAACTAATCCAAAACACACACATATAGCAAGGGATATCTCCGAAATGGTTCACTCTACAAAAAAAAAAAAAAAAAAAAAAAAAAAAATAAATAAATAAATAAATAAATAAATAAATAAATAAATAAATAAATAAATAAATAAATAAATAAATAAATAAATAAATAAATAAATAAATAAATAAATAAATAAATAAATAAATAAATAAATAAATAAATAAATAAATAAATAAATAAATAAATAAATAAATAAATAAATAAATAAATAAATAAATAAATAAATAAATAAATAAATAAATAAATAAATAAATAAATAAATAAATAAATAAATAAATAAATAAATAAATAAATAAATAAATAAATAAATAAATAAATAAATAAATAAATAAATAAATAAATAAATAAATAAATAAATAAATAAATAAATAAATAAATAAATAAATAAATAAATAAATAAATAAATAAATAAATAAATAAATAAATAAATAAAAATAAAAGAAAAAAAGAAAAAAGAAAATTTAAAAAAATTAAGAAAGCTTTGGTCTATCTCTTACGGTTTACCAGTTATGCAAAAGTAATTTACAGTAAACAGGACTACATGGGCTAGAGTCAGAACATTCAAAATACGAGTATACATTTCATTTGTCATAAAAATATCTCAAAGATATAAACTCATTGTAAACTTCATGATATGTTTCCTCCTTTTTTTTTTCCTCAATGTTTAGTCGCGATATGACTTTTATGTTGAAGCGACTTCAAATAATAAATAAATTAAAAAAAAAAAGATATAGCATTTTAATCAAAATCGTTAGAGTCACTTTCGAGAAAATCAAAAGTTTCGAAACATTTTCCATGTAAAGAGTAGTTTAGGGTGAATGAATTTTCTTCAAAACCTTCATGTCGTATCTTTGACATAAATGCCAACTTTGGTTTTTAACCGACCTCCGTTTTACACTTTTGTCGCGATCGATCTTTTAGTGAAGTAACAAAAATAAACAAATTATCATTGTTTCTATCTGGCAAAATGGATGAAATTTAGGTTGTAATATATTTGCATTACACCACACCTATAGCATAAAGTTTATAAAGCTACTATTATTAGTTCAGAATTTCAGAATTGAAATGGCTGGTGTTTGTGGCTACATGGAAAATCGAAGCTTTCGGTCATTTCGAAATCCTTGCTTTATACATGGTAAAATAATTAGTAACTAGCAATCATATCTGACATACGAGATTCGTTCTCGATTAAAGGGCAATAGGTACGGACGTAAATCAATTAGCTGGAAAGTCACGTTTTGAAAACCTTTATGAAACACTAAGATGTATGCACAGTTTTGAATCTAATGGCTTGCAGATGCTGTTCTATGTTGTGTAACGAGTGAATTCCGCATTACTTGTTCTCGAGAGGCACGACCTGGGATTAACCTTTCACTTTATCTCACGCAGAACTCCTCCCAATGTTACTTCACTCTACAATCGTCACTTATTTTTACATATAAACCGTGTACAAGGGGAGAAACCTACTTGTTTTAAATTTTAGCCACAGCTGGGACGGCAGGAATAAGCCAAAAGCAGAACAATGTGTCTTATAAAATCAGAAGTTTATTTATAGTAAAATTATCTAATTTCTTCAGAATCACACAGCTCCTGCCCTTTTAATTTCTAAACGACGATTCTTGTAAGGTGGCTTTGAGAGGTTTTCACATGTCTTTCTAGAACTTCTAACAGGAAGTGTGAATCAGTATGTGCCATATAAATCTGCAATCATACTGCTACGCCGTTTGGATCTATGCACGTGAAAGAATCTGTGGAATACTTCTAACCGACAGGATAGCCGAGGTCGTTAAGGCACTTCGTATTTTAGTTATAGTGTTCGCAGAAAGGAGTTATGCGGTTCAAATAACTAAGGCTTTCTTCAGTCCTCATCGGTGAAGCATGTCGCAAAGGTATCCTAAACTTACAACTGAAATGTTTCCTTCTCAAATTGTCTTCCTCAATAAGGACAATGTTTGTTTTAAAACACCTGGTGTTTACAAAATTCCTTGCCAATGTGGAAAGACATATATAGGACAGACTGGTCGTATGTGTGAAAAGAGACGTAATGAACATAAATGCAATCTATGGCAACCAGAAAATCAGCAATAGCACAGCAGAGTGTCGACAATGATCACAGACATTTATACGCATGTGCACCGCAGTAACCGACATTGCGTAAAAGATGCAATTGAAATTAAATTAAAGCCAACTAATTGTAATGCGGACAACGGCCTACGACTGAGCACAGCTTGTATAGGAATACTTAAAAGAAGGCCATGATTTTGAGATTGCGTTTATTTCTGATGCAGTTCTCAACGAAGGCAATGGTTATTTATGCATTATCATTTCCTGATGATCACTATGAACTTTAATATGGCCTAACGCTCGAACTATTTTGTAGATATTAGACGGCTGGTAACCGAGAAGCTTTAATTAATAAATAATCATGGTCTTGAAAGCTTAAAATATATTTTCTGAAATGTTAAATTACATATTTGGAGATTCGAATAGAGATGAGGTAGCGTAAGAAAGCGTAGAAAATAGTTTGTATAGGTGAGCTCTGATTTATATAAATTCTTGCTTTTGTATTCCAATCTGTATTATGTTTGACAGTGCTTATTAATCACTGCTTACTGATACAGTAAAAGTTCAATAACGTGCTGCAAGCAGATAAACAACCATAATTGGTTCGAGGCATTGATAAATGTTATTGATCAATATGAAATACGCGGCCTCTGATTGGAATAGACACCATAGTCAATTGAAGAGCTCGTTGAATGTCCCAGAGATTCTCCCATATAATTATCTATACAACCAATATAAACCAGTAGCTGTTGAATACAGGGTTTGTGGTTACAGAGACAGCTTCTATACCTGCCAAATTCAACAACTGTGCTTGACTGGAGGATAAAGAAGCGTTTCCCCAGAGTAGGAGACAACAGAATGATGCCACTTGCAGAGAGATACATGACGTTGTGCGAGGGAGTGAAACCTAGCATGCATTCGGAGCACATCTCTTCCAGATGACATGCTCTATGCTCGTTCTTCTGTCAAAATGAATTCTTCTCCTGACCCACTGATCCACAAACTGGATTCATTTTCCTTTGTGATATCGAAAGTCGAGTATTTTCTCCTCTCGTCTGGAGTGAAAGGAGACGATTAACGAGTATAATCAACTCATGTGATGTTTAGGTACACGCCTTAGTTTCTCTGTTTGTTTACCATTAACTTATTTTATATTCAGCAGTGGCTTAGGGATTACCATGAATAAACTATGTTTGCTTTGTTTGAATCGTTAGGAAAATAACATCCCACTATGATTTTTGAATTTAGAACATCGTCATGAGGTAATGAGATGAATCTGCTGGATAAATGCCGCCCTATAATCACCAGCAAGATAATCACTCTCAACAGAGCATTAGTCTATACGACATCAAGCTCTTCGTGTGGACGCCGTTTTAGAAAGTGTTTTCTTTCTGTGACAAACATTAAGTTGTATTCGGTGATCAATCACTCTCTTCAGTACATCCCTAAAATCTGTCTAATTCTATGTTTATTTACAATAATATGCAGATTATTTGTGCGAGAGGCACTTTTGATTATAGACTTCTTAATTACTGTGAAGTACGGAGATTAGCGACGACGAGCAGTATAGGATGATAATAAATTAGGAACCAGAGTTTGGTTACTGCAAGAAAACAAAAATTAGATACATCGGAGTGGACGAAATGGACAACTTTATATACTTAGTGTGTACTATAAATAATTACATGCATTTCTGTGAAGAAATCAGAAGATAAATTATTTTATGATAGAAGAAACACGTGAACTCTGGGCTAAGGTAAGTATCAATGAAGTGTATTGTACGCAGTGTGTGCAAATGACGAAGGGAGAAAAAGGATAATTGTTTAAGTAGCATGTGAAATGGACCTATCACTAAGTAACGGAGCTGCTTGAGACAGTGGGAAACAGCAGAAATATGCAGGAGTGATCAGGAAAAAGAAAATAAATTGGCTAAGATATTTGAATCAGAAATTGCTTCCACTGGAAGGAATAGTAAATGAGAAAATTTTCTTTCGCAGAAGATACCATATGATACAAAATATTTGTACAAATGATTAATATGTCTAAACGAATAGAAAAGCTGAAAACAGGTAACAGTATTTTTTTTGGGCTGAATTACTGACTAGCGCAAGTGGAACATTCATTAGATGTAGAAGCACACCGTTTCATGTGACTGAAATTTGTTGTGGTTTCCTTTAGACACCAGCTATAAACCGGAAATAATATCAGTGTTATAACGCAAAGTTCCACGAACATAATAACATACAGGAAACAATATAGAGGAACAGGAACACAACTATGCGACTACACACATCTATTTGAGAGTGCAACGGTTACGTCTACTGTAACTTACAGAAACGAATTAGAGCCTACTCGGAGATAAAATAAAATATATTATAAATGATTGTACAGACAAACTTGAAACGAGTTGGTTTAATGTTAGAAATAAAGCGTGAGATCATGTTTATCAGTGTCAATATTACAACTCTAAAGGCTAATTTTGGAATGTGTGAGCCAATTTTCATGAAAGTTTGTATATGAAATTCCCGTTCGTTTCACCTGTTGTTTCATATGTACATACAGCTAAAGAAAATATACTCGCCCCGCAATTCAAACAGTTTTGGCATATAGTCCTTGAAATGCAGTTTCCAATGGTCATAAACTTTCATTTTCATATGTCATATTAAGTAATTATAGATTATTTAAATTAATTATTATACTATTAATTTGCAACAGTTAATAATAAAATATTTATCGTAACTCTGAGCAATTCTTAGTGGTGCTTATCGTCCAGTTTTTCTGTATGTGGCACAGGAAAAAAATAACTGCGAAAGGAAGTTTGGGATGGAAATGCTCTAGGCCTGGAATTTGTTAGTTATGAGGAGTCAGAAAAATTTGGTAAAAGCTTTCATCAGGGAGGACTGCTGGGATTTAGAACATGGACTTCCCGTTCACAACTTCATTAACGATCGACCATCTGTTTCAATGTAATTCTGATCAAATCGCTTATAAAATGTTTTCGCTTAATCACAATTCGCGGGATTTAACGCATGCGATTGTCCTCAGTGATCCGTAACGAGCATTAAATTCGTTAGAAATGTTTTGTTTTATATGACTGAGGCAAAAGATAAACAAAATGAAAGAGTAAGACCGCTAGTGTAGTACCAGCGTTAAATTAAAATACTTGCATAGCTGTGGATTACAATTCTGCTTTATATATTATTGCTGAATGATTGTTTTTCATAAACGAATAATAAATAGCTTCGAGGTTCAAGTATAAGTTAAAAAGCAAAAAAGTGATATTGCAAAAGGTTATACCTATATGAAAAACTAGATATGTCGTCAAACAAGATTACTTTATGTAATATGAAGAGAGATCTGAATAAAAGAGAAATATACTCTAGCTCTTTGACAACACTTTTTTGTAAAGTTAATTTCGCTCACAGAGGAAAGAGTTTTGCATAGAAAAGACTTCACTAATCGTATTGTCCAGTAACACAAATGCATGCTCGAGGATCCAATTACTGAGCTTGAAGCAGCCAATGACAGCTCAGAGAGACACAGCATCTCTCCTGGGAAATTTTCATGGAGGAGACTTGTCGCGTCCAATACAGTGGTACATTCCAATGGACCTCAGAAATATTCCAGATATTCCATTACACGCTATGATGAGAGTTGAGCATATTGCACATATTGATTGGTTCTGTGGCTTCCTCAGCAGACAAGAGCTCTTGTGATCGAGCCTTGGCACTGTCACATTCCTACACAGGAATGCACTTACGTCATCAGCGTTGGAATGATAATAGCTGCATATTGTAATATCTCGAAGTGAAATGTATGTGCTAGAGAATCTCTCTGCTGTTGATGTTAATCGTTTGTTATTACAAAGATAGTGCCAGGAATGTAAAAGCATTCATTCCTCCCTGCTGTAACATATCTTCTTCTTTCTCTTCCCTCGTGGTTTGGTTTCACTCGTTCCATGTTAACTCCATCATTTCTTTGGTCTTCCAATCGATCTAGGCTTACAACTTACAACTTACAACTTGTTTATATACTCGTTTATTGTGCATTCGTAAGAGATGATCTAACTACTTGTAATCTTCTATTAGCTGACATATCACTGTAACTCCCAACTCCTCTCTTATTTGTTCATTGCAGATATACTCCTGTCTCATACATCCTTTCACTGTTCGTAGACATCTCATTTCTGTTGCTTGAATTTTACTTTTGTATTTTTCTTTGAGTATCCAAGCCTCGATTCCATATAATATTACCGGCAGAGCCATTAATGAATAAAATCTCAATTTTGGTTCCATCCTAGTTGTAGCTTTTAAAGTCATATACATGGTTTGGTAAATTCTTTGAAACTTTTTTAGCTTTTGTTCATATCGTCATCTTCCTAATGTGTCACATCAAGCCTAGATATTGGAAGTGCATTGTTTGTTCTACCGGCGTTTCATTTATCACAAGTTTTGTTCATGTTTGGTATCTACGTTTAAAAGCTATTGTCTTTGTTTTCGCTTTGGGAATTGCCATATCATAACGTTTACAAATGCTGTTAGATATACATCCATTTATAGTCTATTCATATTTTCAAAAATTAGAACCACGTCCTTTGCAAATGCCAAATGATTTAGGGTTCCATTTTATCCTATTCTAATCCTTTTATTCACTAAAAGTTTCCATTCTGAAGAATATTGTCCAAACAAAAAGTGGTGGGGATAGACTACATCCTTATTTTAAATCTATATTTGTTAAAATTTCCTTTGTTAATCTTCCACCGTTTTCATCACAGTTCTTGTGTTTTTATATAAACTCTCTATAACTTTCTGAAAATTACATGCACACATGTAAATTCCAACACATTTCTTAAATAGATATACAAGCGATTATTTTTTAAACTATGTATAAGGTCCTAATTTTCGTATATGAAGATCCCTAAAGCACCACATGCTATCTCCCCTTCGTAAATATCAATAACATCCCTGAAGCCAAAGCTAAGTAAATATATGTTACGGAAATAAACCTTAGTTTCTTAAAACGGAAACTAACCGTTCATTTTATAATAACAGAATCTCCTGAAGAAAAATGTTGTATTATTAGGCTAATGAACTTAATTTGTATAACGTGTTGATCATCCATACGGCAGGCTTTACAGCTTATTTATCAATTCAAATATACGAAGGATCAACACTCAGTGAAAAAGCGCTTAGGAAACAAGAGTTACTCTGGGTTAAAGTAAGCCCTTCTACTAACAGTTGCCATGAATTTTAAAGATTTTTATCATTTGCCTCCTCTGAGGCTTACTAAGGTACGCAGCTCTATCATAGGAGCGCAATGTCAAAACCAGTCGAGAAGAGAATGAGAATCTATACTATTCAAGGAGGATGGACCTCTGACCAAGGCGACCCAGGTCCAATCCTAGGAAACCGTACGTGGGATTCGAAGTAGATAAGCTGCATATGAGTGGATTTTCTCCGAGATCCTCTGTTTCCGCGACATTCATTCCACCAATTGTTCCATCATCACCCTTGCTTTCATCGATTTCACCCTCATTTTATATTATCTTCTTCCTCACTCTCATACCTCTCTTTCACTCACTCTCACCCTATGTAGCTATCCTCTGACCCAGAGTTTCTCTGCTAGTCAATAGGTACCCGATCTCAGGTGCCCATTTGTAAGTCACGGGGACAGAGGGGGGGTCTAAGTCCTCCATATGAGGACGGTGAACAAAAAGGAAGAATCTCCTTCCACTAACCAGTAGCCTAAAAGCGTTCCATTGCAGCATCTCTTTCTCTCTAGAACATCTAATAGATGTTAAATCTGCGCCAAAAGACTACAAGGTACGAAGATAGTAAACAGACGGCCTTGTGTTACAGTGGATTAGAATTTTAAATCCACTTAAATTAAAGATACAATGTGATAGCATGGCAATTTATTAAACGTTTGCGAGGAAATAGTAAGGCCTCTAAGCTTACAACTAACAATCTGTGTGTGTGTGTGTGTGTTTTTTTTTTTTTAATTGGATATTTCTCCATAAAATGTTTTTACAAACGCTGCAAGTAATGTATGCACTTAAGAGTTTTATGGCCGGACTGAAAGACTTAAAGCTAATATTTACTGTGTTCTCCAAGGCACCGTTGGAAAATAATTAACATTAAATAAAAGCTATGCTGCAACACATGACAAAAGTAGTTGATCATATGTAGCAGTTGAGCAAGTGAAGCTTGATCCATGTTTTAATCACAACTTCTGCTCGTCCAACCCCATAGAACTTCTGTCAAAATTGTGTACAGCGAAAAGTGTTGGTGCCACCCTGCTTTCACAGTTGCGTAAACATACTCTTTTTAAGCTTTCTGCAATTTTTTTTACATTTCTGCAATACGTTATAATGAATGATTTATAAATATAGAAATGAATAAACATGCTTCCTAGCTGCACAAGAACATATTTTTGGATATAGTGCAGCAAGCGTATTTCTAGAATAGCAGAATATAACGCAAGAAACCTTGTCAACGAGATCTGCGCGAAACTTCAGTACTACTTGGATAAAGTTTGGTTACCTTACTCGATTGAAGACCAGGTGCCGCTTCCATTCCACCCCCCCCCCCCTCCCGTCTACTCTCCCTCTGTTTATTCACTGCGATATGCACACCTCGAGATATTGTTAGATAGTGGAGCCCGTAATAGGGATACTGTCGTCCTGCAACAGGCGTAAGGTACGTTTTACGAAAATAGTCTTCTGCGTATCTTGCAAATGGCAAACTTTAGCTGCACCTGCTCTGGTGCGATTCAAAGCATTTAAAACTTATAGTGAAATGTTTGGTAGCATACAGCGGCGCTGGACAGCGTTTCACATAAATTTATATCGAAATACCTAGAGCTACAAAAATATTACAAGGATAAGAAAACATAATTTCTTCCCGGCCAAGAAGTTCAATTTAAAACTGATATACGTACCAATAAGCAAAATCAGGCATCTTCTACTAGTTGGAATACGTATTCCTCTTCAAATTTATGACGTTTGTTGAAAAACGGGTTGCAGTTCTTGAGACATAACAATACTACTGAGAAAATTCAACAGATTTACCAACTGTGAACGATTACCAGATCTGGTATGAAGGATAATTGGTAGAGCTGAATATATTCTTGAATGAAAGAAACACTCTTGGAAGACCTCGACCCGACGGGCGGATACTTCTGAGCCGGAACTGATCAATTTGGCCTATCTTGATAAAGATGATGATGATGAAAAATAGTTTAAAATACATTTCATTTGCTTAAGTCTGCTTGGTATACACTTATTCAGAAAATTCATTAATAGTAGATTTGCATTGTTTTACTTAGTTTCACTAGGGAGAGGTGATCTAAATTTGGAACAGATTGTGGTACGTTGACGATGATGATGAATATTGGTGTTCAGCGATTCGGTGTTGATTCTAATTTAACCACAGTAATATCTGCTAATATTGGCGTCCAATAAGCGGAACGATATTCTAATAACTCCATAACCATTTTCATTTACCGAAGCTCTGCAGCGTGCATGATGGACTTGTCTTCAGATGTGCAACATGTGTTTCTAGAGCACGAATTCAATCTCTTTCAGCAAATGGCATACATGTATTCTCGGAACGTAAAATATCATAAGTCCATCACGATCTCTCAAGTGAAAATATACTTATCTCTTTATAAATATCAAAGAACGACGCGCAGCAAAGGGAGTGTGATAGAAAGTGGAGATTGCAGTTTCCATGTTACTCTCACCCACTTAACCTGATTTGCGGGCACGTTCAAGGCCAGACAACATTCTTCCAAACGAAATCGAACTTAGCTGTAGTCTGATAAACACGCAAACTCTACAACATTGTTTACTTCAGCGCAGACACGCCTTTCGCCCTAAAATTACTGCTTCGGTACATACCAAAATTAGAGGGCATACACTGCTGTCAAAATATCATTGCAGCTGCTTAAAATGGGAATCCCACATTAACGCATCACTACTAAAAACCTCCGAAGGATAATTATGGATATGTAAATTTCCGAAGTAATGTAAGAGTATGAACATAAAAATAAAAATAGATGGTTGCTTTCAGATGAATTCTCGTAGTTAATCATCTCTAAGCTATTCTTACAAAAGGTTCGTCCTCTATCTGCTTTTTGTTCATCAACATAAACTTTCATTACACTCTTACATATTCCGTTTTACACATAAGAAGGGCCCAATAGGATAAAGCGATATTCATATTTTTAAATTCCGTTTCACTATTTTATATCTTTTGAAGTTCCATGCTATTTGTACAGCCACGAAAAAAGCACATAGTGAATTACCATTTCAAAAAGTATTTGAAAATGAAAAAAAAAAAAATACCACAAAGAATATATCGGAAATGATTAATGTCCCAATAAATTTTATTTGACATAAAATGTGTACTTTAACAAGATATGTGTTTACTTGTAATAAGAATTTGTCTATTCCTTCGGTTTACCAATTATAAAAAGCAATTCACAGTGAAAAAGACTCCTCAGGCTATTCACGGAAATTCAATGTGTGCATTTATTTGCCATGAAACTATTTAAACATACGCAAATCTTAATCCAACTCGTTAGGAATTTTATTTCATAATAGAAATCGAAAATTACTCCATATAAAATGCAAATGCAAGTGGGAATTTTCTTAAGAACTTTCATTTCACATTATTGGAGGATGCTGAACATAAGTTTTTCTTTTCCTTTTCCTTTCTTTTTAGAGTGTCTCAAAATGGGTATTTCCGTTGACATTTTCAGGAAATTCTAGTAAACTTTTTGTGTGGAACATGATACTTCCTTCAGTAACTATAGTTGATAGTAGTAGAGAAAGTAAAATGTATGTAGATAGTAAAATAAACCATTAAGTGATTGGTTATGCAAGAAATTAGGAGTGCGGGATAAAATAATTAAAAAGTACCCGAGGAAAGATACCTACACTTTGGTTTGGATACGCATGATTTGAAGAATATGTTATATATTTTATCTACTGTAATATCTGTTTTGTTTATATTCATTGAGACTAGCCTAGCCCACACAATTACATAGCAATCCACTAGAGAAAATCGCCAGTAACCCTGGTCAGGTTAATTCCTCTTGAAAATAGCATCACTATTTAAGTTTTGTATACATTCTTGATACAACTTCCAAACCAAATATCTTGCATTTTCTAAATTCAGTGTTTAAGTTACAAGCTCATTAACTATGTTTTATATGACGGATATTAAACATACAAGATATTTGTTATAAATTCCGTGATGATATGAAACATAATATGTAGAACATTTACATTCTTATCATTTTACTTCTTTGTTTTTTTGGTATTTTAATGTTCCTTATAACTTTTACGGTCTAGTGAGGCGATTAATGAAATAAGTTCAACTAATGGATGGTAAAATAATCCAAGGGATGAGAATTACCTACGTTTCTCTATTATACACAAGCTAAAGGCAACTCTAACACTATCCATATTCAAACTTGGGTCCTTCGGTTACCAGGCGGATTCATTGCCACTAACACTACGTAATAGGTTTGTTGATCCTGGGTCCTTCGGATGTATATGTCGTGACAGTTTCATTAGTGTTAGTAAAGTTTAAATTGACTACAGAATACGCCGTAAGATCGCTCAGGCACAGCTATCGCAGTAAGCCTCATTCACTAAACAAGATGGCCCAGGGGTAACATGTGACACCTGCATTCGGAAGGTCCCAGTTCTCGTCGATGACCCACTCTGCCTTTGGATTTGTTGTAGCTTCTGGTCAGTAGGCAAACCGGCCAATCATTCCATCATTTCCCTTCACTTTATTTCCTTCTCGTGTTTCAGATGTGTTTCTAGATTTCGAGGTGTATGGTGGTGCCGGGCAGATGACACAAATGCTTGCTCACAGGAAAGAGAACTTTCCGTCTACGCTAGCGGGGTGCCCGGTCGACGCTTCTTTTCGAGCCTGGAAGTTTTAGGAACTTCCGCGTCCCACTGTGGCTTGTCTGCCTGTAGCCTCCTGGGATTCTCAAATTCATCCCTTCTTCTGGGGGTACTAGTCACACTAGCAAATTTTCTATTTCTGTCAATGTCCATGACCTCTCTTGTTTCTCGACGGATATATGCAAGTCTTAAAACTACACATCGAGCACAGTCATACAACTTCGAGATACAAATGTTACCAACTGTTCCCAGGCTCAATAATACAACTAACTAGAATAGCGATCTAAAGAGAGTGCCTATCTTATGCTTTGCGCTAAAACTCCCAGCAAGTTACGGACATGTATCTTAACTGAAGGGTGATCTGTTAGAAAGTTACTTTTTTCTGGCTACATTGCATTATCCTTGCAATATACTCGTAATTTATCCCCTAAACGTTCATTACATGATGAAGATAAAGATAGCCCAACAGATTTCACTGTCATGGGCTTCCCAAAGTTTGTGGGGCTAGCTCTAGGAATTCACAGGTGAGCTAGTTCCTGAATTTTCATTCTGGGATTAACATGATAAATTAAATATATGCTAATCTCCCTCCACCTCTGTCTGTCTCTTGCCACTGTTATGCAATGATCACCACTTCACTAACTTTTTGTGCCCATCTCTGAATTTGACGTCCTCTGTTTCTTTTTCCCAAGCTCAGATCCAAAACTGTCGTGGCGTAAACTCACCTATTTTGAGGTATTCTGGCTACCATTCCTGCTCTACATTTAAATGTTCTTGCGCTTTCAGCCGCATCCTCCATTCTACTACTTCTTAGCTCCTCATTTTACACTTGATCCGTAAGTATGATCTGCAATATCTTCCTCTCCATTTCTCGCTGGTATACCTGAATCATTTCGATCTGTTATGTATATTCAAGTCTGGCTACCACACAGAAGTAGTGGGGCAGCACAGGTTTGTAGAGTTTCGAATTTCAACACGGAGTTGATCGTTTTTTTTTTTCATTAATATAAATTTTAGACTTCATGCCAAACTAATTCTTCTCTTTAGTTCCACCCCTCGTTTTCCTGTGATGCTGATTTTTGTCCCAGACAGTGTATTTCTGGCATGAGTGCCTTTTAATTTCATTCGAGCCTTAGTCGTTTATTTTTCTGTCATCTGTCGAACTGCTTAATACAATCTTTGTTTGAAGTCGATGCTGAAATAAAACTGAATCGGATGTCGTCGTACTTTAGGGTGGCAGGCTAATTTTCAGCATTTCCCTTCATATTATTTATATCAAGGTTTCAAATATTCCCTCCTTTCCAGCCTTTCAGTTGCAGGTTAAAAGTCAGTATAGGCTTGTCATGCTGCGGTCGATGTACTCGCTCAACCATGACTATTGCTGACGATCTTCTTGCGTGTATTTGCCTCTCTTTGCCTTAACCTTGAAGCCAAACCGCAACGAAAGAAAATTAAGAAGCTTTGAAATATTGCTTGTCCTCATCTTTTGTGTGATATCTTCCATGCCATGTAGCCAGAAGATTAATTAAAGTGTCAGAGACACTCGACACAGAATGCGTGTAGTCTTTCTAAACGCGTCAGCTGCTCTTGATAACCTGGTCTCCCAATTGGTTTTCAAAACTCCACAAAGAAGATGTTTGTCAGTAATCTTTTTGGTTCTATGGAAACTCTACTTTATGCCGTAACATATTTCTCCATAAATAATTTGTCTGAGAAGGAATATACAGCTGGTCACAAGCCAGTACGACGAGTGAAAACATCCCAAGGCTCAAAGGATGTTTAAAGTCTCAGTTTACTTTTCCTGCCCCTTTAAGGCAACAAGTGCAATTTTATTAGTTTTCCATGCGATAGTTAACACGTAACCTTCACGTCCAAGTATTAGAAAGTGTATTATGCCTTTTTTGCCTTAGCTATCACTATCAGGTATAGAAGTAGTACATAAATTTCATCCTAAAAGTTAATTGCAGAACTAAAAACATATTTTTTTATTTTGCGAACTACAAAAAAGTGTTTGTAGAAAAATATTCACCCATGATTACGCATGTTTGTCTATCCTTTGACATATGATTTAAGTCCAGGGGGAAGTACTTTTTAAGACTGGGACTTAATGGGGAGGTTTGGATAACTCTTGAATTGGCATCCTTCAAGTTTTTCACAGGTATTACAAAAAATTATATATATAGGTGCAAACTGTTTTAAACTGACGGGTACTTCACCTAATTCACTTATACATTCCTTTCAACGGGTACTATTCGAATCTTTCCATCAGTATTTCCAGATCTGCATGTCGCACCCTATCTAAGTGTATAAATGCTTGGGAAATAGTATTTGCAGGCGATCGTGGCCCTATATTGAAGTAGCTTATGCTATTTAGTTAGTTACAAAACAAAATCAATAAAAAACGTTTAAGTTTGAACTCATACGCTTCTGTACTTGGGATTAATTTGTGGATATGAACATGGCTTAAAGTAAAGAAAAATCAGGAATAGTTTTTCCTCCTTGGTACTTTTTAAGCCTAAATTATAATTGTTTCACATAGTCAAGATCATTGTCGTCGTCTTCGTAATCATCATCGACGTCATCGCCATCAATTTCTTCTTCACTACGCGTCTCGTATTCACAACACCTCTTCCCTCCTTTCCTCGATATAGGTGCACTGGTGTGCTAATTTTGTAAGTCTTCTTTGGTAGCTCTGTTTCTAATTATTACCGTTTTGCTGCATTTTATCAATTGTGAAATATATCTATAATTCATTTCAGATGTTTTCATTTCGTATATAAAATATGCTTATAGGCCATTACTCCTCATGAAAGTCATTCCTATAGTCTGAATTTAATTGCATTTTTTTTTTTTCATTAATCACCCAAGATTCTCTACCGCAAGTAAACAGCCATTTTTATGGAACCTTATTCTTGTTTCTTTTCTTGTTTCTCGCCTTATATCCTTAAACAACTTTGTTACAATCCCGCAGTAAATTTGCACCTTAGATATGTAAAGTTGGAAACTTGTCTGCAAATATTGGGCCCACCTCGTACTTTATCATAAATTTGGTAGCACCAAGTTAAAACCTTGGTCATTAATGTTCAGTTAGAAGCGAGGGATAACAGTTTCAAAGGCACAAATAGGTAATTACTACACTAGTCGAGTTTAATACAGCGGATGATATGTAGCAAGGAACGTTATAACTATTACTGGAATTAGTGCCGAACTACAGTGTGGTTGTCGCCGCAAGATACGTCTTTATCATCACTGGTACTACTTCATACGGTTTAAATGATTTCCTTGTACTCTTTTAGTTTCTGATTCATACTCTGCATTTCTTGCTCTACTCTGTTATGTTCAGTTCAAGTATAATGAAGCGTGACAATATAATGCGCAGTGGTTTAAGTTGGCACAGAAATACCAGATCACCTCAGCTTCGCCCCTTACTTGATTCCCTCACTCCACATCTTTCTTGCTCTCCGCTTGTCCTTCACTTCTGGGTCTGAAACCACCTGTGTTCACAGATTAATGTTTGAGCATCACATTTCCTGGTGTGGAACCATCATTACAAAGCATGCCTTCTGACCACTCAGGTGAAATTTGTCCATATTCCTCCCCTTTCGCCGCTCCATCTAGGCCTTGTTCATAGACTAAAGCGTGATAAGCGGTTTCCCACAATGTTACATAAAGTACATATTATGAGAGGCAATAGCACTGGTTCATACCCTTTCACTCCACGTAACAAGTAACCCTTTTCAGAGGCATAAATAGATAATTACATCTGAGTAAGATTTAATGCAGCTGATAATTGGACTTCATAAAGATGTCAAGCTATAGGAAGTGGGAGTCGCACTAGACGGTATCAAAGCTGTGGTTACTCGCTGCTGCTTGGCCCACTATCGACCACCGGTCTGTCATCCTCGCACGGGATACGGTCCATAGCTTTTACATAAAACAATTGACATGCGCATTTAGCCTTCCTCGCGTCGAAATCTTCACAATATTCTCATTATTCCCTCTTCTCTGGAAACGTTTCTATTCGGAACGCATGAAAGCTGCGTGTCACGGAATAAAGCACTCTATCACCGCCAGAGAATCTAAAAAGTGTCCCTCGTGCTCAGAATGTTTGACAACCTTCATCTTACTTGCAGATTTCTCGTAAAGAGAAGGAGGGGATGAAAAACTCAATAGCGTCATCACCATGGCAACAATATCAGCGTATTTGCATATATACGTGCAACATGACAAGAACGTTCCTTTTGAATATTCTCTTATGCCTCGAGTAAAACGCACGTCAAAAGCAGACACAGTTGCGTTTCAAATCATTTTATTACACCGAATACCAGCATTCCACCACCGGCAAAAAAATTGGCGTTTTCTGGAGTTTAAAATATATTAAAAATGAAAACTGTGTAAACGCGTAGATGTACTGAATTCTTTCAGCTTTTGAACGTATGAAAAGCAGGGAAAATCACAGGCTGTTTTATATTTATATCTCTCGGATTCTTTTTTTTTTTTTTTTTTTTTTTTTTTTTTTCAATTACTGTTATCCGTTATCGTTCGGCTAACTAAATGTTATCATTGAATATGCAATAATATTTTTCTATTTTGTTCTGTATATCGTCAAAGATAACTCGTTCATGAGAAATTGTTTACGTTTAGCAGAGTCTATTTTCGTTGCATTACTGTTTCTGCTCCGTTCGCCAGATCTACCTATACTTATTGGGTCTTTCTTCATCACATATTGTTTCCATTTTGATATTTATCTAAACGTTGTCTCCTCATACACACCCATTAACTGGTGATTTCTTTTAAATACCAAACATTCCAGTCTAAATGTTGTATATCCTCTCCTTACGAATAACGTTTGTAATAGTTTTACCTACTTCAATGCTGTTTGTTATGTTATAAATTAATATATTGTAGATCGAATTTTGACTTCAGAATTGCAAAATATCACTTCTACTGTCACACGACTTTTAAATACATTATATTATTCATATAAAATGAGGTGCTGCTATCAACTTTCTGTTCATTACAATAAACACATAAAATAATTTCATATTGATTAAATTAATACAATATTATTGAGAGAAACTCTAACAGAGAAGTCTTAGCTTGTTAGCACTGAACTCGTATGAAGAAAATCAAAAGAACAGTTGCTCATTTACGCCAAAATGTCAGTGCCTAGGGTCAGATACCTGTCGGGGAGCAGAGGAACCTATGGACCGGACAGAGTGAAGACCTGGAAGTGAGTGGTCAGCCCAGCACCAGGTATGACGGTGAGGAAAAGGATATCAAATGCAGGCGAAATGGATGAATGGAAAGGTGATGATGGAGCAATTGGTGGAATGAATGAGGGGAGAAACCGGAAAACCCGGGAAAACTCACCCAGATCACTTCGTCCATCATGGATGTCTATGTGGTAGGCGAACGGTCTAACCACTCGGCCACGGCGCCGCCCCAAAATTATCTCTGATAGATGGCTTCATAGTTTTTAAATATATTTCAAGATGCAGCTTTAATTAATTATGCCATAAATCCAACTACCTTTCATTACATTGTTGCAAAAACTTTGGAGTTAAGTATTTTATTTCTCCGTTTTCGGTTATGTCATTCACAGATAGCTTTACAATACGTATATGGATCATTCTTAACGATATTTTGGTTATTGTTATTACTTTTTTGCTTTACTTGAAATACCTCTATCACTGATAATCTTTAGACGTAATAGAAAGAGTTGGCAAAACAAAAGAATGTTGTTACATTACAAATTCTGTCAATGAGTTCAAAGGTTTACATCATTTGTTGACATGTCTTGAAATTAACATCGCTTGGTTTTATATACAAGGATTATTCAATTTATGTCCAGATATCTAATTAATTTTTCATACAATAACACCGATTATGATCCTAAATAATATATTGAATCGTGTATATGAAGCCATAAAATTGAATATCCGCACAAGTTTTAATACATCTATCATATATCTATCGTTTACCATCATATTATCGGGAAACTGTTTGTGCCCATAGTATCTAAATAGGGTTACGAGTATGTTAAGAGAAGCTTATACTGCGTTATTCATTATATTAGAATTGCTGTTCGGAACACCGAACATCATCTTATTGGAATTCAGACTTAGTTATATGAACATGACATATTTTCATAAAGAAAAAAAATGGCATCACAAGGTAACCTTGAGTGAAAATTCATGACGTTTAAAAGTATGTCGAATTTCTATGTTAATGTCAACCGAAGTAATCCTTGAATGTCGCTGACCGTAATTTTTTAGAACATTAATACAAATTAAATGCCAGCACTGACTGTATGCAAACAGCAAGGACATCAGCTTGAGTGTTGGAGAGCATTTTCTTTTAAAGTGGTTGGGGTCGAACAAGGAAGGACGGTCCAGCAGCTATTGCAACCACTGTTCTTATGCAAACTGTTTTTTGATCCCTTTCCGCTGAATTTGTTAGTTTTTTAGTCCTTTTTGGCACACATTTTGTTTAAATACTCCCGTAAATTTAAGCAGAAAGGGAGCGATTAAATGTAGTGTACATGACATTTAAAGCCTTTAAAAATGATGGGATCTAAAACATTATAATGCCAGCCTCTGATTGAAGTTTTGGGAAACATAAACCTAAAAGTCGTCAATTGGATCATTTTTTTAGTCCCAGGGTCCTTTATGAATAACTTTACATAGTGTGTACTTCCTGATTACATAGGAATATGATATTTTTAAAACATTACATGTGAGTCTGGCACACAACTGTCCGGGAACAAAATGGGACCAAAACGGGAAACGAGTTAAAACATTGATTTTCTAATAGGAATATGCGCAATCTACTGGAAGGTTTCCGAAACACGGGAAAGAGTAAGATGAATTAAATGAATGAAATAAATTAAATAAATTAGTGTCACTTCATTTTATTTAAAAGCTTAAGTTTCAGGCGCATTAGAAGTTCCTTCTTCTGAAGACGCGACCTTTAATGGTCTTATTAGATCCAGCGTACTCATATATAAGTAAGACATCCAAAGGAGGACATGCCCCTTAACAGCGCATAAAACTGGCAACGCCAGCAAAGCAATATCACTGTATTGGCTATACCTATGTTCATTCTTATTTTGTAGCTACTATAATATTACAATTTTTAAAAGTGTATTTTAAAATGTTTGGTTATGTGTATTGCAGACTTGTACGTGTTTATTGTGGTCGCAATAAAAGCACGAAGAAACTGGATATTAAATAAAGGAAATTAAAAAAGAAAGAATATAAAAACCTTCGGCTGTTTTGGGTCGGGGCACTGTTGCTAATGGCGCATCCAAAATGACGGCTTTACATTTCGCTCTATGTAATCATTTTCTGATCCTTTCAAGCAGAAAATGAACAGTGGTGGACTGCTTTGGTTTTTCTGCAACCTGTTTCAGCCAGGAGCAGTCTTTTTTCCCCAAGGTCTTATCAATGTCGATGTTTTCGTTGTTTCTCGAAATGACCTCTAAGTGACTAGGATGCATCCAAGTCTCAGCGAAACCCAAAGACAGCTCTTCAATAACAGCGATATCAGAAATTGAAGAACGGTCTATGAGCGAGAGGATAACATGAATCCACGTGGAGGCAGTTCCTGCTGAGAACTGTTATGTAAGATGTTTTACTCAGAACGCTGGTAACTGTGTCATAGCGGAACTACAATTAACTAAATGTCGAAAGCATAAAATAATTAACCTCAAGGTGAAGTCAACCTATTTCACACCGGTAACATTGTGCAACAGCTCTTTCGAGGGCATCAACCAGAAAGGAAGTGTTCAGGCTGGGTTATGTCATTTTCTGATTCAGAAGATCATATTCTTCTTTGTAGACTACGAAGACTGTTCTGAGAAACATTTTCATGGGATGAGTGGTGACGAGATAGATAAAGAGAGAGAGAGAGACAAAGAGAGAAAGAGAAATGCAGAGAGATATTTATTTTTTACTTAGTGCCCAAGAACATTGAATTCACTTTTTGTTTTGTCCTGCATCTCCAAATTTTCACTTTACTATATAAAATTTAACATGTTACATGCTCACTTTTTCTCAAAAATGAAAATCTTCATATTTTTTGTGTGGTTCCCTGAACTACACTAATTGGTGTAAATATTTTCAATGAAATCCAAAGCAGTTGTGTTGTATGTATCACGAAGCACCTCTTGGTTTCCATTCCGGTTATATTACTTGGATAAAGGCCTTTTCTTGTGTTTCCCTTTCCTGAGAGGGTGAACTTCGAGTATTAATTTCATTCACTTCCATTATAACATATTTAATTAAAACATTCTTAAGCTCACAAAGAAACTAAAAGTTTAAATTTGTCCAGCTGAAACATATAAGTTCACTGAAATTGTAATACATTTTGAACATGCCTATAACCTCTTTTAATTTATACTATGAAGTTATGCGAAAACTTTGAAAATGCAGATGTTTTTTATTGCAAAGCTATGCCGTTTCATTGGGTAGAAGTTTTCAATGACAGAATTTATTTGTTTGTTATGACTATTGATCTGGTCTGATATCAGTCAGCTGTTAACAAATTTCAGGAATAGCATGTGAATGTGAATTCTTTACATATTCTCCGTGTAGCAAACATTTTGTAGCATTAATTATTCACTTACATTTGCTTTATAAAATTCAAAATAATCCTATGATCTCCTATCGATGTGCAATCAAAATAGCAGAATTTGTCTAAATAATACAAGTTAAACTAAACAAGACTGATTGTCGCATTTTACTATAAGGAGTTTTTAAGATATATCAAAACATGAGGTAGGTCAGAAATACCACTAATTGAAAGGAGGAGAAATATTCTTGTGTGTATAATCGACGTAATAGTTATTTTTATGATCGTCAGATATGTGATATATGTAACCAAAAACAGATACCTACGTGCATTTATTTTATGGATGAATGTTGCTTATTTTTCAGAAGAAGTTAAACGAAACCCACTGAAATAACATACTGAAAGCTTCGTCTTTTGTTCTTCCCTACTCTGAAAACAATAATAAACTGCTATGGCAGACAAAAAACTGAACGGTGACATTACAGTGAGATTTCATGGCATAAACACTGCAAGTCGTAGCAGGTAGTCGTATAAAATATTACATATTTAAAATACTTAAATCACTAATAATCCTTTAATTTGTATGAATAAAGTACTCTTAATTATAGATTAATCTTGTATAACTCATAAACCTTAACAAATACGGCAAAGACATTCTACACAAAAACTATGAAACTCATTAAAGCATACATTTCGTATTAACACTTTTGTGCCATTAACGATCTCCGAGATATTCTTTATTATTAATTTTCAATATTAACCCAATATTTAATTGCCGATGCTAAATCTTCCTGGACCTACAACTGAATAATTGTATTTCATAAGCTACTTCTGTAAAACAAGGTATAAAGCTCAAATAAAGATAAAATTAGTACTACACAAGAAATTGCTGGAAAGTGAGTGCCCGTGTGTTATATTCTATGTGGTATTATTGTATCTATGAAGCCTATTGTGTCTCATTTGTTTGTCGATATTAAAACACAAATGAGTTTATGGGAGAACATTTAATAGAAGTTGAAAAAGCAGAATTTTCTCTAATTCCAAGGGAATATTATGTTAATTATGAGAAAGTATAAGGACGATTTATTGACTGGATGGATATAAAAATTGTGATTAGTATATCGGAAACATTGATGTTGACAAACCTCTATTTCAGAATAGGTTAATATTATAACGTTCTACGACTATATTTGTTACCTACCATTATCTTATGCCTTTTCTAATTTAACTGTGCTTTATATTGCATTTTTATACTATGGCGTGCACGGTATGTTATAACTATGCCATTTGTACTGTAAACTGAAATATATCTTACAAATTAAAAAAGAAGTTGACATTGACGGGTTACTCAAGGTTGCAGCCTTTAATGTAAATATTTATGACGTAATTTGCTACTATGGTAATTTTATAAAACTACTTCTATAATTTAGCAAATTATTAACGATTTTGACGAATAATAAAGACTGCTTGAAATTCTGGCACAACAAAATTAAAAATTTTTGTCAATTAAAGAGTAGAATAAGCTTTTGTAACCATGTATTGTAGAGTAAGTAGAGAAATTCATGTTAATCTAACGTGGGCCTTTTATCTTAAAATCTTTAACTGGATACTTCCAAAAGCAAAACATACAAATTTGAAAGGCATAACATATAGGCTTATGCTACTCATTTCAACTGTATTCGCAGTTAGGTAAGGTTATCCAAAAAACGCGATTAATAATTATGCGACAAAAATTATGTATTTTAAGCAATATTAATATGCTTGCCTATTTCAGCCTATTTTCGGGACGCTACAGTCAAATTCAGCTCCTTCTCTTAATTTACGCAGCATAAAGAGATTATCAGATGAATCATCGCAGCAGAAAAAGATGCAGTACCCCATAAGCAAAGCAGAGCATTGAGTAGTAATAATACAATTTGATAAAGTAAGCGAACGAAAATAACCAGTGTCCATGGTACATCTAGAGTATGGCGCAGAATAATAAAATATTTCTAGTAAAAGATTCCTGGTGCACAGATGTCATATTATATGTTTAATGCAATCCAGGGAGGAGCATGAACTTAACATTTGAGTTTCTGGATTGTGCAAGTCCTTCTGCCAAAACCAAATATTTATTCTTATTTTCTGCCAAATATTTTCTCAGCGTTGCACTACTTTGTGAGTGGACTGAAAGCTTGCTGTACCTCTCAGATATAACTAGGAATTTAGTTGGACATTACAGGTTTTTTGGTTTTTGCTTTTTATTGGGGGTATTAATTTTCTCTACTTAAATTTTTTACATGTAAGCTGATGATATTTACATTATACATATTATATTTTGAGCTAATAAATTTTATGAGAAATTATTAAAGCATCACTAAAACATTAAGGCTTACCGTATATTAATGATGTGAAGAATAGGACAATTGCAGCTAATAAATCTTCGTTTAATTTATTACAATGTGTGAGGTTTAAGTTAAAACATAACCATTATTCTACTAGCTGAGGGTTCTAGGAGGGACGGGTTCGCTAATAACGGTCCAAGTGCTCAGAAACACTGTCACAGTCAACCTTTACTGCCTAGTCTCTCAAAATCAGTTATATTTTTGAAATACGTAAGAGCATTTGCAGAAATATGGAACATATCCTGATACGTTTAGCCGTCCTTGCCTGGCATTGATACAAGCGGGTGTTGGTAATCAGGAAAATATTTGCAATCCAGAATTTAAACAGTAAGTTTCAATAGTAAAGGTTCTGAGATTAGGCAGTTAAGGATTAACAGCTGTCGTGTGGAATATAGTGCTATCTCTTTCTACTTTCCATGTTACAACTTAAACCTCACACACTATAAACTTTAACGCTTTATAACAATGCTACTCTGTTACAACATAGTTGTCTAGAGAATCGAACATGGACCTTAAAGTACAAACATCTGTATCATTATCAGTTAAGCAATAAGGGCTTTCATTTAAAAGTCTCTAAAATCAGATCTGAATGTACATATAGTCTGACGTATAAGTGCCGGCAAAGAACACCAAAGAGAGTTGAGCCACTCCCAAAGCTTATTTTCTACTCCAGCATTGAAATCACCATACAAAAGGCCGCAATCCATACCTGTTCCTAGAACAGCTGCGAGTGTGAAGAGACACACCTTCGTCTTCATTCTTACTTCCTCGCACCAGACACACTTGTGTTAAAACACGCAACAGTTGGTTCCTGGAGCTCTTTAGGATGCTGTCTGTTCTTGTCGCTGCTACCTCTAGACCATTCACAAAGCAACTTGTTGATCAACTAAGCTGAAAGGCAAAGCGCGCCCTTGGTTTTTCTGAAAGTTTACCGCCTAGACAGCAACACGCGATTGGTTGTCTCCCTCCACTACCCCTGACGTCATATTAAATCACGAAGAGACCACATTACTCTCCCTCCCACTCGTGGGAAATCGGGGCAAAACCTTCTCGAGCGTTCGTATACGATGGATGATGTTTTCAACGCACTGAACCGTTAATGCAACAAAAATGGCGCTAGCAGCTTCCTAATACCGCGTGAGCTTGGTATTCGTTCCGCCACAAAATTTAGACGATTCTCCTAGATACATATTCTTTTATTACAATGCCTTTCTTAATATTGCAAAGGTGCTAAACGTCCTGTAATCCATATTCTTCTATAAAGATCATTCTTCAATTATGAGCCAACTAACTATTACAACCACTATCTCATTCTTACTAAGATATATCACTTTTTAGTAATACATAACAATGGTAGTAAAAGACGTATTTCAACAATGGACGTTCATGCCTATAATTTTTACCCCCTTCCTTGTTATTCAATAAATTATTATTACTGTTAGTGTTATTGCATCTTCCCAGATAATATCCATTATATTATGAAATACAACTGTTTTTATGCAAATGAATCTGCATTAGCAAGGCCTAGGTCAAAACATGTTTTACTGTATTTATTCTAATATATTTATACGAATAACAATAGCGTAAATAATAATCCCTTGAAGGGAGAAAGCTCTCTCCCAAAAGTAGGGTTAGCTTAGGTTCCTGACACACATTTGAGCTAGGTCTGTTGTGTTAGGTATACTCATGTTGCTCTACTTAGGCAGTGCATTATTAGATTGTTTATCATTACGTTTTTAATCTATTTTCTTTTCATTTTAGTTTTAATTGGGAATTGCGGTTCTCATATCTCATTATATGTTCTTAAGTATTATTCAGTGATCATTCATACATTACTTTTAATTGTGAAATGGTAATTTAAATATCACGGAATTTTTATTTTCCCTAGATAAATCAAAACTTCTATCACAAAAGGTATTGATAAATTAACGTATATATCGGTAGCTTAGTACCTACTATAATAATGCACACGTGTGCGTTAGAGAGCAATACTACTGACCAATGACTCACTGAGGAAATGATTCAACATCCTTTCTGACCTTTTACAAAAGTGAACTTCTCTATTTATGTCGGTCAGCTTTTGTAACTGGAATGGACATATTTCCATAAAACTTGTGGTAAATATGATATCGTTTCAGGTAACACCAAACAGCGTTATGTTAAATAGCAAATAGTTTTTCATACAATTTAAGGGTAAGCTCAGAAATTTAGGTCCCACATTCTGTGAAATGTGGCTCATTAAGGGTTAGAAGAATAGTTAAAATACTGTGACAAAAGACGGCAAAGTCCAATTACTTTTTCTGTCACTTTATTTTTCCTCTAAATCCGAAGCACAAAACACAGTTCTCCTTTTTCGGTGACAAAATTTACACTTCTTCGTGATCTGAAAACTTACAGCTGTTCTCTTCTTAAAACCTTGAGACACAATTCTCTCTCGCTCTCTATCTCACAAACAGCTGGCCTTGATACAATCACTCAACACTCACTAAAACTGCTTCACTTCAAGACTAATTACGAAGTGAAGTATCAAATGTCCCAAACTATCTCTTTCTACATATATAGTTCTCTCACGACGACACATACACAAACCAAGAATAGCGTAGCACAGATATTTCTCAAAATTCACAAGCAAGCCCGCAGCCAAAAGCCTTGTGAACATTCTCGCAACCCCTTTGTTCTGCCCTGCTGTTGTCAGTCACACATTCACAAGTAGTTAGGCAGCTTCGATATACTCCAGCTACTGCTGCTTCAAAACCGAAATGGTGGTTAGAAGTGAAATATATAAATACTATTCGGGATATACAGGCATTGAAACATATGTCATCTTGGTGCCTGAGCAGGAATGCTTGGAACATCTTTAAGAATCTTAATCGGAACTGAATTAGATGTGCCGCCGGTGTCTGCTGGTGTAACAATACATAGAGCCCAGAAACATACTAGAACATGGTTTGGCAAAGTTAAAGAGCTGTTTAATGATAAGAGAATTAGTTTAAATGTGGACACCAGGCTATACATTAATGAAGGGACGTAAAATAATAAGACAAAGGCTAGAATATATGGGTGCGCAAACGTTATATTCCCAAAGTTTCTACAATTAATGGAAATTCGAATTCGGAAGAGAGTTACATCTTAAGGTTTGTAATAAGAATGAGAGGGAAGGGGTTGCTTGGTTTCATATGGGAATATGGAAATTGAGGAATGAAAGAAAGAAAAAATTTGTTGAAAGAAGGATGTCCAATATGTAATGCGAGGGAAGATGAAATGTTGAAATATTGAAATGTTAAGACACAGACCACAGGAGGAAGAAATTGGCTTGTACGAAATGGTTAAATATAGATAAAGAGCTTACAGTTGCAAAAAAGTTTAAATACTAGTTAGAACTAAGAAGTGTAGGGAAATGTTGATGGAATGTAAGAAAGAAAGGAAGCGATCAGTGCACAGGACAGTGGAAAGATGAGACTTTTATAGTTTTAAAATATTGATTTTGTTATTATTGTGGCGTTGTGTATTGCCAATACAAGGCAAATAGCCTAGCATTAGCCTATCGCTTTTATCAATGAATTAAATTAGACTAAATTAATTTGAACTTAATCTTCAAAATGTGAGGTTTCAAGTGATGTAACAATTTTATGAACATAAATGTTATGCAGATATAATAGTATTTTTAAAATGTAAAATAAATATATATATATTTTTAGTCAAAAAAAGCTTAAGTACAGTGAAAAGATCTAGACTACAATACAACCCAAATAATGAAATTAATTTCAGGCAATATAAATGTACCACTGCTACCACCTGATTACGAATTGTGTTAGTGCTGGCTTTTCTACTATTAAACAAATTCACAGATACCCTGCATATTATGCTATTTGTCTAAATAGTTCTTTTTATATTTTAAAATAAGTCAGGAAAAACGGTTGCCTAGAAATTAACTCAGCGATACAATATTTGTTACATAAAAGAAGCCTTAAAAGCACCCCGGTGCTTAAAGCAAATGTTGATATTTGTGAGTAATGATCTCATGCAGGGAAGATAAACTAAGTTTAATAGTGACGACTTTCTCTCCATACAATTATTTACATATCATATAGGTACATTATTAATATAAGGGTTCACTAAGCTTTCTTTTCTAGTCAATCACGAAAATCATTTTCGAGAAATTATTATGTACTTTCATTAGGTATTATGCGCAAAGTTCACCAGAAGATACTAGTTTAAGTAGTGGCTGTAATTTACTGCTGTTTATATGACCTCATAAGGAATGATAAAAGAGCCACTTAATATTTTAAGATATTGTGTTTAAAACATCGGACATTTCAAAATAAATATAGTAAATGTTTTGGAAATAGTTAAAACCACAAGTAATTTAAATGCTGTCACAAAATTACAAAATCTTTTCAATTACTTCTACTTTCACTTTATTCTTCCCCCAAAATTTTATCACACAGTTCTCGATGTTAAAACAGTCTGCAGTCTTTGGTGATATTACAACTCTTAACTGTTTTCTTCTTGTAGCTTTGACTCAGTCCTTTCACTGTCTTTCTTCACTTTCTCTGTCTCCCATGCACTAACTCCGGTGACACAATCACTCCACATTCATTAAAACTTCTTCACTTCGACGTGGCGTACCTTTCACAGCAGTCTCGCATTCGCCGACCAACTCAAAAACTGCAACTCTCTCTATTGTTTCATCGTCTCTTTATATAGCGGGGATGACGTAACACGGACTTTTCTGGACTTCCAAAAATACGCCGGCGATGACATAGCCAGATCTTTCTCAAAGACTCTGGAAACCATGTGTGTTGTCGCTTGATTATGTTAGTCTTGTTCGCTCGCTTGAGTGGTATGGGGAAAGCTTTCGGCCTCTGTTTGTTCACCGGCCTGGTATGTGATGTGAAGTAGCTCGGCCCCAACGCTTTTGTTGTGCACCCTGCCCGGCGTCACACTAAATTTTATACGTTATGGATATTCACATTTTTCTTGGAGTATACGTTGACCCGTGTTTGAAGGTTTGGCAATTAATCAAATCAATGAAAACAAAGTCTTTAGCGGCCGTTTACAATTCAATATTTGATATGTATGCCATTTTAATTAAAACCATTAAAATTGCCTTAGAATAAACAATAGTGTAGAGCTTTTCATATGTAATATTTGCTGGCATGAAGATATTCTTAAAGTATTCTTTTTTATATCCGTAAACATGAAATTTGGTATTTATTGGGCTTATGGTTTGGAAATGTGTGGATGCTTCCAAAACTTGCTTTGGTTTCATTCCTTTTTCTTTCGTTGTGTGTTTAAATGGATATCAAAAGGTATATTTTCGGCAAAACATCGACTCGAATTGTTTTGGCCGAATGTAGTAGGTACTTCCTCTATGGCGAGCGATACAAAGTAGTTCGAATGGAACCTTTTCTAAGATCTCTTTAAATGGAGCAAAAATTCAGTTCCAACGCGCGCGCAAACACACACATTATATATATATGTGTGTGTGTGTGTGTGTGTGTGTGTGTGTGTGTGTGTGTGTGTGCAAGCACTTACACACGCTCTCTACTCTCTTAAATTGCTTTACTTTTTATAACAGGATGTTTTAAACTGGACCTTGAAGGACAACGAAGGAAAAAAAAAAAAAAAACACGTTGTGGCCGGCGCAATGGATTTCGAAGCCGGAACCTCCCGAACGCAAAGCAATCTCACTCAGTACTTATAGACAGAGAACTTCCCCCTAAAAATGAATTGATTGGAAAACAGAACTCAATGATGATGCTACTTTGAGTATATCTTGTATATTGCTAAATAATTTTGGCATGTAAACGTAAGTTATTCATTTTAATAGTTCAGTAAGAATTGAACCGAATGATTATCCAATAAGAAAATGTATTTCAAACATTTCAAATTGTTAGAACTAGTTGACCTTTCCGATCTCCAACCTTGACATTTGGTAAGCATTTTGTAACGTCGTATGTGTACCACATAAAATGTGGGTATAAAATATATTCGCCGTCGAAAGAACAAAGCATGGCTCTTTGCAAACTTGTACTACGTGTAATATATAGATTCCAACAGGAAATGGAATATATCCACAGAAAGAGAGGGAGACCGCCCAACCGAAGATTTATCATTCCAGAGTGAAGCTAGCGTTATCCCTCTCCACTTCTATTTGTGTAGTAGGTTTCTCTTCCCTACTCAGAAACGAGGCCGCCAATCTTGGCGAACAATGGATGTGCGAAGGCAAACGACGATAAATCAAAGTCCATTAGAGTGGAAGGGTGGTACGATTTGATTGACAGGCCTTCCTTCCCTCAAGCGCCACTTCTGAATGCAATAGTCCATAATCTGTCAGAGAGAAATGTATAGCTCAGTTCTATATGAATATCATCGCTCGCTGTCCTCACAGCTCGTTCATAATTGCTTTTTTGCTTTACGTTTCGCTGAGGTATTTGAATTAGAGACGAACTTAGCACAAATTGGAGTCTTTATGCATACAAACTTTGGCTCTTAGCGGGTTTCTGGGTCACATCCATCAGCCATAAAATGCAAATACCCTGTTCTTTACTGTGCTCTCAGGAAAGTGTTAGACAGAAAGGTTAAACCCTAATGTATTTGACAGATGTTGATATGTTTAAATATTTCTAAAGTTTCAGTATTTAAGGAATTATAGTACTGTGATAAAATCGAAAAAATCAGTCCGGTTACTTTGTATCACTTTATCTTCTAAACTTTTCCCACAAATACACAGTTTATCGTCGTCGTTAACACAGGCTAGTCTTTCGGACTATCACAACTCAGTTTTTACTTATCATAACATTTCTCAGTCCTTTTAGTGTCTTTCTTTTACTTTCTTATGCACTAATTACGAGGATTTGGTCACTCGTGACGCTTGTTGAATCGTTTTACGGGTACCCACACGACGCTACACATGCACAGCTGTCTTACACTCACCGACACACTCGCCGACTCATGTTCGTAACTCAATTCCAAAACTCACTGTTCTGTTCTTCTCTAACATCTTCATATTATGGGAATGACGTCACACGGACCTTTCTTGAGTTTTACACACACGCACTGGAAATGACGCAGCTAGAAGTATCGTGAATGTTTTCGAAGCCCTTATTGTTCCTGCCGCTTCGATTTTTGACAGTCATGCACACACATCAGACGCACGAGGCAGACCGTCTTGAATGTCTTTGCCCGCAGGTCTGTACGCCATGTGGAGTGAAGTATCTTGGCCCCGTTGTGTTCTTTGTTAAGCACCGAACCCCACGTCACAGTATTTCATATTTATGTATCTAATTGTATAACGCAATTAATATTTCAAACATAAGGATTGTAAACCATTATAAAAGATAACATGATTTTGAAGTCGAAACATTGATATCTTATCACTTCGTAACCTTTTGAGTATGATGTTCTCTCCAAAAGTACTGAAAATTACAAATATTTTGAGTTGTTTAACTACACATGCGGGAAAAGCATTGGGAAAAACTTCGACACATGGCAAAAAGGAAAAAGAGAACAGAATGGGAAATATCAGCATAAGTCCTAAACCGTATTTGATTATGCACGTGCTATTAAATCTTAAATGTAATTATACCCCAGCACTACTTGAGCTTGGAGCTCATGGGCATCTCATTTCTCCACTCTAGCTCGGACTTGGGCTTCTACGTGTTAACCAAATTAAAGTGTTAGTGTCAAGCCAACTTTGTAACTCAATTTCGTGTTACAATGTGCAGCCAACTTAATTATCCAGGTGGGAGATATGAGAAAATTTGCGCTGCAATGATACTAGAGCAGAACTGCAAGAGAAAATTCAGAAGAGAATGATTTATAATGTATTCCTCTGGATCTGCAACCAAACACATTACTTTTATACCACATTATTTATTTTATCCAGGCTATTGTACCCCAACCACCATTATGCGATGAGAGCATAACTCAAGTTTCATACGACTATTTATGCTCAACTATGAGTGAAGTATTTTTAATATTTTACACTGCATGTTGTCACTGGTGTCCAACACACTAATCATGCATGTGTTATTCGATTACCCATGCCAGAATAGCTATCTGCATCTTCAACTGTTTGCCTTGATACAATGATACAGACACTACACATGCTAAAACAAAAAGTACACTTTTAAAAACGAGAAGACAAATTAAATTTATTGAAATGTTATTTACAGTATTAGCGCCAATTATTAAATAGAGTAGCTTTATTTTACACGTGGGGTTAGATAGTTTCGCTTTCAGCTGCGTAGGAATGTACGCAGGCCGAAGTGTTGATTGCTACATGTGGATATCTTGATTGGTGGTTAGTGTGTTGCTATAAACAGCTTTTTGATTGTTGGGTTAGCAGTGTCGCTATGAACTAGTGCACCTTTGATTGGTGTTGTTATAAAGAAGTGGATATAATGATGTTCATTACAGTGGCGCATAAGCGCTACATAGTGGAAGGGCATAAAGTATTATTATATTGTAAGTTTTACAATGGTAAATACTCGTAAGCCATGAATGTCCAAACTGTCATAACTTACGCATGCTTTGCATATCACAATTTATGTGAATATTGTAATTAAAATCACTTTCTGGACCAGAAAATATACGTAATTATTTTTCAGCATTATAAGAACTTATTTGACAAAAATATATATTACATTCACATGAAATTCTCCACTCACTGTCTTTGCTCTTACATAGCTTCTACAAACTGTCCTAATGAACCTTCTGTTTATGTTTTAGCTAATCCATTTCAGAAACAGTTTCATTGCACGTTTCGTTGTAGGTTCAAGAGGGATGCAGCAAACCGAATGGGGTCAGATGTTTAAAGCGGGTCGCTATATCCTGGTCTTAAAACTCCATACGCTTTCTATGACATGACGAGAGAGGACTATGACAGTACTAGAAATGACAAAGTATTGAACAGTTATAAGCATTCACAAAGTATATCTTGGAAATGCACAATGATGCAAAAACCAGCGTATTTTAAAGAGATCTACAGTTTTTTGTTTCTCTTCTGATTTACCAGTTATACACAATTGTACAAAATTCCTGCCAAATGAAGACTTCACATGCTGTTCACAGAGAATAGTCAAATCTTAAATACTCAAGATTTAGTTTAAAATAGATATACAAATGTTTTAGACATTTTACTTGAAGCAAAGTATTTACAACTATTTTATAAAAAAAAAAAAAAATATTTTTCTACATAATAAAAACTGGCATATATTAACAAAGCCTGATTCAAAATATATCTTGTGTTCATCTGACCTTTAGTTTCTGAATATGTTTGTATGTTGGAAGACACCCGCAAGGAAATAACTATAACATTTTTTTATCAGTCAAGGTCAAAGTGGGCATTTGCACTGAAAAATCAATATTGAACTTAGCGATTTTACAGAGCTTTCCGTTTTCTTTCGTTACTTCTATTGAGACTTCTCTGTTGGCTTCCTTTTCGACCAAAGGTTTTCCACTTAATTTAGAACCTTGCCTTCCTAAAGCTTCCCCTTAATCCGAAGCATATCACTCTGGCATGCTTGTTGTTACCCATCTCGTCGTCGTTGGTGTTATGGTGTTGATGATTTTTGATAATGTTTAATGGTCATTCCCGCTACATACTGCACCACAGGCGGTGACACTAACGATACATGAAATGCAATTACAACTTGAAAAGTTCCATGGCAAAGCTTAGAGTAGTGATGATCAGGACCATCCATACGGGGTGGAGGTGGTCATGGCACAAGCTGCACCTCAGAAACATTTCTGGTTCGAAATTTGGGGCAATACAAAAATAAAGAAAATTAATGTAATTGATATAAACATATTTGTTACAAACTTATTTCTATTCTGTAATTATTAAGGTGAGTCGAAATGCCCTATCTCTCCAATGTTAATAGATGACCCATTATTTAGTGCACTTTAAGATAATTAGCTGAATTTTTAAGACATGTTCAATGGTATTTTTACAGTTGACGATGAAACAAAAACACATTGTATTCATCAGAAGTAAAGTTATAATGTTTAATGCTGTGCCTAGATCTTTATTAAAATATAAGATGTTTAACATTAAAAAAACTAACTAGTATGCCTGATACATAAAACCTTTTTCATTAAAATAGCTTAGAGATAATGGGGCACATGTGTAGACAATTATTAGTTCTCCATAAATTGCAGTTAAATAAGATGGAAAACCCTAAAACCTATATGCAGCTTTATTTTAAATAATAATTTTAATGTATTTACGATTAACGTACTGAAACTCATACGAAAACGAGTGAAATATTCATATGGAAGTAAAACCTGAATTTGAAATATCACAAAATTCACCATTTCGGCTCCTCTTAACACAGTTTGTATCTTCAAGTTTAGCAATCTAAATGTATTGTATCAAAAACGTGGAAAAACTCGTGCAAACTGCAATTAATTGATGTCTAGCTCATAGAAAACATTTGTGTGTGTGATAATCCACTGCATGATCCTGTGTAAGATGTACAAACACTAAGTGTTTAACAGGAAGCAAGGGGGGGGGGGGACAATAAAAGATAGGCTGTTGCATGACAATTTGTAGAATAGCTCTTAAAACAAATAGTGATGGACAGAAAAAGTCTTGTGATTGTTACACATCACTTTCTGAACGATTCGCTATGACGCAGCTTCTAGAAATCTTATACTGCATCTCCCTTCTGGCATCTTCTCGGCTCTCGATGTCAGATTCTCGCACATGCCACAAGAAAAAGAGAATCAATAATTTGTATTGGAATCCGATTCCATGTCTGCCGTCGTACATTATGACTGATCACCAGAAGGCTTCCATTTATCGGCTTCGGTGGGATGTAATCAGGGAGCCACGTACAAAATGATATGGCAGAGAACTTTAGAGTTTCCAACATGTTCCCCAGATACTACTACAAGTTTTCAAATTTAACTAATTTGAGGTTGTGATAGAACTCTCCACGTCTCACACTAACGTGTTTTCAGAGAGTGAAAATACCTACCTACATATATCGACAAAAAAGACTGCAATATCAGTAGAGACATTGAGGGGAAACGAGAGGTTTACGTTGTTCCCTTTTCAGCTACCCTTCGCTGGTGACATAATATATATGAGGCCAGGGAAGAATGGAGGGAGGATTCCGGTTGGAATCTGGTCAGCACAATTTTGTAGGTACCGTCACGTAGTGAATCCTGAAGAAGCCCAACATGGGGTGGGGGGGGGGGGGGGGCGCGAAACGTCGACATTCATTATAAAGAAGACGCGGCCTTCGCCGGAAGACTCAGATATGGTGGACACCGGACACCAAAGCCTACGTAATATATATATACTTTATTCAGATCAATAATGATGATGATAATGATGATGATGATGATAATAATCCTATTGACAGCCGGATCAAGAAAAAGAGGAAACTACAGTACGTTTACTACAAAACTTGGCCGGCATGTGCACGGTCCGTGTGTCCTTCACTACACTTCCCTTCACGCACGTGCAAATCGTCACACGTGTTTCAGTCTTACTTCTGTTGAGTAGATGTTTTGTGTTGTTCTAATCCAGTTCACACGTGAATAACATTAGGAGTGTGTATTGATCCAGATAGACGGCAATTCCAACATCTGCTGTGGTAAGCCACGTTTTATGTTTATTCTGATAATTGTTAATGTGATTTGAGATTTGATTTGCGTATGCCGGCCAAGTTTTGCAGTAAACGTACTTTATTACTCCAGCGATATTTAGATTCGAATATAAACCAAACCCTTCTAACAAAATAAGAACAAAAATAAACATGGCATATATTTAACATATGTTTATTTATTATAGTCTAAAACTTGATACTTCACTCCTAATTATAGTTTAGTTCTTTGCACTATATGAGGGACTGAAATGTTCGCGTTCATTCCTTTTCTACCAAAAAATAGTACATAGAATTAAACGGAGATATTTAATTAAGGGTTCTCAGTCTAACAGATATTTTAACTCTATCTGTATTGACATCATCAGCCCGTAACCAACTTCTATCCACTGATCGATAATAAACTGTAAGATCGGCTTCCAATCAATACAAAGGGATTGTTAGAACCAGAAGAGAGTATTCATAGGACACGGTAATGGCGTTTTAACATTCCATTATCAGCATTCCTATTACCGCTTATATCATTGGTATTCCATGCACTGGCATGTACACACACATTATTACAAAACTACGCACATAATAATTACGTCCTCTTGGGTAACTGCTATAAAAATCGAATCACCTTGTTATAAATGAACACAGCAAGAAAAAAAAAATATCTCACATAACACATTCACACAACTTTCTGATGAGATACTCACACATATCTGTTGTAATTATAGTGTTCATATAAAAATGATTGTGTAACAAAATTACGTTGCTCAAGATATGTTTTTACTTAGGAATCATTTATAATGAAAGAATATTGCGGAAGCAATATTTTTATGCTTATTTGTGGTAACAACTGCTTGCAATAGAAAGAAAAGAACAAAAAGTGGAACACTGTATGCTCTATTTGGAATTTCTTATCCACTCAAACAAGTGAATAGTAACAGCATTTCAAAAATGACTAAGTAGTGACATGGACGAATAATCAGAAATCACTTATACCACAAAAATAGGTATTTCAAAGTCTTCGTATAGTGACCAGTTTTAAAAGATTTGACTAGCGCTCAAAGTCTACTGTGTTCCCGTTGCACCTATAAGAATATCAGCAATGCGATAGTTTCTACAAATGTTTATCTCGGCTAACATGAAGATAGAAGAAAAAAGGTTTGCAGCAATAGTTAGTACAAGAGTAGAGGAAGTCATGTGAGTGAGTCATTAGATTTGCTTGTCATGGTTTACTAATTACACGAAATTCTAGAAAATTCATTCCGAATGAAGCGGGCTTCACGAGCTATTCCCAAAAAGTTCAAATTGTTTCTTATTAGCCTTGTAAACATAAAATATAACATTTTAATCAAACTCGTAGAACAGTATACGAGAAAATAAAAAGAGCAAAAGTAACATAAAGAGTAGATTTAGGTGGACGGGTGCTCTTGAAAATTTTTGTTTCTCATCCTTGGAATATGCCCAGCTTACGAGAAGCATCAAGTTTGGCATTTATATTTTCATTTTTTTAAATGATACTGTTCACAGCAACTCATGGATGAACAAACCACTACGCCCAACCCCCCACACCTACACGCATATGCGCACACAGCGCGTATTTTCGCTGAAACCTCGATATCGAATTTTTTAATGGAATATTATTTCCTGTAGGTAACAGGCAGAGAATGTAATAGCACATTCTTCTAACCACAAAAGAAAGGGCTAAGTTCCAAATGATTGCTAGTGGTTTCACTCATCTTTTGTTTTGAAACCGAGGCACATAAGTAACCAGTGTTATTTATAGCCCGCTTGTAAATCAGTGGTTATAACCTTCAGAAACGTGTTCAGCATTGTCTTATAGGGAATGACACGATATCCTCATATTACAACACATAAAGTTAAGCAGCAGTACGTTACCAAGAAAGAGGAATTTCATTTGGCCTTCATGCATAAGCTCATAGCATTTGACTTTTTCTGAGAAAGATATAACAGGTTAAGATAAACATTGCAGTTCCTCTTACGTAAAAACTCAAGTTTTTCCCAGTCGTCTAATTATGAAGACCTTTCTTCATTCTTCCCCTTTGGTTTGAAGGAAAGTTCTCTTTAATTTACGTCTTAATGTCGATGCATAGGGAGATTCCTGGTCATTAATGCTTAGGTTATCTAAGAAAGATCCTACCTCTGATAACCACAACTCAACAAGGTTTTGGAAACTGGCAAGTAGTGAAGTAGTGCAGTAGTGAATTTTATTAAAAATAATGTACTGATTACATTTCTGAAAACAGAATGTTTGTATCACATTAGGGAAAAAATGTATCACTGTCTATGTTTATCCCTGCATGGCAATCTCGCCTCATCTGCATCTGGACGCATACGTATGTGTACTTGAATAAGCTTATCTGACTAGAACTACCGACCGTGTGTGAAACGGATGACTGCAGCTGTGTTTATAGAACCTTTCTCGGAATAGGAACCAAGGCTTACTACCATATTTTAGGCAAGACGGTTCGCCCTGTGATTGTTGTGATGTGATCGGCTTGATGTCAAAACTGAACATTGTATACAATATTGAAGATTGGAGTGTATATATTCTTCCAGGATTAATGTGATGCGATGTGCTACCTCACAATGGCAGTAAACTGCCATCTGTTCCTGTGACCCATGCAGTTGTTATGAAAGAAGCAAACGAAAGTATGTTTCCGATTCCAGTATGTTTCTGAGGCCATTAAATACAAGGAACATAACTGGTGTATTTGTGGTGGTTTAAAAGTTATTGGACTTCTCCTAGGACTACAAAGTGGATTCACAAAATTGTTCCCTGTGCTTGTGGATAGTTGAGCTCTCTTTGCACAAAAGAAAATCCCAATTGAAAAACTTCAACTGCTTTAGGATCCGGAGTTTAAAGATAATGCACTAGTAAATTTCGCATGTAATTTTTCATTTTTGTGAGATAGATGAATAAGAACTTCAAATGTCCGAATTGTGTCGGAATTCTGTCAGGTGCATTCAACCAAATCCGTGATGTGATAAAATTAGGGAATTCATCAAGACTTACCTCACTAATGGGCCATTATTTCAGAATAAACGAGATATAGAGATCTGATGTTTTAAGGATGTTTACCTATGCAATCTTCGTGAGTGTGCTATTTTTTGATAATACAAATTTAATAAAATTCAAAATGATATGATTTTCTTAATGAACCTCTAAAATTTTAAAATTTACAAAATCAACATTTTATTATTTTTTTACGTTATATACAAGGGAAAACTCAATAATAAATTTTTACATAATTACAGTATTATCTGAATTGTATGATATCAATTGTATGCACATATGCCTAGTAGTATCTGCGCTAATGTAGCATTAGTAAGACATCCCTTAGTATAGTTTGAGCGAAAGTCGGATTTCCAGTTCCTTACAAAGCGACCGCTTTATTTATGTATCAAGTTGTCGCCGAAAGTCAGCTATTCCGATCGTTACAAAAGGATCGCTTTATTTATGTGTCAAGCTACCGCAAAGCTAGAATCAAAGAAGCCGAAATAGAAACGCAAAGAACGGCTCAACTATAGGATGCGTATCATAACAAAAGAACTGAGGGTGATGGGAAAAAACACTAATGACAGATTCGAAATCAGCATGGCCAACTTATTATAAATCAGTCACTTTCAAGTCAGTTCCTCAAAAGTTTAAAAAATTTGCACAGTTGTGTAATTGGTTAAAGGTCATTAAGTACCTTCTGAATGTATGTGGCAATTAAGGAAGTACTTAACCAATCGGAGTGCTGTCTCTATGAAGCATCGTATCTAAGTGGGTCATAACCTCTATTGCCCACATTTAAGTCAACAGGAAGGTTTCTGGCTTAGGTTGGCAGTCCTTGGCCGCATGCATTATGGCTGACATGCCAGAAGCCAGTCTTGGCAGTTGGGATCTACCATCTGCTGAAGATTCCTCATTCATGGCCTTTCCCTTCTTTGTGCTATGTTATTTAAGAGGACACTGACATCAAAATGGTCCAAAGTGTAATTTTTTTTCAGAAATCATTCTTTTGAAGAAGTATTGTCTTCAATATGTCTAGAATATGGCCATCTGGAAATTAGCGTATTTCAAATTTATTTATACGCTGGCAATGAAAAGTGAGTGTGGCAAATGTGTCGACTTCAGTTCGTAGCTAAGGCCAAGTCTACTTACATTTTAACGACACATTTACTTTTAAACTAGAGATGTTTGCTGCTCATATTGCACGATTGATATTGTTAAAAGAGAAATCACTAATAAAAATCTTACTAACCAATCTAGAAAAACTTAACTTGTGTGTTTTAGATCCGTCATCAGTGTTTGCGTATGATGAACCGTAACTTTTCTAAAATATCTTGTATATTTCACGTTATAAATCGTGAATGTTTTCCGTTATTAGAGTATGGGTTGTAGATTGTAAATTATAATATCACCTTAATCTTTTAAAGTAACCAATCATGATAGAAAGGACTTTGAAGAGAAATCTAAATTAACACATAGGAACCAACAGGTAACTTACGTTGGCAGCTCAAGTATTAAGGCTAAGGAAAATTGGAGCAGATATCCATGGCAAGTCAACGGGCAGGTGCTGTAGCATCAGCCTGTCTTACGCCACTGGCTTTCCAGCAGAGGTACTTGACATATGTTCCTGGAGGTGCACGCCAATACTGTGAAAGGAGATACAAAAATACATCCTGATAAACTCTGACAGCCAAACTGCACTTTAACCCTTCAATACCCACACGTTTTAATCGTTTTTGGTATGGCAATGAAACAAATGTTTAACTGCTATCACTTCCCTTAGTACTGCAGAACTTCGGTGGAGTGACAGGACTTGAGTGGAAAATCAAAAGCTGATATCCTAGCAAAGAAAGAGCAAATCTCCCCTTTGTAAGACCAGAACCTATCTATGGTATAAGTAATTTAGTCACAAAGACACAGTTAAATTTGAAAATGAAACCCTGAGGGAATGAAAAGCAATTTCCACTAATAAATTTTACACACAAATAATTAATAGCCTTGTGAAAAGCAAAATAATTCACTAATAGCCTCAACAAACCTGTACTCAGACCACTTTACCAGTTTTATAACTGGAAATGGCAAATTCAGAAAAGATCTTAAACCCAAGGAGCTAATTCAAATCCTTATATAATCTGTGCTTACGAGCCGAGGAAATGGCGAAGCTTGTTCTACTGAAATGTAAGGCTATAGAATGAGAAACGTACCAGATTGTTGAAGTGAATGCGACACAGATGCTACACTTAATTGGAAGTATACATTAGATTCTTAGATTAGAAAGCATATAGCTCACAAAAAGCCTTCTTAGGCTAAGGTTATATAGGGAACCTTGTTTCCAAAAATAGTCATAGTCATAGTCAGTCATAATAACATCTTGCTCTGTCCCTTTCCAAATATAGGTGACTTGCCCTACAAGATTAAGAGTATGCGATTTTTCTTTTCTGATTTCTTTAGCAAGAAATCATTTCTCTGATTTCAGAATCGATTCCATTAAGAATGTTAACATTATCTTTCCATGTATATGTGACTAACTGCTTAGCTTAATCTTCGTAAAAATATATTGTAAATAAGCTGGATAGAGGCATCATGTTTTATCGAATGTCATGTATTTATGAGAACTTCTAATGCAGAGAATGTTCTGTGACTGTACTCCATCAAATTTTGTCTACTCCTTCCCTCTCTAACTCTTATCCTCTTTAGTGCACCCTCAACAATTCGTCATCAAAAATTAAAACATTACAGAAGAATAAAAGCGAGGATGTTCAACGTTATGTCAAAATCTTTACACAGAATATACATAATATTCAACTTCCTCTAATGAATGCAATTGTCGCAAAGCTCCCTTTGCACTTGTATAGTGTTACAATGAATAATGTATCTCAGCATTTCAGCTGACAGATATTGCCCCTGAAAGAATGCTAATGCTTCATTCACTACCTATAATATATCAACGAGGAGTTATGAGGTGAGTGCCGCTGTTTTCTCTCTTTAGCAGGATATCAAATATCTTTTTGCGACGGAAAATAAGCGCATTTCCTCGAAACTTTACAAGGAAGGATGGCTATAAGAAAACCAGTGCTAAATTCACCTTTGTCGTAAAGATTAGCAGTAAACTTCAGAAAAACGAAAAGACAAAGAAGAGAGCTGGTGGAATTTTCAACCTAAGTATAACTGAAGACTTTTATACCATATTTGCGGTCTTAACTGCCATTGCATTCTATAACTAAGGGTTTCAAATAAGTGTATGTGTGAGTTTTTGAAAGTCCTAAGAAGCCTAACATTTTCATTCGTAACTAAAGTTTAGCGTGCAAAGTTTAGTTGCGATTTGTTAGATGGTGACATTTCTGCAAGAGTTTGAAAATATGTGCAATACTTAAGTTTAAGGTGCCTACCTATAATTTTGGTGAAGTTATATACGGTGTTAAAGGTATAAGTGCAGATATTTTTTTCTGCTAATTGAGGACAGTGTATTGAAGAATATTGCATCAATATTTGCTTCATTTGCAAACTTATAATTTTACTTATTAGGAGAAGTATGTTTTCAGGTTGGTTAATATCTACAAATAGGTGTGGCACAGAGGCATCTTTCAACGACTGGTGTACCAGAAACGAGTTTTATCTCAAGGCCAATGACTGCACGCTACCTAAGCCGTGAAAGAAATTCCGATAAACTGGATAACCTCCTCTCGCGTATCTATCTGGTCGCGAGGAGATGATATTGGCTCGGTTACGCATTGATCACTGCAACTTTTATTGGTCTGTCAAAAGCTGTTAGTGTGTTTTCCTGGCGCACCTTCGAGACTCTCTGCAACTCCCTGCCAGACTTGCAGAGGTCCTAGTAGACGATAATGAAGCGTTCGAAAGAATACTGAAGTTTTTAGCAACGGTAAAGGTACACCTACGGATTTAAAACTTTACATGTCGAAATCTTATATCTTTTCAACCTTTTTACAACTTTGTTATAATTCTAGCTTTTGCCTCATGGTTTGGTTGGTATGTGTATACATATATTTCCTTTTTTAATAATAGTTTTATTTTATATTGAAATTTGTCTCTGGCTTTTCCCGTTATCCATTTTATAAGGGCGCTGATGACCAAATAGTTGAGCGCCCTAAGGCTACGTCGTCGTCCTCGTCCTCGTCGTAGTCATCACCATCGTTATTATTTTCGTCATCATCATCAACTACCTAAGCCAGTTGGTCACGCATTGAGGTGTGAAGCAAGACGAATAGTCTATTCGACAAGCGTTGATCGTTTCGCTGCGTAGTTGCGACGATGCAAAAAACATCATGTGGGTAGTAAACTTTGTGCTAACTGGTGTCCACGGAGCGTACTCTTTCCTTTGAGCAAGCATCCGCGCCATCTGTCTGGCACCACGGAAAGCCACGAGATCTACAGGAACATCTAAAAGATGGATATGAAACGGAATTAAATAAATTATGAAAAGAAAATCTTGGCGTTTCAGATACCACTTCAGCATTTTCTTGCCGATCAGGAAACCCGCGTAAAACCCAGTGTTAGAATGGGCGATTGATGGGAATCAACCTTAGAAGCTGCAAGTTATTGCGGGGCAATATTGCTCTTTTGGAACCTATAACAATTTATACACACAGCAATATACATATTTCATTGATTCAGTCACGTAAAACGCACAGCCTGAAGCGCAGTAAGGTGAAAAAATACAATTTCAAACAGCTGAAATGTGGATCTGGAGGAGAATGAAGCTTGTCAAATGAGCACTTAAAACAGGTAATGAAGCCGTCGGAGTCGACGAACAAAGAGCAGAGCGGAAAATAACGAGGAAGACGAAAGGAAGTCAGAAATTAGTTGAGAAGAAAGCCCTTGATAAGAGATGCTCTTGTTGGCCCCCTGAAAGAGAAAAAGGTTCCGGGTATAAAAGATGCCTCAAAAATTAATGAGCCAATTTGTTCGTGTGGGGAGATGAGGAGCAAAGCATAAAGGAGAAAAGAATGCAGCAGTATAAATTTTCAGGAAGGAGGTACCTTTAGGCAGGAAAGTATATTTTACTAATTCCGAAATTTCGTTTTGACTTATGCACAAGCACACACGAAGAACACTCCCGCAAAGACACAGGAACACACACACACTTACACACACACACACACACACACAAACACACACCAAGTGTAAAGTACAACTGACCCTAAATTATAATATCACCGATAGCGACAGCACTACAAAATATCCAGTGAACTTTAATCAACGCTCGACACCTCAACTGATTGCCTCGAGGTAATTCAGCTCTTCAAAAGTATCAATACGTATAGCAATATCTTATATAAGTCTTCTAATTCCAATTTTATGTATACAAATAATTGTGAAGTCAGGATACGACTATTAGACTATAAAAAGGGTTACAATAAAAATGCATTTAGGATTAAATCCACATAGCTTCTACGTAGGTAGCAAGGAAGAATTTAGAACTTCGGTTTGACTCATGCAGAAGCACACACAACACAACACGCACACGCACCCATGCCCACCCACACCCACACGCGCACTTTTTTTAATAAAATTTCGTCGTATCAGAGGATCTCAAAAGGGTATTTACGATGAAATCTACATATCCATATAGGTATAAAGGAAGAATTTAGAGTTTTATCTCCGTTTAACTAGATTTCTAGAATTTTTCGTGCAATGCAATGGGTTCTATTTAAATCACTTGAACTGTGAATACACCCCAGTGCATTGTTACATGGCCGACCACTAACTTTAGGAATCTAAAACGGTCCGAAACACAGGAAACTGTGTTAAAATTCTTTCAATTTTTGTAAATTACAGCACTTAAACCTGATAACTGAATGAAGCTCTAGTTTCTAATGAGTGGAGGTCGTTGGTAAGAAACTTAGACGTTTGTGCAACACTAACTATTTAGATGTGCTTAGCGGGTCTAAATGATTTGTTCTATATGTTGTTTTATTAGTTAAATACATTGACAGATGCAGAGGTAACATTGTCATTAATATGTAATTTAAACTTAACACTTGCGATTTCTCGAGGAAGTATTTATTCCTCCCAAAGATTGGATATGCACGTTTTGAGGCTCCTTATTGCAAAACACTTAGTGCGCGTGTGCGTGCGTGCGTGTGTGTGTGTATGTGTGTGTGTATGTGTGTGTGTGTGTGTGTGTGTGTGTGTGAACAGCATAATTAGAGAATGAAATTCTAAAGTTGGTACTTGTTCGTCGTCTTCCAATAACGTGACTGGAATATTATCAAGCAAATCCACCCCCTCCCCCCAAACGAAGCGACCATTTTTATTAAAATAACATATGTTTAAGACATTTCCATGACAAACAAAATGTGTCTTACAGTTTCTGTGAATGTCCTATGAAGGCTTGCTCATTCTGAATGGTTTATATGTAACTGGTAAACTGGCAGACAATGACTTATTAAAAAATAGATACTCTTATTACGTCGAAATTGTTTGTGGCGTTAGCCATTACCGAAATATTCCTTGTTACAAGATTGAATGTTCAAGTAGTTATACATTTTTTAAGTAGTAGGTCAATTGTTAAAGCTTGAAGCTTCAGTTATTTAGAGTGATGACCATTTTAAAAAACTTTCTTGTGGCAGTGTGTTGAAACTCATTACTTGCATATTCACTTGATATTGTGGGTGAGCACTTTCATCTGGTGAACGACTGCAGGCGAGGGTCTTCGAATGCGCACACGATCAAGTCAATATTAAGTGATGAGTTTCAGCATGCTGCCACAAAGAAATTCTTTAGCAGGTCAATATTTGGTACAATAAAAGCTTGTCTCGATTAGCAAGGAATTGGTAAACAAAAGAAAAGGGTTTTGTAAGAATAGTGAGCAGAAAAGTAACTGAATGAAAATCAGACTTTCAAGGTAATCAATATTGTTTAAAAAATATAAGACTGTTTATTATACCAGATTGGCCCTAAAAGCATTAAAAGGTTTTATTTAACATTAGTTTATCAGAAAAATAAGTAGTAAAGGCAATATATTTTTACTTTCTCTACTGGTAAGTAGGGGAAGTATTGTATTCCACCCAAAAATTCGATGTCGAGATTTCACCGGAAATATATGTTTTGAGACCCCCTGAATCAAAAAAAAAAAAAAAAGCAAGCATTTTTAGATGAAGGTCCGTGTGTGTGTGTGTGTGTGTGTGTGTGTGTGTGTGTGTGTGTGTGTGTGTGTGTGTGTGTGTGTGTGTGTGTCTGTCAGTCTGTGGACAGCATAGCTCAAAAACGAAAAGTTGGTTAAAAACCAAAGTTGGTATTTAAATTTAAAGTCTTTCAAGGATGCGACACGACGATTTTGAAGAAAATAGCCCCACTCTAAACTACCCTTTACATTGAAAATTTTTCGAAAATTTTGATTTTCTTGAAAATGGCTCTAACGATTTTGATTAAAATGTCATACGTTTGAGATATTTTTATGACAAATGAAATGTATATCTTGAATTTTCTGACTATAGCCCCTGTAGTCGTATTTACTCTGGACGACTTTTGCATAACTGGTAAACCGTTAGAGATAGACCAAATTATACTATACAACAAATGTAGATCATGCTAAAATACACAATTTATGTCCCAATAAATTTTCTTGTAGGGTGAACCATTTCGGAGATGTTCCTTGTTATGTGTGTGAGTTTCGGAAAACTTAGAAGTTTCGTGAAATGGATCATCGTTGTTCTTTTTTTTTTAATATGTTAAGTGTGCAAAGACAACAGAATCTCAAACATTTGACTATCACACAAAGCCTATTGTATTCTAACATTCCCCTTGCACCTACAAGGAAATAAGCAATAAGTTGTACAAATGTTTATCTTAACTAACACGAAGAAGATATAGGAATAAGAGTTTGTAAGAAAGGTTAGTACAAGAGTAGAGAAAGTCATGTGAGTGCAACACATCAGATTTTTTATCAGTGCTATGCTTCGCACATTTATAAAGCTCTCTGGAGTTTATGTTCTTCTTAAGAACTTACACTCTTAAATACTTATGAAACATATATATGGTCTATGGCAAAATGATTTTCCCTAGGCGAGAGTAATGAAGCTTCTGGTAAAAATGCCGATTTTCCCCAGCTTTTACACCTTTCATGCTTAACACCTGAACAAAAGCTCATTTGCTTTACTAGCGACATGGTGCATGAACAAAGATATTACAAATGCAGCAGGTTTGAATGTAACGAACTTCTCGCGTTTTCCTCTCTCACTCACTCTCTCTCTCTCTCCTCCATGATTAATAACGTCCATTAATTTCCCTTAATTAATATGCCAGCATACTCCTCGTGCAATGACTTCCGTGTACCTATCCGGCTTGCTGCGCCGCTGCCTGTCTAAAAAGCCAATCTCGTCATAAGGCATGGGACAGGCATACATCACAAATCACAGACTATAAATAATGAGAAAACAAAAGCGCGGCACACGTTATTGAGGTAGCGGAGGTTTTAAAAGCCCTGTAACATCATCCTCTTTTGTTTCCAAAATATAAAATATGTGCATATATTGTGCTTCGTACCGAGTTTAATGAGATCGATATTTAGATCCAAAAACTTGTTAAGATTTGCATTATCTTCACCATCTATTACTATTTATTTTCATTCCTGTTGAGCAATTGTTCCAAAAATGCGTAAATATTTTGTACTAGTGATGGTAAACATTCGCCCAAAAGGTGACATTTAGGAATTAAAATTATAACAAAGCACAGTGAATCTTGCAAATAATATTAGCAAATCTAACATAGAATGTATCTTATGTATCATGCAGAGGAATAAAGCAGCAATAGAGACTTTCTAAACAGTCACACCATATGCACGGCCTCCTTCCTAAAGTGCGAAGTGCTAAAACGAAATGGCATGAAATCAATAAAATCAGAAAATTATAATACTAGTGTGACTCACACAAATTTCCTTGAAGTCACCCTAACTCAGACAATACAGATTGCAGTTTCTGCAGAGATCGAAGCACGTGACCTACTGTTTTAATAGCTATTTAATAGTTAACTGGTTTCTGCAAGCATATGTTCAACAGTGGACAATAATAGAAGATGTTTATTTAGAATGTTCAACAAGTAATTAAAAAATATTAAGTTTTCAAGCATTAGCGTAAAACAAGCAAAACATTCAGATACAATATCAGGTGGCTGAGTAGAATACAAACATTGAGGACAAAGCTTAGATATGTCAATATGTAGGTGTGCAACTATAAAATGATACCAACAGTAAAATTGCAAAAATTGTTTGCAAAACAATGACGTTCCAAAGCTTAATACAGCTGTTACTTAAAAATAAATTATTAATGATCGATATTAGGTAAACAAAGAGTTAAGATATTACAAGACCAGTGCCTGTTTTTGAGCTAAATGAATTAAAAAACAGAAATTGCAAATAAATTACTGCCTCACGTAAAGAGGATGTAAGGAACCAAATTTGCTAATGTTAAATTACAGAACAACAGAGTGAAGAATGTTGGGACGAAAATCTTTCAACACATGTTTTGGGACACCCTGAACCTTAAAATAAAATCAGAAAAAAAATCTGTGTGTCAGCGCGCAAATATCTAACTTTGTATTTATGTTCAGTACCTTTCAAGGATGCGACAAGGTTTCCAGGAAAATCCCCACTCCCCAGGCTGCTCTACATTTTTTGATTTTTATCAAAAATAGCTCTAGAGATTTTGATCAAAGTAGGCTATGTGTAAGAAATTTTTATGACCAATGAAATATATATTTTGAAGTTTCTGTAAATGTCCTCAGATGTCTGGATTACCTTCGCATAACTTGTAAGCTGTAAGAAATAGGCAAAGTCTTACTAGATCTCGTTAAACACACAGATTATATCAACACATGTTTTTGTGGAGAAACCATTTCCAGAATACTTCAGGCCCTAATGACCTAGTTGTGGACGGGACGTTAAACACTACACACTCACTCACTGACTCACTCCCTCCCTCCCTCCCTCCCTCCCTCCCTCCCTCCCTCCCTCCCTCCCTTCTCCATTTCCTTTTTACTTCTTTGAATTTTCCAATACCTATACTTTTGTGAAATGGGAGGTCATTATTAATTTATTTATCTCTTTGCCTTGCAAAGATAACTGAATGTTAAAATTATCACATAGTGGCCAGTTCTTAAAAGATCGCTTAAACTCTACTGAATTCCCGTGTTGCACTTACAGGACAATTGACAATAACACATATTAATCTGGATTAACATGAAGTAGATAGAGAACAAGCGTTAATAAGAATAGTTTTACAAGAATAGAGGAATTATGCGAGTGCAACACATCAGATTTTTTATTGATCACGCTTTCATTAACGAGATTCGGTTTTTTTGAGATACATATATAACACAATTGAGCAGAGCTCACACGCAACATCCCTATACCATAGCAGCACTAATTTATCATTTATTTCCATGCTTACGTCAGAAGAAACCTTACACGCAAATCGTGCGATTGAACGCTATAGGTAACTCGAGTCATTAATCCTATCAGCTTGGGCATGCCCTTTTGCACCAGTTACACAAAATTTCAGTAAGAGAAGCTATTTCTGTAGCCTCCGTCGTTTTACATGGAAGATTAATTATATTGCATTTGTTTCAAGTCATTCATCAATGTTATACGAGTTCAATGGAGTTTGACATTAGGTAAATGTTGGAACCTATGTGAAGATAAGGCATTATTGTGATCTAGGGAAATGAGTAACCTTTTTTGTTTTCGGAAAAGCACCGTGTCCGCTCATGGATATCCTGTAAATACCTTATGATTGTGTGTTATGCTTTTAAAATTCGCAACTCTTTTACACAGTGGGCAATATATCGCACGCGAAGTGAAGAATGCTTCACTTCTTCTAACTGCTCCGCAGTAACATGTTGGGCTTACATTCGGGAGGTCCAGGTCCGATTCCCACTTTGATTCTGAGTTTTCGTGATTTTTCTTGGGCTGGGATGGTTTCTCATCTCCTACAATTTCCTTTTTATTTTGTTACCTTCTTATGTATCAGGTTAGATTCTAGATTTCGTGGCGTATGGTGGTGCCACATAGATGGCGCGTATGCTTACTCTTCGTGAACACTACAGGGCTTCTTTTGTCCACGGGTCGTTCATAGTTCTCTCTAGGTAACTCCAACAATGGCAGGATCTTCGATCTTAAGGATTTCCACGCGTCTCTGTGGCCCATCTGCCTCAGATCTGCAGCCCCCGAAGTTTCTTCATTTCATCCCTTCCTCACAGGGAATGAAAGCCAAAATAGATACTATATGTAGATCGTAGTGCGCGAGGTGTTCGCTTTCATTGCATAACCTTTAATTTATATCTACATATGTTTTCAGGCTAGTACTTCTCGCTGTTTCCCACTGGAGCTAATCAAAAGAGATTCTCCAGTAACGTAACAAAGCATGTCCATGACCTGCTTGATCATATGTTTAGCTAAAGACTAATGTATAGTTGGTGTAAGATGTTCCCTAATAATAATAATAATAATAATAATAATAATAATAATAATAATAATAATAATAATAATAATAATAATAATAATAATAATAATAATAATAATAATAATAATAATAATAATAAAAATAATAATAATAATAATAATAATAATAATAATAATAATAATAATAATAATAATAATAATAATAATAATAATAATAATAAGAAGAAGAAGAAGAAGAAGAAGAAGAAGAACAAGAACAAGAAAAAGTAGAAGAAGAAGATGTATAAAGGATATAAAATAAATATTTGGCTTTTAAGTTCCATCCTATCTAAACGTTAGCGTATTAGGAAATACAATAAACCTCATTGAATGACCTCACTGCTGAATTTCTTTGGCTCAGAGTCAAGTACTTTCATATCTTTAAGCTTGCAAACCGTTCACTTAAATTGACCTTGTGTATTCAGAATTGGAATTGCAAATACTCTTGTTTATTGTCTAAAAGATGGTTTTGAAAATGTTTTTGTCTCAAAAAATACTAAAACGGAATTTAAGATACTGAAGCCAAACTGGAAATGTAGGAACTGAGGATAAAAAAGCTTGATTGGAATATAGTTTGTATTTTTTTATTTCAATTTGTAAAATCTGCTTAAAATAGATTATCAAATCATTTATAGCTAAAATTTGATGAAACTATGTTAAAACTATGACGGTATAGTAAATGTTACACAGGCTGTTAGAGGTATAAGTGCAAATGTTTTTATAATTAGATGTTGCACGCATCGTTCTTGATCTTTTTTTTTTTTTTATTTTTTTTTTTATTTTAATTCGTGTAACAATTTTCCCACAAGCCAATCTCAATATTTGAGATGCTTTTTGCATGGTCATAACTGCACCGCAAAATAAATGCCTGTAGTGTAATCTATCCGGTTTGCTTCGTAGCTCAATATGTGACCTACTGGCCTAGATAGCGTGAGGTCATTGGTCTTTTAAAAAACGTTTCCGGTACACCATTCACTATCACCAGATCGGCCCATTCTGCGCCATGCCTTCTGTCTTATTTACCAACCTGAAAATATACTACTCTTAGCAAGTAAAATTATAAGTCCGTAAATGAAGAAAATATTGATATAATATTTTTTCATTACCCTGTCAACTACCTGTAAATATATTCGTTCTTATACTTCAACATTATTATAAGCATCTATGTAACAATTAGTCATGTTTCTATTGTAGATTTGTTATCAACATCGGAATCCTGAAATTATACAACTATTAACATAAACTTTACAGGTTATTTATAAAAATCCAAGGCAGACCTTGTGTGCAATATAAATATTTCAAACACTAATATTTAATCGAAACTGTTGAAGGTTTTATTTGAGAAAATAAAAAGCAATGTAATATTTCCCATGTAAAAGGTGGTTTTGAATAATGGGTGTTGTTACATCTCCATGTTGCTACCTCTAAACCAGCTGCATATAATTATGAATTTTGGTATTCATCTCATTTTGGCTACGTTATTCATATCTACCAAGACAAACTGCGCACGTACAAACAATATTTTTCTAGCATAATATTTTTGGCTTCAGTGCACCTCAAGAAGTGCTGCAGTGAAATTCCGATATGAAATTTTTGAGTGGAGTGCCAGGTTTTCTCTATTGACAACAGGTAAGTGCAGAAGGGCGTACAAAACGAAAAATTAATGAATTTGGTTTTGTTCAGCCACGAGAGGTTATATACTGATGTGGAGTGAGCAAAATATATATTTTACTAAGCAAATAAAGAGTATCTTAAATGTGCGGAATATAATCAAAATCCCTGGAGCTTTCTTTGAACAAATAAAATACTGGAAAAACGATACTTTTTGAGTTTAACATATACTGAGGAAAATCTGTAAATAGTTTTAGTGACGGGACGGGCCAGAGTGGAAAAATTAAAGGGTGGTTTGGTGCCGCATGATGAACTTAAATATCAAGTTTGGTGTTAAACCTAGTTATCGTGTTTAGATTATGATGTTCATAGACACAGACACAGACACAGACACAGACACACACACACACACACACACACACACACACACACACACACACACACACACACACATAACGCGCGCGTGGACCTGTTTCCAAGAATTCTTTTGTACTTAGGGAGTCTCAAAACATGTATTTCTTGTGAAATGTGTTTAACCCATTTGCAGGTAAAGCACAGTGCTTTCTCTACTTACTGTAGGCAGGCAACAGAGAGAGTAAATATGTTAAGAATAGATGAAGAAAATATAGACACAGTTTTGCCAAGAGTTCGCTACGCGCATCGACTTACCGATATGCTAAGCCCCAAACTTAGTAGTGAATAGGAAAAACGTTTTCTGCACATGGCAACTTGATGGCACATGGCCAAGAACTTAACAAGAAACAAATGCAGAAACTAAATACAATTTGGTAATGGACCGCTAAACATAAACAACGAAATAATCTCTTGTTCTGTTTTAAAGGTTGCAGATGTAAGGTGCTTGGTACTCGCAAGTAAGTCACTGTTGCGTAACATATTTAACTGTTAGGTTGCTTACATTCGGCAGAAAAATATTTCTCTTTGCCCAGAAATTCCATGTTACCTTTTCACTACAAATTGAAACACATATTTGGAAAGACGTTCTTAATCTGTTAATTTGTGTATTTGTTACTCGAAATGAACTCTGCACAGTTAGCATACTTTCTATTAGCTAAATCGGGCTCTCCTATTTTTTAAGCAATTATTTTCCCCCAAAAGTAGAAAATAATTTAAAGGATAAAATATATACTTTGACTTTGCTGGTAACACTATTTGGAGCTCCTTCTTTATCTGCAGCACGGTTTAAGCCATTTAGGTTTGCTTCGCTCTCAAATCAAAACTATTTTGTCCCTCTTCTTGGCCTATCTATTTAGTTTTCTTATAGGTTTATAGGCCACAATTAATCTGCGAATGCGATAATTATCTATCGTTTCTACTTGGTCCCTCCAATTATTCGATAGTGGGATTTTTGTGCATTAAATTGAAGATCTTTAACTTCTTTCTTATTATTTCCTTTTGTTTTTCTTCCTCTGTCTTTTAAAGTATAACCAGCTACATGTTTTAAAAATTGCACCCCTCCTGCCTCAATTTTTCTTTCTTCTTGTTTCACCCTTGCCCGACATTTGGATCCATATAGGACAGTCATTACCATACAAAATTTTAATTTTGTTTCTCCCCCTGTATTTTTCAGGTTTATTTTTATAGTACCACGAATCTATTAATTTTATTTCTTATATCTTCATTTTTGAGATATAACACATTGCACCCTAGCTACTAAAACACTTTGGCCATAATGAGAACTGCAGAAAAAAATTAGAACAAACATTTTTTATGCTGGAAAACTTACTTATAACGCAAAGCTCATTAAATAGTAAGTTTCTGTAATTCTATCAAAATTACCAATTTTGTAAATGTTTTTTGTGTTTCATTTGAATGTTTCAATGTTTAAAGTATTACACCTTGAAATTTTAAGCGGTCAGTCTCCTCAAAGAGTGCGTACGGATCATTAAATCATTTATCGACTTGCTTTTCTAACATCCTACTCTGTTCTTAATTTCCTGCATCTTCGTGCATCTTAAACAAAATGATTATATAAGCTATTTATAGCGTGTATATCAGTGCTTTTGTGGAAGTAGAGGGAACAATAAGTGATAAACTCTGGTGGTAAGGAAGATTTAGGAGCTGTTTTCAGGAAACGATAAATTTACCTTATTTTATGAAGCATATCTCAGGTGAAGCTAGACATCAGATTATTGATTAAAGTTACAAACTTTTTCAATGTACATAACTTAGATGGAGTTCCAAGTGCGTTACAAAATTTCAGAAGTGCTCCTTGAAAATCCTTAATATAGAGATTATGTTACCTAAAGTTTGGAATAAGTTTGCAACCCGGGTGTATCTTGCTCTCTCCATCGACGGCAAACTTAGATTACATCTAACATCCTCCGAAATTACAGCACCGGCTGACAGAATGTATTTCTCTTTAGATCATAACTCAAAATGTAGTTTATTAACTGAGATTACTAATTAAATATATGTATAAAGATGAAAATGCAAATGAAGATGACGGACGCACCTTTTTCTAACAGTCTTGAAAATGCGCAAATAATTATTGACGTCTACATTGAAACACGAACATTATTTGGCATTATTATCTTTATCGTTCGTCTTTATGTGTATGATAAATGTGAATGTGTGGTTTGTGTGTTCCAATCACACTAAATCGTAACAAGAAAGCAACAGGAAGTGGTCATATGAACAATAAAACTAAGAATGCTAGGCAACTTTGTGTTTATACAAAACAAAAGCTAACAATTCCGAAAAGTCTGATGTGTTTCATTCACGTGACTTTCTCTATCCATTCGCCTACAAACTATAGCTGACACAAAATTTAATGACAGGTGGCAGGAGCTGCTGGCAAACACAACATCGAATCGGAAGCTTACCAGTCCTTGCGGTGTTGTATAGCTTAAACATGCTGTGAAATATAAATAAACAATTTGCACCCATAAACTTTATTTGCAAAACAGGAAAGAGAACAGTAATGGCCAGATATCAGCCGCCATTGAATGTTGTGTCTACTATAATATTACGAATGTTTCTTCTTTTTCCTCCAGTTCATAATATTTCAAATAAGGTACTACTCCGTGTTTTTTATATTACCTATTATATATTTACCATTATTTATTTGCGTTTAGTTAATATAGTCCTTTTATAGTAGACTACGGCATCCCACAACATTTGACCTCGGCTATAAAAATCTTGTACGTAGAAAATAAAATCGCTATTGAAATGCGTTTTAAAATAACACAACATAAAATGGGAACAACAAACAGAAGTGTCAGACAAGAGTGTCTTTTATCACCTTATCTTTTTTATTAATTTCTCTACTACGTATAGTAAAGCAGAGGAAGTATTGTACTCCATCCAAAAATTCGATGTCGAGATTTCACGCGAAATTTATGTTTTGAGGCCCCCTGAATCCAAAAAAAGCATTTTCAAAAAAAAAAGGTCCGTGTGTCTGTGTGTCTGTCAGCCTGTGGACAGCATAACTGAAAAACGAATAGTCTGTTAAAAACCAAAGTTGGTATTTAAGTTAAATATCTTTCAAGCATGCGACACGAAGATTGCTTTACCCTAAACTATGCTTTACTTAGAACCATTTTCAAGAAATACAAAATTTTCGAAAGATTTTCCAACGATTTTGATTAAAATGACACATGTTTGAGATATATTTATGACAAATGAAATGTATATCTTGAATTTTCTGTCTATAGCCCCTGTAGTCGTATTTACTCTAGATGACTTTTGCATAGCTGATAACTCGTAAGAGATAGACCAAATTTTACTCTACAAAAATGTAGATGTTGCTAAAATACACAATTTATGTCTAAACAATTCTTTTAGAGCGAACCATTTCGGAGATATGCATTGTTATTTGTGTGTGTTTTGCAGAACTTATACTACTGTCAAATGGAACATCGTTACTCATTTTTTATAGGTCAGTCGTGCAAACAGAACGGAATCTCAAAGCTTTAAAAGATCTGACCATCGCTCAAAGCCTAATTTGTTCCCATATATTCCCCTTGCACCGACAAGATAAACAATAAAATAATTTGTGCAAAAGTTTACCTCAACTAACACAAAAAAGATATAGGAATAAGAGTTTGTAAGAATGGTTAGTATAGGAGTAGAGAAAGTCATGTGAATACAACACATAAGATTTTTTTTATATTGATGAAGTCGTGAAGGAATGGCAGACTAATTTGGATAGACATTTTAAAATAAGAAGCAAATACGTAGACACAATGTTATTTGCGATGATCAGATAGTGACTTGTGACTCAAGACAATCCACAGAGTCACCTTTAATTTAAATAAAATAAGTGCAACATATAATTTAGCAATTTCAGAAAGTAAAGTATTGGAATTTAGAGAATGCGACATCTTAAGATCAAAAATCGTAAATGATAATACAATTTTACCACTAAAAGAGCTTTAAAGTAATACACGAAGTGAAACCAGAATGGAGTTCTTAACTAATGGCTGGTCCTGCTTTGATGTATGGATCAGAATGTTGGACCCTTACGAAAAGAGAAGATCAAAGATTAGAAGCGACATAAGTGAGATTCTTAAGGAGTGTAGCAGGGTACATCCTACTGGATAAGAAAACAAAGAAGATGTAAGAAAGTAATGAAATACCTTCAGGCTTGCAGATCGAATTAAACACTACAGGATCACCTGGGATGGATTCATTGATAGAATGCCAGAAGAAAGATTTCCGAAATCATTAATAAACTATAGACCTCGAGGAAGAAGTGTTGGACGAACACACCGAAGGGGGGCTGAACAGCTTCAGCTTTCATGAAACCGGGACGAGCTTATAAACACTCGATCCTGAATTGGTGGTGGTGATGGTGGTGGTGAAGATGATGGTGATCGTGATGGTGGTGGTCGTGGTGGTGGTGACGGTGGTGGCGAAGGCGACAGTGACGATGATGTTGACGGTGATGGTATTTCTTAACTTTTTGATCAAAATAAATAATTTACAAATATTCAAAGGCGTGTTAACTCTAATCTGGAAGTATAGATTACTACCTTAGCATAAAGTAATCAGAACTGGGAGGTAGCTGGCGTTTTATTCATTTGTACCTTTTTTTGTTGTCTCTAATAATCGTTTATTACTTTCAATCATGATTTCATGCCAAACTTGCAAAACAAATCAGATGGAGTTGAAAACCATACAGAGTAGAAGTAATCACTTTATTGGTAATGACGTACAAATGCTTACTAAGTGATGATGTAGGTGTTTTGTAGCACGTCACAATACCCCCTTGTTTCCGATTTTAGCTTTATTGATCGATACCTAATTAATTTAATTATTCCAGTGCACATAAAAACATGGAATACAATGACGCGTGGATAACCATAGCCTTTCAAAGCTGAAAAGTCACTGGGAAAAATGTAATGATGTAAACTGACCCGTTGAAGCACACAACCCGCATTTTAACGAGGGCTGCTTTTTTGGCTTTAACGAAGCGGAAACAGAAAATAAATGACAGCAACTAGAACGATGTGCAATTGTATTTTAGGAAGCAAGACAAGGTTTGATAAATATTGATAAAATACTACATTATTACTTTAGTACATAAATTATCTCATTGCAGTTTAATAATTAATTAGTGATTTTGCTATTTTCCTCAATGCATTAAGTATCTAATAGAAAATAAATACATAAATAAAAGTCTATAAGCATAATCTTGTAATCTTGTTGACAAACTTTGTTATTTACAAAATCCCAATCGTCAGGATGGTTTAAGTCATACCGAATTTGCATTACTGCTCTTGGTGTACTTAAGTCAGATGCAGTATAATGCTGGATCATTCTTCGTAATTGTTTACGAAATGACACGTGAGTCACTCATTGTATTATATCAGACTACTTTTTTCTCCATATGACTTCTGATATAATCTACCCTCCTCTCTTGCTACATTATGTACATAAAATAACAATAACAATGATAACAATAAAATAACAATATTAATATCAGGGTTTATATGTGAGGAGTTCTGTATATCCTGCCATATATTTCCTGATTGAAATTTTCGTTAACAAGTTCTGATAGTAATTATTATACGATTCTTTCATATTAATGCATTCCCTGTTCAAACAAAGGAGCTCATGATTTAACTTGCAGAAGAAGAAACCGGAACGTTCCGGTGCGTTGAAAGGAATGCAGCAATAGATGAGAGAAACTGCAAAATGCACTAAGCATGTGTGAATATCTCCCAACACACAAAACGTTTTAAGAAAAGCTAATGTCCGAGTGACCCACATGCAGGTTAACCAACTGCTGCGAGGAGCAACAATGGCCTTGATAGTTAACAAACTTGTGGAAGCAATGTTCCGAGAATGGGTTTTCTAAATTATCTTCAGCATTTCACTCTTGTGTCTTAACGGAACTGAGTAACGCATGCAATAAATTTCTGCCATAGCTCATTAGCTCTGGTAATTAACAATGCAGCAAAACAGTGGCGCAGTCAAGATTAGTTTCTAAGACTAACTTCAATATTTATAGCTGCATTCACCAATGCACATCGCCTATTAATAGCGCTTTTGGCTTCCTTCCGTAGGCATGAAGCAATTCAAGCACCCTCCAGATATTTTAAAATATCAATTTTAGTAAAATGTATTGAGATATTTCAAATTTGGTTAAAATCGATATCAAATTATGAGCCATTTATATAAATAGTTCTAAATATTTAATATGAGGAATTAAAATGCTACAAGTATGTAAGTAAGTATGCATATGAACATCAGATTTTGAAGAATAGTCCTTGATAGATCATAAATTTGGCTATGTATTTGTTTTAATGTGGTCATTTTAGCGTCTGCAGCTGCATACTATATTCAGAAAGCATTACTTTCCACTTCCACTAGCCAAAGTAATGAGAAGTAATTGTGATATGCAGAGCAAACAAAGATATTACATTTATGTCTTCTGATTCTTTACTTATTATTGTTATTACTTAATACTCCTTTACTAGTCTTGTAGCTATGTTAGTTTAGTTACGAATTAAAATACATAATTATATATTGTGTTATTAATGTGGAAAGAAAACATACGATATAACAGTTTAGATAGTCTGGCTTTTTATGTGTAATTTAATAATCTCTTATTAGTCATATAATGTTCTGCAATAATGTCCGCTTTTTATATTTTTATGTTGTGTACACAACATAATTTTGTGGCATTCAGTGAAACAGTTTTATATGGGCTTAATGTCACTAGCATATGGTTTATGCTTCCGGAGAGACACGTTTGGAAGTCGTAAAACTGTGAGGTTAATCGGATATTTAGTAAATTAATATTTCTCCACCGTGTAATAAGAACCTATTGAATGAACTAAATCTTATTAATCTGATCTAAAGATGCGAAAGAAGTGGATTAATTTTAGGTACTACTAATAAAAATGCAATGTACTGCATCATGTTTATGGCATCATCCGCAAGGTTACACTAAGACTATAAATATTTTAGTTTTTAAATGCCATAAATATTAGCTGCTAACTAAAGCACTTTTTGCGATGTTATGGAATACAATAAGCGAATTCGCCAACATAATGCATGATATTTGTTTAACTCCCATATTTGAACTTCGCTACTGTCTAAATGCATAATATAGAGAAAACTACCTGGTCGAAAAATTGGGATTCGAGATTTAAGCGCAAAAACAGGAACGATTTTGAAGATAGGGAAGCTCGGTAGTTTATCTACCCAGTGTTAATTTATAGAGCTCATGATATATTTTCTGCGGAAATGTAAACGTTTCTGAATAAGCTTCAGTACTGTGTGCAGTTATTTATTTGGCTTTACTTGACTATTTCTGTAGCACTTAAAATATAACTTTAAAATAAAGAGTATATTTTTTATATTTTTGCTTGTACTGAAATGTTTAAAAACGTTAATATAACGCTAATCTCATCATTTCTTACTCGAAACATAAACAAAGAAACCTTCCGCGGTTCAGGCTTCAACAATTACAAAATTAGTCAACTTAGCAACTCCAGGTAAGCAAAGTTTTTGTAACAAGCTCGTTTTAAACCAGAAGCAATGTGGAAAATGAAGCCAGCATATATAACGGCGTTTCTAATATTGTAAACCTAAGCGCAGATTTAATACATTATTATTATTATTATTATTATTATTATTATTATTATTATTATTATTATTATTATTATTATTATTATTATTATTATTATTATTATTATTATTATTATTATTATTATTATTATTATTATTATTATTATTATTATTATTATTATTATTATTATTAAACAGGTAGCATACAACAATATGATGCAGACCAGTTTTTCATATTTGTTTAACATGCCACATAAAAATTTCACTTTTTAATCGCTTAAAAACATGTTTCAACAAGATCAATTTTAATAATAAGCAACGTGCAATGATAGTAGCGTTTTCATATCACTGTCTCACTTTCTTTAGTTTAAAATGAAACATGCCGTATAGCTACCACCACAAAAAATTTGTGTACGATTTTCCTTAACTTGTAGGCAATGAGTTCATAGTGTGTAAATGAGAGGATAAGGTCCAGAAATCCTGGATATCTCTGATCAGACTGGGAGCGTGGCTGAAATGTACTCTCCTATCCTTCCTTGGGACCATAATCCCTCTGGCCCTAGAATAGACTCCAACGTAAGCAATGCACATAGTTATCACTCCGTGCTTTGAAGTTTTGTGAACGGATGGTGGAGTTTCCTCTGTTGTCCTAAACTGTTACTCAGCTGTTTACTTTCGCCACAAATTGTTATTTTAAGCACGGACTATTTCACGCCACCAGCATTGAGTATTAAAAACATACATGCCCCTATGTTTGTTAAGTAAACCGATGAAGATACTTTGCGGGATATATTTTATCAGAAAGACTTACGTGTTAATCGAAGTCCTCTAATAGCACGAGACTCAGTTGGGAATCGTATATAACAAACTTATCGCTGTAACTATTTATATCCAAAGTATCATGAAGAGCATAACAATTCTAAAATACATTTCTATAAACACTGAAAGCCTGTACTGACGCAACATGCAATTTTCCGTAACAAGGGCTTTAGATTAAAACTTAAAAAATGCTTAGATGTCAAACAGTATTTTGAAGATGTATTCTGCTCTAACATTAAAGAATTTCGATTGTAACGTTATGTCCGAAACTTGAACAACATAAATCAAACTTCAAAATGTACGAATTAATCAACCAATCAATTATTTAATCAATCATGAACACTTTTCTTCCCAAGGGCAAAATACTTCGCTGCAAATATAATACCTTCCGCTTTTCTCTTCATCTTCACCTATGAATTTTTAAGGCTCGTATTATGTGCATACTGCTTATATAAAATGCTATTCCACTTCTATTTGATGCTGATCTCCACAATTAACATCTGCTAGCTTTTAAACTAGGCCCTATCTTTGGATCTGGCTTAAATAAATATCGCTAAAATTAAACTTTTGCTGTTATTACTTCAACGTAGGAAGTTCAGCGATGCAACAAAAAATATTTTGGAATACGACTAATTATATGAGAAACAGTCCGTTGTCGATAACTGCATGTTATCACCAACTCAAATACTAAATTTAAGCTGTAAGTTTTTATCTTTGTGTTTATCAGTGACATAAAATTAAACGAAAATAGGTTTACACAAAATGCAAGAGTTTTATAACGCTAATCGAAACCACATAAATAATTTAAAATTATTAAAACGAGTTTTCGAAATATCATATTGTAGACAAATATGATCAAGGCTTCAAAATAATTAAGTTTACTGAAATTATATATTAAAATACGCAAGATATTTAATAAGTACATTTAAGAAAAGGATATGAACAACGACTAATGCAACATAGTTATTACCTGAGCCCAGATGTTTATGAGCTAAAAATGTTAAAAACATGCAAACATTCAAGACCAAAAATATTAGAATATATGACAATAAATATTAACCAAATTTTGCTGGTATTTTCGAAATCTTCAATACTTTAACGTTGTTTAAATTAACATTATATTGAAAATCCACTTTAAAAATCTGGTAAAATTAATGATAAATATTATAGTAATTTTATTGCTGCATTCTGAATTTATTACAGCTCAATCCAGATCTAACCCTCAGTACTGCACAAAATAAATAAATAAATGCCACATTTTGAAGGGCGATCAGAAAGAATTGTATTAGGAAGTTATATATATTTTAAAGTTTTCAAAAAGGAACGATCTTTTATTTGCACTCAACATTGACTTGTAACGCGTAAAAGACGCCAAAATACAATTATCTTATTGGAGTATATTTGAAATAAGTCATATTATTATTAGAATTCAATCGAGGCTCACTGGTAGGGAACTTTGCCAGCTTGCCACTTAGAATGTCACTAATCTCGTAAGAAATATTACCTACTGACAAGAATTAGCATTTGTGTGAAATCGGACTTAGGGACGAATGCAAGCACGTATGCGAAACTGGAATACAAATATAAAAATATGACAAAAATGCAAAATACAAAAATTTAACATGAAATATGACATAAAAATGACAAAAAATGTTAAATAAGCCAAAATATGACTTTTTGTAACCCATGAGAATAGCATAATTTTAATCATTGTAAAGTCGTGCTTCGCCTATATTTTCTGTCAAAAACACAAAGACAAACTATGACATGCCATAAATATCCGCACTCTTGATTTTTTTTCTTTCTCTACTGGTGAGTAGAAGAAAGTAATGTATTCCAAAAATCCGATGTCGAGATTTCACCAGAAATATATGTTTTGAGACCTCCTGAATCAAAAATCAGTGTCAGTCTGTGGGTAGTATAACTCAAAAACGAAAGGTAGGTTAAACACCAAAGTTGGCATTTAAGTTTAATGTCTTTCAAGGATGCGACACGAATATTTTGAAGAAAATAGTACCACCCTAAACTACTCTTTACTTCGAAAATTTTTAAAAAGTTTTTGTTGTCTTGAAAATGGCCCTAACCATTTTGACTAAAATGTCATATGTTTGAGATATTTTTATGACAAATGAAATGTATATCTTAAATTTTCTGGCTATAGCCCATGTAGTCGTATTTACTCTGGACGACGTTTGCATAACTGATAAACCGTTAGAGATAGACCAAATCATAATATACAAAAAATGTAGGTCTCGCTGAAACACACAATTTATGTCCAAATAATCTTTTGTTTTATTTATTTTTTCAGTGTGAACTATTTCGGAGATGTTCCATATTACTTGTGTCAGTTTTGAAAAAGTTAAAACTTTCGTGAAAGGCAACATCGTTGTTCATTTGTTTATATGTTAAGTGTGCAAAGAGAACGGGATCTCAAAGCCTTAAAACATTTGACTATCACTCAAAGCCTACCATATTCTAATATTCCCATTGCACCTACAAGAAAACAAACAATAAGATAATTTATACAAATGTTTATCTCAACTAACACGAAGAAGATATAGGAATAACAGTGTGTAAGAATGGTTAGTACAAGAGTAGAGAAAGTCATATGAGTGTAACACATAAGATTTTTCTTCCTTTTTTTTGAGATTAGTGGCACACTACATCACGACAACCTTTCTAAACATTTTGCAGTTAAAGTTTGCCTTTTACCAGAGCGACTAAATGGAGGTACCAAAGGTGAAGATTTCCTCCCAGAGAACGGAATTGCAATTTCTATGCAAAGTACATGGCAGGATATAGTCAATTCCCATTATTCATACAAATGGAAGAAACTGGTTTTCGCAGCTATAAAATGAGGCATATTTGATCTGTGGTACCTACTTCTTTACAGATAACATATAGCTTGCAATAAACAATCCAGAAACCTGACTGCCTGGCCAACAAGGAATGGAGACTATGTAGCTCTGAAAATAAAGGTTAATGTACATTTTGGGATGAAAACCAGCGCATTTAGGCCATTGAAAATCAATCTGAGACAAGCTGTTGGGATACATTTTAATATGTGCGCTTATAGTAAGAGTCCTTGGATAGTAACCTATTTATTGCTCTGTGAAACAAAATTACTCTGTGACTGAAAATGCTTATTATGCCCCTATTATTGCAGGAAATATGATACAGAAGAGTAGAATCACACTGAAATATTGAATGCTTTAATCAGAATTCGATTCAGGAATATTTGGCTTCCTGTGTCGCTGCTGTAATCAACTGAGCTGCCATGGCAACATGCTGATACGACATAAAATCCCAAAATTCCCAAGGACCTCACACTTACCCCGTTAAACCACAGGACTTTCCAAAAGTAACATGTTTAACGAAAGTTTATTTAAGGTTGATTTAACCAAGGTGGTCCTATTGGTCCTATCGTACTTCATAATTTACAACGAAGTGCAATTATATCGTAGTGACTGCAAGGATATTTTAACAACATACATTTACAAGAACGGTGTAGAATTATATCATAGTGACTATAAACATAGTTTTTACAAATGTATTATATTATGCACAAATATAATGCGCGGCGCCGAGCGTCTAGACCGTTCTCCTCTCACAAGTTTGACCTCAGGGAACAGCACGTGGTATTCCTGATGGACGAAGCGGCGTCTAGACGGGGTTTCTCCGGGTTCTCCGGTTTCTCCCGCCTCTCATTCCACCATCTGCTCCACTGTCACCTTTCTATTCATCTATTTGCCTGCATTTCATTTCATTCTCTTCCTCACCCTCATACCAAATGCTTGGCTGACCACCCGCTTCCAGGTCTTCTCTCTGTCCGGTCCAAGGTTCATCTGCTCCCCGACAGCCGTCTGACCCTAGACACTGCCTTGTAAGTCCTAGGATGTGTCAGCCCTCCATACGGAGAGGGTAATCAAATAAAGAAGACAAATATAACGCCGTAATACAGGAATAATTTAGTAAAATGTAAGAACAGCTGCTTTTCAAGGATTTTGGTTATATTTGAGATAATTTATTTTGAGGTAACGCATCCTAAAGTAAATTAAAACGTACTTTAAGCCCCGAACTTCATACTTGACCATTATTAGGTAAAGCAATTAAAAGTGATATATGCAATCGTGTGACTTCCCTCAACCCATGGTCATTTGTTTCCTATACATTGTTGCACTACTTAACCTCTTTTTGTAAATGGTCATTTGGTGATTTGGTTCCACGGATGGCTAAAACGATAATCAAAGTTTTAAAAGTGGGTTGATAAATGCAAGCCTTGATAGTATATCTGTAGAAGTACTCATTAAATAAGGGCCTCTTAGGATTTCAAACATCTCCTGTAATTAATATTCGAAAATATTATTTCGAAAATGGATAATAAAACAAAACGCTTTAACTGGCATACATTTTGTGTTTAAACGAGATCTGAATGTCCCTGCTTCTTCGGTATGCACTGAGCTTAAAATATGGCGTTTGGTTTTCGTCCAGCTTTCACTTCCTCTACCATGTATAGTAACTAGGGGAAACATTATATTCAACCTAAAAATTGTGTGTGTGTGTGTGTGTGTGTGTGTGTGTGTGTGTGTGTGTGTGTGTGTGTGTGTGTGTGTGTGTGTGTGTGTGTGTGTGTGTGTGTGTGTGTGTGCAGCATAACTCAAAAACGAAAAGTCGGTAAAAACCAAGGATGGCAAATGAAATACACATTTTTAATTTTCTAGTCATAGGCTATGTAGCTGTGTTTACTCTTGATGACTTTTGCATAACTGATAAACCGTAAGAGACAAACTAAGTCTTACTATACAAAAGACGTGGATCTCGTTAAAGCACACGTTATGTCCAAATTCAACTTTTTTTCTTTTGTTTTTGTGTAGTGAATCATTTCGGAGATATTCCTTGTTATCTGCCTGGGTTATACAATACTTAAACTTTCCTCAAACGGAAGGTCGTTATTAACGTTTTTTATCTCTTGGCCATGCAAAGAGAACAGAATTTCAAAGCCTTCATATAGCGACCAGCTTTAAAATATTTGCTACCGCTCAAAGCCTCCTGTATTCTCATATTCCTCTTGCACCTACAAGAGAATTAGCTGTAAGATAATTTCTGAAATGCCTATTTCGACTAACATGAAGAAGATAGTGAATATTTACATAAAGGAAACCTCAAAATGTACACTTCAGATGAAAATCAAGGCTGTTTGTGCTCCCCTATGTTGGATTGCTAGTAGTTTTCCCAGCGCGTTTAGCTGAAACTGCAAACACCAGACATTGAAAAATCTCGAGTATTTACTCTACTTGAATGACTCTGCAAACACAAGCTAGCTCACGATCTGGCAGAGTGTAGGTGTATTATCCAGAAAATAATGTCTGTGACCCAGTTACAGTTGATAACTGTCGATAACTGTGTCTTAAGGGCTCCCAGTGTCCTCGCCAATGCTAAACGGGTCAAAGCAAAGTTCTACAGCAGTGGATGTTCAATAAATCACAGAAACTAAACAATTAAAGTACGAAAACTTCCAATACATGCATTTTCTACAAAACTGGTATTGCGCTTGAAAAGTGCATAAGCTGTAAAGTCTGCGGCTTGAAAATCATTTCCTTATATGTAGAAGTGTGGCGCCAGCGCTGCTCTAATGTTTTGTAACAGCTGCGGAAGTCGTCTTCTCTGATGCATTTGATTACCGTAGTTACAACTTCCTGCACAGTTTGAGAACCATTAGCCGTATCTAAACGACTGTAGGTTCCTTTATTTCATGACCGCGTCTATCTAAGCGGAGAGTAATAACACTACAGAATGGCATATACAAGACGCTTTCGCAGCATCATATATTTCTCTGGTTGATTTATAGCATTAAAACTGTGCCTAAGCACGTGACAAGTTTATATTTCTGATTAATGCAGTATCATATTTTCTAACACTGTCACATTCATTTGTGTAATACTAATCCTCCTTAAGATACGATATCTGGAGGTAAATCAGATGAGAGAAAAGCAGTGCGTATAGCGTATAATGGTATAATGGGTTGGCATAGAATTCAGAGGTCTAATCGGTGCAAAATTGTTCAAGTCGATTGTTCCCAATACTTTCTACGTTCAATACTACGTATAGTAGTAGGGTAAGTATTGTATTTGACGCAAAATTTCAATGTCTAGACTTCAGCAGAAATGTATGTTTTGAGTGCCTCTGAGTACAAAAAAGCATTTCAGAAAGTGATTCGTGTGTGTTTGTCTGTTTCTGTCTATCTGTGAACAACATAAAGCAAAAGCCAAAGTTGGTATTTAAGTTTAATATCTTTAAGGATGCGACACGAAGTGATGCAACACCCTAAACTACCCTTTGCATGAGCAACTCTTTGAACTTTTAGATTTCTCGAAAATGGCTAACGATTTTGATCAAAATGTCATACGTTTGGGATATTTTTATGTCACATAAAACGTATATTGTGAATTTTCTGACTATAGCTCACGTAGTCCTATTTTCTCCTGATGACTTTTACATAACTGGTGAACCGTAAGTGACAAACCAAATCTTACTATACAAAAAATATAGATCTTACTAAAACACACAAGTTAAATCCAAATAAAGCTTTTTTGTAGAGTGAACCATTTTGGAGATATTCCTTGTTATTTGTGTAAGTTTTGAAATACGTTCGTCAATTCAATAACGTCTTTATTTATTTTTTATATGTTAACCGTGCAAAGAGAACGAAATCTCAAAGCTTTAAAACATTTGACTATCGCTCAAAGCCTACTTTACTCCCACATTCCCCTTGCACCTACAAGAAAATGAGCAATAAGATAATTTCTGCAAATGTTTATCTCGACTAATGCGAAGAGGATAGAGAAATAAGAGTTTGTAAGAGTAGTTAGTACAGCAGTAGGGAAAGTTACATCACATTTTATTTTTACATCATTTTTATATAATGATTTTGTGGGTGAAACTGTTTTTGTGGATGTATTAAAATAACTATATTTGCAGTCTATAGATTCCAGGTGTATTAAGGCTTGACACTTTTACTCTGTATCCGAGATTTTCTTTAGTGCCTGTCTCATCTCCACCTTTAGGTAAGGAATAACCATATATGGTTGGTCTTTTCTTTCTCTAGTCATTTTCGGTCTTTTTTTCTTCTTCTTAACATTTCTATTCCTAGCGCGCAATTCTTTCAATCGCTCACTAGCTTGTCAAATTCCAGATTCTCCTTCTCTTCTCACATTGACAACTGGTACTTGCCCGCACGCTGAAAGAAGTCGCTCAGAAAGCAGCAACAGAAAAAAAAGAATAAAGAGAGCCAACGATCAACTTACCCATACTCAAAGTTCACTAAAATAAGAAGTGTATGTGGGGGGAGGGAGCTTTAAAGTATTTTTGTTTTTTCCCCGAAAGTTGCTGAGAGCGTTTCTCTCTCATTGTCCACTTGCCAGCTTGCGGGACAACAGCCACCACAAAAACAGTACATCAGAGTATTCCATTGCTTGGCACAATATTTATATTAACAAGTCTACTACTGTCGGCTTGCAAAATCATCTCATCGATAAAATTTGTCTAAAACTCTTATCTAGCGAATTCTCCAAATTCCAAAACATAACAACGATGTTGTATGGAATTCGACTGCTTACACTGGACATATTATGTTAGTGCAATCTGTGTGCTCTGGGACAGACGTTGCTCACTATTGTGCATGAGATATGGACATTTTTCATCGGTTTCCGCTAGACTGGGATACTTCCTCTGCTTCATGTTACAGAAATACTGGTATATTTTCTTTATCGTAAATGTGCTGTAAAGTTTACACATGCACCTTAGCCTATAGCCGTACCCATCCCTTAACGACCGCATCCTAAGAGTAAATCTGTCCCTCAGTTTCTTACGCTGCTAAAGACATAAACAAAATAAAGTGGGTCCTGTGAATACACTCTTAGCGAAAGAGTCTGTTGTTACCAAGTTCTGCATTCATAGTGTTAGAAATTCCACTAGTTCAGTTACACCTCAGAGCGACCGAAGTAAAAGACATGACAACATCGTTTACGCGATCAGTTGGCACTCTAAAAGGCAGTGAGATGAGGAAGACCGTTAATGTTTGACTGATACTATAACTATAGATGTGCATGTGACTAACAACAATGAAGTGACTACACAAAGAGGCTTTCTCCAGAACTTTCGAGAAAAACCTGGTGTCCTCGTCAAAACGCGTGTATGCGTTGAGGTCGAGAAAGGTCCATCTGACATCACCCCTCTATATAAGCAGGCGAGGAAACAGCAGAGCAAAGAGTTGTAGTTACAGACATGAGTCAGTCAGTGTGTCACTGAATGCGAGACAGTGTATGTGTGTGTGTGTCTGTGTGTGTGTGTGTGTGTGTGTGTGTGTGTGTGTGTGTGTGTGTGTGTGTGTGTGTGTGTGTGTGTGTGTGTGTGTGTGTGTGTGTGTGTCCTGAAATATACGTCGATCGTCGTAAAGATCTAATGACGTCAAGTGATAGCATTGTAGTAGTTAGTGTATGCGAGGCAGAGAAAATAAGAAAGACACTGAAAGGGCTGAGGCAGGGTTACGAGAAATAAATTTTGGTGTTGTGATAGCACGAAAGACTGTGCTAACAGCGAAAGAAAACTGTGTATTTGTGATAACATTTTAGAAGACAAGAAATAGGAAAGTAACCAGACTGATTTTGCCGTTTTGTAAAACTGGTGTCAGGACCGCCATTCGTCGAATTGCCGTTTTGTCACAGTATGTCAAAATCTTCAATGGAATGAATGTTTCCTTCATTTGTAGTTTCTTGATTGCGGTTCTACCAAACCTATGGCAAAGATCAGTTTTTGCCCGTGCGATAAGCAGTGACTAAGGATTTTGGGACTTCGATGGAGCGATGGAACTCGGGTTTTGGAATAAAATCCGTACACCTTAACTCTCAGTTTAAATTACTTTTGCTTTAACTAATATCCATCAATTTAAATAAAAATTAAAATATTTAGTATTAAATTGATACAGAAAATGATCGAAAGACCAAGGCTTCTTACAAACCACATTTTCTCCTTGACGTTTTGTTAAATGTGTTATTTCCTTTCATGCAATGCTTCAATTTTGGAAATCTGGACTTAAAGAGAAATAATACAGTATATAGTTCAGTATACAGTTTCAGCCTTGTACGTTAGCTTATCTGTTTTTAACTACAATTGTCCCTATTAAGTAAGATACGATCTTTTAAATTATAGTTTGATTAAACTGTATCGGCAATTGTTTTTCAAAAAGATATCAACCATCCTAGTAACATCAATGTGGATAAGGGTCCTAAAACATGATTTATCTATCTTTCAAGATAGATCATCTGATAAAAATAGATATGGATAAACAAGGTTGCATAAGTTCACAAAGAAAGAAACCACATACTCGTATCCTGAGCAGACAAAAGATACCGTGTGTACCAGTAGTAGGTACCAATTTAAGAGCAAAATATCCCAAAAAATATGGGCTAAAGTTTACCGCTGCAGAATTCATGATCTGTGTGAAGGGATGTAGAATTCTCTTAATTTTGGCAGGTGAAATTGAAATGGAGTTCATATTTATGGACGCTCGATACGGGACAAACGGCTTTATTTCCTTTCCGAAGGAAGCTATGTTAAGGATTTTTACAACCAAGAAAACCCAACCGGGTTTCAAGCATTTTACTTCTACATCAGGTTCTCTCAAAGCTTAAAACCACACCTGGTGCAATCCAAAGTGCAGAACTTCCTTGCACCGTGTGTCGTGGCGACTCGGTTAAGTTCGGTTCAACTTGCGCGGTGTAGAACGAAGAATCGACAAAACCTATGTTGATAGACGGCTAACTTATCAGTGAAGTACAGGCTTCTTCATTTAAAACCTAACCGTGTGCTCCACACGGCGTTTCGGCTCTCCCGCGACCTTGCTGGATTCCCCATTACCGGCTGCTGTTGTGCGCGCGGGCTAGCGGAGAGAGGGAGTTGGTATTTGGTGTACTGTTAGCGCTAGACGCATCATGCATCATCGGTCCAATATTCCGCAAGCAGACTGTAAATGCAGAGAGGTATCGAAATGACATTTTGGCTCCATTTTATCATAAACTGACAAAAGAAGGGAAATCATATCCATATGTTGTTTCAATAAGATTGTGCTACAGCAGAGGAGTCCATGAATAAAATTAGGAAAGTGTTTGAAGATAGAATGATTAGTAATGCTATATGGCCCTCTCGCTCCCCCGATCTAACTGTGCGATTTTTACTTGTGAAAGACAAACTTAACGGGACAAATCCTCAAACGTTGGAAGAACTAAAACAAAATATTAGAAATGAAATCGGAAACATTACCGTGGCCCAACTTAATCGTGTGAATCACAATATGTTATTCGGCTTGTTTAGCCGAGAATGGACGTTTCCAGCATCTTCTCTAACTTTACGCGCATGTAGAAGCAAAGCCGGCTGTGACACATCGAATCGCGTACAGGCGAAATATCGTACGCCCGTTAGGTTTTAAATGAAGAACACTGTAGATACGTGCAATACAACCACCATTTGGAGCCATCTGCTCCAAAGAAGGCAACGAATATCGAGACCACTTAAATCAGAGTGGGAACTCCCTCATTTCTTTGACCATATAACCAATAACCTCATGTGTGGTCCAATAATTACATGAATAAGAAAACCATCTGTTGACAGACACCTTAAGAGAATAACATATGGTTATATCATAGAGGGCATTAGAGAGGAAGAATTAAAGAGATTGCTACATCTCGGAGAAAAGCATTCTTTATTAAAAATGAGGTTTGTACCAGAGCTTTCTAAATCATTAAAACAAAACACCATATCTTGTATTAAAAACCAAATTAACCAGTTTAACACTGCACATCGCACGTAAATATTACGCAATGAGAAAGAAAAAGCACTCAAGGCGAGGAAGAGGAGACGGGAGAGAAGTGCAAGGAAAGAGTAAGTGGAAGTTTACACCGAGGTCAGTTTTTTGTAGTCACATTTTGCGGACCCTATGCCTGCCACGGCAGATGCAGTATTATCTCCATAATTGTATTTAAAACGTACATAATATGAGTATAGTGATAATATATATTTAAAGAAGAAATTACATTCCACAAAAACTAAATGTTATCTTTCGGGAATTCTTGCATTGGTATAACAGTTTGTATGGCAGTTTTTATGTCGGAATGGAGGCAAAGGCCCAAAAGGAGCTATAAAATGCGGTGGCGAGAGCAGCAGCATGTGTGGAAAACAATATAGTCATATTCACAGGAGATAGATATCTTCTGTCATTCACGGTTTCGAAAATTAGATATACGGTTACTTTTGGGAATCACAATTTCTGCTGCACTTGCAACTTTATCTCTTTTTCACAGAATAATGATTATAGGTCTCTTTGAACCAACAAGCCGTTGAAGGTTTCTCAAACACATCACAGGAACATGCATTTCCTCAAGCCATTCTAGACGGATGTTACAATTATCTTCAACAGCTGCAGGGATTGAGAAAGCTCAACCTGATGAAGGTGAAGGACGAGAAGGGAATTAGCTATCGCCGTGTGTGTTTTACTTTCGATTTATCCGTGGGAACAAGCTGGTCACTGGCTTCGCTCAATGAAGGTTAAGGCGTGGAAATCGGGTCCATACAATGTTCACCACTCTCTGTCGGGGACCTCTGCATCACGATTCCGCAAGGAGAACTCGTAATCTCCTCTTCTTTATGATGCCATTTGTTTAGATAGTAGTCGCTTGAGGAATAAAAATGCCAAAGCTCAGCATTCTCTGGGGTGTAGAAGTCTTCAAATTGTAAATTATCAAAAGGGGGAAAACCAGAATATATTTCAGCAATTTGAAAGCGACAGTTCTAAGGAAAGAATTTAAATTAGTTCTATGAAGTTTAAAATGTAAGTTGGGTCATGGTATACCGTTGCTCGATATTTTTCATAACTACAATACTCGCTAATAAAATCATTTTTATAATGCTATTTCATTTGCCGATGGTAACTCAGACTTGCGTTGCTACGTCACACCACTTTTGACCAATAAGACACGGCGGCGTGTTTCAATTAGTCATGGCAGCTAATACATTTTTATTACCTCTCTAGAATCTGTTGATTTGCATGTAATCATTTCTTTTCTGCACATACATACATTTATTCCAAGTTTTCTTCACCAAAAAGGGAAACACACAGGCAAACACACAATATAGGGAGATAGATCAATTAATTTATGGCAGACACAGATGGCGGCTGAAACCTGGCCACACTATTCCTATTGTGTAAATAAATTTTGTGGGTGAAAATGATATTTATCTCACCGGCTTTGCAACATGATTTCACAGCGTGTTCAGTAATACAACCCCGCAAGGGTGGCAGCTTCTGATTGAATTTGTGCTGAGCCACCTGCCATTATATTTTGTTTCATTACATATTTTACTTTAAGCGGAGTTTTAATTAAAACTCACTGGCCTCTAGATAAATAAAATACTTGTGACATTATACATTTCATCAACAATAAAGGATATGTATAGTTATGCATCCAGTTTAATCAACCAAATCTATAAAGGTGGCACTTGGATTAGGCAGAAAGTTGTTGAAATCATTCCCATTCAGTTCCTCACATTTCTGTGGATGGGAATAATTCTGTAAACATCTTATTTTATACCGAGATTCAAACTCATGGTTATTAGTAGGTATTAATAGGTTAACTTGCATGGAGATTTCCAGTTTCAGTGCCTGTACAGTAAATTAAAACATCTGATGTATTGTACTCACAGGACTTTCTCTACTCTTGTACTAACCATTCTTACAACTCTTCATTCCTATATCTTCTTCGTGTTAGTTAAGATAGACATTTGTAGAAATTATCTTATTGTTTATTTCCTTGTAGGTGCAAGGGGTAGGCCTTGAGCGGCAGTCAAATCTTTTAAAGCTTTGAGATCCCGTTCTCTTTGCATGCTTAATATATATAATATATATAAAGAACAATGTTTCATTTCACGAAAGTTTTCAAGTTTTGCGAAACTGAAACAAATAACAAGGGGTATCTCCGAAATGGTTCACTCAACAAAAAATGTATTTGGACATAAATTGTGTGTTTTAGCGAGTCTACATTTTTTGTATACTAAGATTTTGTCTATCCTACCGTTTACGAGTTATTCACAACTCATTCAGAGTAAACAAGACTACATAGGCCATAACAAGAAAATTCAAAATATATAATATTTTAATCAAAATCGTTAGAGCCATTTTCAAGAAAATCAAAATTGTCGAAAAATGTTCCATGTAAAGGGTAGTTTGGGGTGGAGTTATTTTCTGGAAAATCTTCATGTCGCATCCTTGAAAGACGTAAAACTTAAATACCAACATTGGTTTTTAACCGACTTTTCGTTTTTGAACTATGCTGTCCACAGACTGACACAAACACCGACACACACACACACACACGCGCGCGCGCCTTTTTCTAAAAATGCTTTTTTTATTCAGGGGACCTCAAAATATATTTCCGGTGAAATCTCGACATTGAGTTTTTGGGTGAAGTACAATTCTTCCTTTACTTACCAGAAGAGAAAGTAAGAATCCACAGCTTCCCTTTCGTTATTGCTTAACCTTCTCTACATCTCTCACTCTCCTTCATCCCTCCTTCTCTTACTCATCCCCTTTCTCTTCCTATCCTATTCTACCTCATCCTCTACATGTTAATGAAAACATAAGAACATAAGCAATTATTTCCATATGTATCTCATGCAACTGTAGTGTTTTCTAGAGTAATCACAAAACGGCAATAAATGATCCAGAATTATAATGCACCAAACAACAGAATTATGTACAAGAAAAATCGGTTTCTCTTAACATTTCTTCTTCTGCGGAGGTATGTCCCGATGTCATAGCTTGGCCTCCAGTATCAAACCTCTCCACTTACCAATACTTTCTCCTCCAATTCCTCACTCTTCGCATGTTTATCCACTCCGTCCATCCATCTACTCTTGGGCCTTCCAACCAGTCTCTCCCCACCAACTTCGTTATACCAGGTGGCCCACTACAGCCCCGACAAAAGTAGATAACCCTTTGTGTGTTAAATAACTCCACGGCGCAAGACAGGGCAGTGGCGTTTCTGCATTTCAGCACACGTGCAGCGAGAGGCAATTGGACTAGTGTGTGGTAATATACAGAATAACAGCACGAACAGCCGAAAAGGTCTCACTTTACTTACAGGATTTTCATTTTCCAGGGAATAAATTCACTCCTGTAGACGGTTCTATTGTCACATGTTATGTCTAAATAACTTTTGTGGAGTGAAAAATTTCTGAGAAATTACTTGTTATTCTTGCGAGTTTTACAATGCCTAAACTTTTCTCAAATGGAAGGTTTTTAATCACTTTTTTGTTTTTTGTTCATCCAAAGAGAACGAATTTCACAGCCTTTGATTAGCGAACAGCTTTAAAATGTTTTACTATCGCTTGAAGCCTTCTGTGTTTGTAAGAATAGTTAGTACAAGAATAGAGAAAGTTATGCGAGTGTAACACAACATACTTTTCATGTGTAGGTCAGTGTGCTGAACTACGATATGCCCTTAAGGAATATCCCCGTATTCCTTTGACCAACTCGCCCGTTATGCTTCGAGAAGGACCTAAGCCATTTATCTCCCACTGTTATGGCGGCATATTTCTGCCAGGTCCTTTTCATATGGAAGTTGCCTTATGAGAAAGTAATGCTGTCAGCATTAGACTGCACTACAGTCTCTTACCTAGAATACTTTTTGTATTAACAAGCCTTATTGCTAATGTTTTATTTTATTAATTTTTACTTTCTCTACTACGTTTAGTAAAGTAGAGGAAGTATTGTATTCCACAAAAAAAAAATTCGATGTCACGGAGATTTTACCGGAAATATGTTCTGAGGGCCTCTGAATTAAAAAAAAAAAAAAAAAAAAAAGCATTTTTAGAAAAAGGTCCGTGTATGTGTGCGTCCGTCTGTGTGTATGTAAGTCTGTGAACAGCGTAATTCAAAAACGAAAAATCGGTTAAAAACCAAAGTTGGAATTTAAGATTAATGCCTTTGAAGTGTGCGACACGAAGATTTTGAATAAAATTGCTCTACCCTAAACTACCCTTTACATGGAACATTTTTCTAACTTTTTTATTTCCTTGAAAATGGCTTAAAAGATTTTGATTAAAGTGCGATATGTTTGATATATTTTTATGGCAAATGAAATGTATATCCTCTTCCTCTCACACTCCCTCTCCTTCTTCTCCCTCTCCTTTCCCTCTCCCCTTTCTCATCATCATCATCATCATCATCATCATCATTTCACTTCGCTTTATTTCTCCTTTTCCGTCTTCGCATTCGAATTCATTCTCTCTTCTTCCACGAGGATTGTATTAGGTAGTAAATGTCTTTTTGAAGTCCATATTGAACTTTTTAGGTTATTCTAACAATAATGTTATTTCATACTAGCCTTGTGTAGGCAGCAAGTTGAAAGGTTAAATCAGACTTAAAAATGCGATGTTGCTGCCGGGTCTTGAAACTCGGTCTTTGGCTCTTCGCCTTTACCGCTTGAGCTACCATGGGGAAAAATAGTACGCACATTTAACCTTATTATGTGACTGAAATGTTCTAATATTCGAGAAGTTTTAACTCTATAGACAATTTGCAAGCGGTTTTAATTTCCGGGTGTTATAGCCAACTTCCACTATACGCTTACAGGCATTTCACCATGATAACCCAACCGATAAGAGCATTGGCACAAAAAGCCACGCAGTGGCCGTAACATTGAATTTTTAAGTCTGATTCAACTTTCGAAGCTACTGCTTACATAGGCTATTGTGAAGGAGCAAATGCAACATATAAGTTAACCCTAATATAATCCTAATCTCTCGAGTATTTCATATCTTCTAAAGGTTTACATCATATCTACGTGAACTAAATAGCAACTTTTAATGCCCCTGTGGGCATCTCGTTATGGTAGGTGGAGCGCTAAGGCCGTCGGCACGGAGATCCGAAGATCTTGGTTACAGTGCCAAAATTAATAAAACTTGAACATTTTAATGATAACCTTCCAGAAAAGTGTGCTACAAGAATGATCAAACATAAATTAGCGAATAGGAGTTAAACATAACGAATATGTTGAGTGAGTGAGTGAGTGAGTGAGTGAGTGAGTGAGTGAGTGAGTGAGTGAGTGAGTGAGTGAGTGAGTGAGTGAGTGAGTGAGTGAGCAAGCGAGTGAGTTTAAGGGCCGTTGACCGCTAGGTCATCTGGGCCCGAAATATTTTGAAAACAAACTATAAAAAGGTCGTTTGAATGAATTTGCATAACTTAATGACATATAAGCATCATAATCATTGTCAACAACAACTTTACGGCTTGAAGTTGCGTTCCGTTTCTTATTGGAAATTTACAGCAAATGATCTCTCCTCCTGCGCTCCTCTTTGTACGCTGTGCGACAATCTTGCCGTCATGTGCTATCAGTGCACATCACCTTCGGAATTCAACAGCGAAAGCTGAACACCACGACAGTCCTCCAAGATAAGCTTGGATTCAAAATTCAAAATTTAATGAACCTCCATATTTGGGCCTTTACACCAGCAGTGCCCAACGGAAGTTGCACACTGAATAAGCAGCCGCTGAGGAGCATAATCTTGCTACCTCCTTACTACCCACTACCCCAATTCTCACCCGCCACCCTGCAAAACCCCACATCCCGTCATAAAGTGGTTAAGCCCTAAAAGGGCAGGTGCACGTATGACACACCTCAGGCTGTTCTCAGCCTGCCAGATAGCGTCGTCGTCGTCACCTTTGGAACTCTCTTCAACTGTCTGCCAGGCTTGCAGAGGTCCTGAAGGACGATAAACAAGCGGTCGAAAGACCTTTGAAGTTGTACAAAAGTTGTGCAGAGTTCTTCTTTGGTTGCAAGGAGCAAAAACAGAAAAATAAAATTTTCTGTCTATTTAAAAACCAAGCAATCTGTGCTTGAGTCGCTGAGAGAGGGAGCTTTAGGAGACAGCAATAAACGACCCGCCACGGCACCAAAGTAAGTAGAGTAGAAGGCAGTTGTATTGCAGGGAAGAGCAAGCAAGCTTCGCGGGCCTGTCCAGTGTTATATAATATAATCCCTAGGGCGTCCCCCCCCCCCCTTTTCATAGGGTACCATTTTCGTTCGGCCTCTGCGTCCTCCAGCCGTAGCCATGGCCACGGAGAAGTGCAGGTTGGGGGGTGGTGAGGGACAGCACGTCGACTACCCCGATCGTAATTATCCAGTGGTACATCTGGAAATAACTCATTTTTAAGGAAACCATAGTTTAAGTAACCAATAAAATTTAATATTTTTTCAGCTTAGAGTAGGGAGGTTTGCGATATTCCTTCAACGCGAATCAGTAGCAGAACAGTCTTATTACATCTCTCTAGATAGCATGATGTGAAGTGTGTAAAACATCAAGTGATTATGTAAAACTTTAAATACTACGTAAAAAGTTGTAAGTGCTACAAGATAAGATTCAAATAACGTTTGTGTTTTACATAATTTATTCTCTGTAACGTAACTTCAGTGTTACTCGGGACCAGACTGACTGACTTACATATATACAAAATTAACTTTAATATTTCGGTAAAAAATGAGAAAGAAAAGTTATTCGCTACAAAGTAATTTTTGACACTAGGCAAATTTAATCTAGAAGATTTATTTCGACTTTTCGGCGTTAGGCTAAATTTCATCTCAAGACTCATTTAGACCATCTCATATATGTTTATTGTGTTATCTATGTTCTAGGTGATGGTGAAATGATGCTTAGAACTTTAATCATTTGCCCATATTAATTTCAAGCTGTTCTGCTTTAAACTACGTACATAACATTAGAGGGTTAGCTGCTTAAAAAGGGAATAAGCATTCAATTAATTGTTTTCCCCATAAATATGATTTATTATTATTTCTCAATGCAATTTGCACTAACCATTCATTTTTACCACGATCTACTTAAAGTAGTCTCAAAAATAGCCGAGGCAAAATAAGAAGGTCGAGAAGAAAAGGAGACTTAACATTATACTAATACTCTATAAAAATATAATATGGATATATAGGTGCCTAAATCTAAACGTCCACTGTCGCAAGAGTTGTAACGCACTTATACCTTAATTAGAATTAATTCAGCTATAATTTGATGTTAACGTGACATCGGAAAAGTTTCTCTTAAAAAATAAATTTTGCACGACTTTTAACATTACATTTTGACTAAATTCGTTCGAATTAAGGTAGAAATGGATTACGGATTATTTACACAACGCTTGCGCGACAGTTGGTGGAATAATAAACTATATCCATTCGCCAAGAAGCCAGATGGCTCTAAGTTTTTGACATCATTCTTTTTGACAATAACTGCATGGGACATATTTGCAAATTTGCTACTCATCATGTAGAATCTATGGTTAAGGTATGGCCAAAGCAGTACGCGTGTGCGTGTGTGTGTTTTCGTTTGTCATATTGTAATTAAAGGTTCTTAGCTATCTTGAGAACTTAAGAAATAAGGACAATTATTTCCAAGTGAGGGGTTATTTGTGTTGGGGAAATGTCTAAAAATATATTTTTGTATTCAAGAAGGTTCAGAATCGTCTACCTCGGTGAAATATCAGATTGAATGTTTTAGTGCAGAAAATAATTACTTTATTGCACACAAGCAGTAGAGGCCAATATAAATGTTTATGAAGTTCGAGTAAAACTGAAAAAACACGCCAAGATTTAAATTTGTACTTCGTAATTTCACTTGAAATGCTGGAGTGAATCCCTGTTACTTCCAAATATATGCACGGTAGCATTCAAAATTAAACCCATGTATGTACTTAAAAGAGGCTCCTAGTGCGTAGTTACATGCACTTGAAAGCTTGTGAGCTACGTTATCTCTGAAATGCTGCTACTGCTTCTGAAATGTCATACAAAAAGAGGTGAAAATACAGCAGGCTGGAAGCGAGCAGCTGATTGCGTTACGCTGAAATTGGTGCAAGAGGAGCATGGAAAGCTCGCAGGGAAAAGTGCCCTCCCTCGTGGGAAGATGCGAAGCTAAAGGTGAGTTGTCACTTTTGTCACTTTCTCCGGCCCGGAATATCATTCTTCATTGTCTCTTCTATTCTGCTTGGCTCAGCAGTAGTTGTATAACCACACAAAGAACTGTGCACTTCACAGATTATAGGCCATATCTACAAATCATTGCAACTTGCAGATAATATTGGTCAACAATTAAATTTTGAGACTATTGTGTTGTCGAGTGATTAGCATGATAGCTTCCAAATCCAGAGGTTAGAGGTTCTTTTCCCTGCGGGGGGAGTCCTCCATGGTCTAGGGTTGACATGCTATCTCTGGTTCCCTAGGTGGGGTGTTCATACCCAGCGGATGGATCCTTAGTATTATTTCGGTTCCTTCGGAAGGGAAGTAAAGCCAGTAGTCCCATGTCGTAGCTTTAGGGCACGTCAAAGAACCTCAAGCCTCATTAAGAGGCCTGTGAGCAGTAAAATTCCGTCTCAATTTTAATTTCCATGTTGAAGAATGGGGTTTTTTCTTTAGCAAATATTATTCCCGACTACCTCTTTGGTCTGGAAGTATGAGTGAGAGTGTGTGGATGTAATGTTTATAAAGAAAAATTCTGCGTAAACAAACCCAGAGATTAACAGAATAGTAAACGAGTGAACATCATTGTCGACGAGCAATTGTTCCAAAGACAAACACGGCGATATGACTTCAGATACTAAAGGCGGCAAGGTTTTTTTTTTTTTTTTTTTTTTTTTTTTTTTTTTTTTTTTTTAAATTAACATCCTTCAACATTGTGTCATATCGGACGAATGAATGAAATGAAATGGGTGAAATGATGCTCAAATGAGTCCGAGGTCCATGGAGCTTTTAAGTTACCCGACATTCGTCTTCGGAAATAATTGATCGGCAAAGGATGCGACATTGTGCAGAGTAGTATGCAAAGCGTGACATATTGATTTTCTGGTAGAAAATTGCACTGTTAGATTTGGAACAACTTAAGTGACAATTTCTCCCCATTCTCTAAGTAATTGCCCTATTAAGATCATATTTTCTTACCATCTCTGCGAACTACCTAGAGAGATGCTTTCGTCGTAAAGATTTTTCAGATTTCCTATAGCCAAACAAGGCATATTTATACAAATATATGTCTGTTTATGTTTGAAAACTTCTCAAAAATAAATCCGATAAACATTAAGCTTGGTATTTAAATCAGTGTGTTCCAAAGATGCGACAGGAAGATTGCCGAGAAAGATCCTCAACTCCAAAAGTGTCCAATATTGCAACAGGAGTAAGGATTGGTGAAAGCTCGAAGAAATGCCCCTATTAACAAATACCTGCTGATATATGCATAATTTTACTTGTGTTGAGTATTTACACCAGAATATGGACTTCATACAACAAGCGCATTCTAGTTAACACTTAACTGTTACAAACGGTTAACAGAACAATTGTTGGGTAAACAACCAAACAGGAGTTGTGATGATTCCTGTTACTCTGTCCTCTGGTAACATCTGCAAGTCATGTCGATACGTCATGTCATGTCATGAGATGCCCCATTCAATTCAATTCAAAAATGTTATTTGGGCATGCTTACAACATGCCCGGGCTGTTTAGGGAAACCCCCCTTCAGCCTAGTGTGGTATTTGTTACGTTGTCGTGTTGGGATTTCCCTCGGCTAAAGTGCGTATTTGTGTTATTTCGTGTTTTTGCTGACATTGTGTAGTGTAGTGTGTTGTGATTTGTGTACCTGTGTGTCAGTTCCCGTGTTCCACATCCATCGCTCCATTCATGTGCTTCTGCCCAACAAGATTTATGGTTTTGTTCCTCGTTTATTTCTTTTTATTTGAATGTTGCTGCTACGCTCAATGGTATTTTTTGTATGTTTAGTGTGTTTTTGTATGTTAGGGTTTTAGTGTGTTTGTGTCTATTGTGTGTCTAAATGTTTTGAAAGTGTTGCAGATGCTCTCGTATTTTCTGTTCTTCTTGTTCTTGATATTTATCGTATACATGTGTGAGTGTGATAAGGGGAAGGTTTTTGTCTTTTGGTGTTTCTTGTATAGTTTTCATCTTTGTGCCGTGTTTATGAGTGTTCTTCTGTAGCTTCTTGTATGTGCGTTGTGAATGTATGTTATGAATTGTTTTGCTATGCGTGTGTCAATGGGTATTGTGTTTGTGTATTGGTGTACGATTTGAATGATGGTGAAAGTTTGTGAGCAGTTCGTATGCACTTCCTTTCGTATGCTTTTATTTTATTCATAATAGTTGTTGTTATTAGGGGCATTGTGGCTACGGCTGCGTATGTTTGTTGTGGCTGGACTAATGTGATGCATAGTTTGTGTAATATTTGTGGTGTGAGTCCTCGTTTGTTGAGTTTGGCCAGATAGTTTAGTGTTGCGCGTATGGGACGTGCTTTGTTGAGTAGTTGTGTGTAATGTGGTTTTATTCTGAGTTTGTTGTGTATGTGTACACCTAAGTATTTTGCTGTTTTTTTTTACATGTGATTGTTTGTTTATTAAATGTGAGTGTGGCTGTTCTGTTTGTTTTTTTTCTAATTTTCCTTATTACAATGACTTGTGTTTTTTGTATGTTTATGGTTATTCGCCATTTTCGTGTCCATTAGAAATGTGTTTAATTGTTTTCTAGTCTGCCTTTGGCTCCTAGTAGTGTGGCGTGTGTGCTCCAATATGCAGTATCATCTGCATATTGGGCTAAGAGGATGTTTTTGTGTATGGGTTGTGGTGTGTCGGCTGTGTATAATATGTATAGGAGACCCGAGATAGCACTCCCTTGTGGTGTACTTGCGCTCATGCGAACGGTATTAGATAGTTGTTGGTTGATTCGTATTTGTCCTCTCCTGTCTGTTAAAAAGCTGGCTATCCAACGTACAATCCTTGATGGAATTTGTGGTTTCCATTCGTTCTTACACATGTTGCAGCTCTTCTTCACAAAGCATCCAGAACACTTTCCATCATATGTGCCTGCTCTCGGATTTGTCTGCTGTAAATACTCAATACAAGTCAAATACTCATATCTCAACAGGTATTTGCTTTCGGACATACGCTTACAAGAACATTTATTCTAGACGCTAAGATGTTCAAGAAAATCTAATCCCAAACTACTCTTTACACGAAACATTTTACTCATAAATGGCTTAGGATTTTAATTCAACCACCACATATTTAAGACACTTTGGTAAGAAATTAAATATATGTGTCAAATTTTCTGGGAATAGCCTCTCAACTCCTCTTCGTTCTGAAGTACTTTAGTGTAACTGGTAATCGTAAAAAACTAGACAAAATCTTTCTACACAAAAAATGTAGACCTCATTAAAGCACACATTTTATGTCCAATAAATTTCAAAGTTTATTCAAGATACTTCCTTTATTGGCTTCAATTTTAAAATGGTTTACTTTCCTCGAATGGGAAGGCGTTATTTTTTATTTTGTCCAAAGTTTGCGAAAGTGGGGAGGTTGGATTTCCCTCCTTCCACTTTAGGCTGACTTTGCCAGTCTTTTAACACTCAATTGGCTTGTTGGTAACATGTACGTTGCGCTCATGTATTATAATTTTATGCAATAAACAGTTGTCTTTAATATAGTTCAGTATGGAGAAACTGTTTGCAAATATATTTGAAGATATATTCAGTCTTATACATATTATGTTTGCAAATACTTATGTCTCTATCTTCTACATTTTCAGAAATTACCTTATTCTTAATTTTCTTGTATGTGCAAGTGGAAAATGAGAACACAATGGCTTTAAACCATAGTGAAATTTTTAACAGCTGGTTGCTGTGCAAAACCTTTGAAATTCCATTCTCTTTCCAAGGTCAAGAGATAAAAAAGCGAATAACATATTCCTATCTGAGAAAAGGGTAAGTATTGGCATATTCCAAAAAAGAAAGAATATCTCGGAAATGGTTCACTTACAAGAAAAAAAGTATTTGACATAAACTGTGTGTTTTAAGGATGTCCACATTTTGCATTTAGTAAGCTTTTGTCTGCCTCTTAATGTTTACCATTAATGCAAAGGTCATCCAGAACGAAGGTCTTCTGAGGACATTCCCAGAAAATTCAAGGTATGACCTAGAAACTGCCATGGAATCGTCTGCTTGTTTCCGTCATTGGATACTGTCTGGTTGTGAGCTGATTCCCTTCCGACTGAAGGAGAGGGTGAGAAATAGCAGGTAATTACGTAAGCGTCTCCAGAGACAAGGTTGGACATCGCTGGTATAGTCTAAGTATTCACAGTAAAGCATTACTATTTACTTGTTTAAATAAGAAGAAAGGTAAATGTTTGTGATTGTGACTGTAATAACAGAGGAGAAAGTTTGAAAACCATTCTTGCAGCAACATTTGATGTTAGTGCGTTTATTTACATTTCACGTTCATGCTTTCCTCTTTTCCATTTTTTCCAAAGTACAAACCCGTTTGTGTAAACCACTCCTAACAATCGAATACTGAAACAAAAGCCTTCGAGCGAACGTTGAACAAGTGAAATATGAGGAAGCTTTGGCCGGAACTTCCTGTGTAGCTAATGTTCCACGCAGCGTGAATGGAGATGTCGCTGTTTCGCTAAACAATGCAATGCAAACAATCATAAAAATGTTTTACATTTCCGAAACTCCCAACGGCGGTTTGGGAGGTTCCTTTGGTAAACTTTGCTGTTTCTGGAACAGAATGGGTTTGCTGCAGGGAGAGAGGCAACATTGACAGACAGCCTATTTCCCTGTAGGTACAAGACAAAACAAACAACGATCTATTTCCGTAGAAACAGCTGTGCGGACGTCTCTCTTTTCAGTTCTTTCTTTATCAAATCCTCCCCACACCCACCAAATGTTCTCTCTCGAGTGCAGTTGTAGAGGGAATTGTAAAAGCAGACAGAATCAAAGAGCTGAAACAAATGAATAGGCTGCACGTAACTTTTAGAAGCGATCTTCTTCCACAGAGAATGACAAATTCATTGAACACAAACCTATAACGAATCCAATTTCCCAAAAATATGGTCTCTATTCACAAACTGAAAATATATTGAATCCAGTCAAGTTTTGTCTCAGTTAGTGGTTTTTGTAGAACTGTGGTGACTTAGTGAAATATATGCAAATAAAGCTTTATCTGTGGTATTTCAGACTGAAAAGAATTCAACGTTACATTTTTATATTTTAAACCAGTGTTTGTCAACCTGTGGGTCGCGACCCCCTTGGGTCTAAGAGGGAAAATGTTGAGCTAATGGCTGAGCATCTAGCCTCTACGTTCCATCCGGCGGAATCTCTTGACGCCGAGATTGCAAACGGAGTTGAGGCAGTGGTACGGGACTATCTTTCTGAACCCTTCGACGCAGAGGAAGTATATCTGACCACCATTTATGAAGTCAACAGCATAATTGTTGTAGTGTTTAACGCCCGCTTTTATTACATACGGCACCGCAGGCGGTGACACTGAAGATACATGGAATGAAGATGGAGCACCGGTGGAATGAGATGGCGAGGGAAACCGGAGAACCCGGAGGAAACCCGCCCCAGCGTCGCTTCGTCCATCACCATTCCACATGTGGCGCCTGGGATCGAGCCCGGTCCGCTTTAGTGAGAAGCGAATGGTCTGACCACTCGGCTACGGCGCGGCCGTGTCAACAGCATAGTGGCCTCTGCCCGACCATTCAAAGCGGCGGGCAATGAGACGCTGCCATACGCTGATTTTAAAACTCTACCAGCTATGTGGATTGCTTTACTGGTACACCTTTTCAATAGCCTTCTTCGCCTTGCTCATTTTCCGGCAGCATGGAAGCATGCAATCATCACTACCCTGCCATAGGCGGGAAAGAATGCTCAAATCCAGGCAACCATATGCCTATTGGCCTTCTACCGGCCATTAGCAAGTTATTTAAAACGGTGGTCCAGATCTTGTCCGACAGGCACAACATCCTTCGTCCAGAGCAATTTGGCTTCTGTCGCCAGCATTCCACTACACACCAGCTTCTTCGCCTCGTGGATGACGTTATACGCGGCTTCAACAATCGGCACTACGTTGCAGCCCTTTTCTTAGACATCTCCCGAGCCTTCGACACTGTGTGGCATGAAGGTCTCCTTCATCGCCTTATTAATTATGACACCCCTTCCTACCTGGTTCATCTAAACAACAGTTTCCTGTCCCATCGTACATTTGTTGTCACCAGGGATAGCATACATTCCCAACCATAGTCCATCAATGCAGGGGTACCTCTAGGCAGTGTTTTGGGGCCCCTCCTATTTATAACCTTCATCAACACCCTTTCGTCTCTCCGGGGCTGCAACTTATACCTGTTCGCTGATGACACTGAAATTACCACAGAATCATCTCATCACGGTATTGCAGTACAACGCCTACAGCGCTATGCCGACATGCTGACAACATGGTTTGCCGTGTGGCGTCTCAAAATCAACGCCAACAAATCAACAGCCATTACATTCACGAGATGCCATCTCCAAGATGTAGATGATCTTCGTCTGTCAGGCGTAAATATACCCTTGTCTACAGAAGCAACGTATCTAGGAGTGCTACTGGACTTGCCCCTAACGTGAAAAGCGTACATTTCAACACTGGCTTCAAAAGTCAGCGGATGTATGGCCTTGTTGTAACCCTTGTATAACAAAAAGTCACCCATGTCACTTAGGAACAAACCCCTATTATACAAGCAGGTCATCCGGCCTGTACTAACATATGCCTGCCAAGTCTGGGGCGCCGCAGTGAAGACAAACAAACGTCTACCCACCACAAGTACTGCAGAACCGGAACCTAAGAGCATCTGTAGTTCCTGACTAGTATATCCCCAATTATAGCATCCATTCTGACCTCTCCTTCTAATCCAGTACATCAGAAACTATCCATCAGCTTCTACGCCAGACTTCCAGCCAGCTTCTACCACCTCATCCGAGGCCTCGGGGACTATGACTTGGACCTCGGGTAGACTTACAAACGACCCAGACTTGTACTACTTGTACTTGTATAAGTACAGTAAACTGACGAATGACGATTGACGAAATCATCACCATTATAATCAGCTTTATTATTAGCATAAAAAATCATCTGTTTCATATTTTTTTCCCTTCATCATTTAACTTTCTATTCCAAACAATTTTTCCCACTATTCAACCACCATCTCTATTTTTAAAAAACCATCCTAATGCAGTAAATATTTCATTCAGGTATTGCAAGAGTCGAAATGACAAAATCGTCAAACAGTGAATAACGACCTACCACTTGAGAAACGTTTTAAGTATTGCAAAACTCACACTAATAACAGGGGATATCTCCGAGATGGCTCACTCCATAAAAAATGCATTTGGACATAACTTATGTGTTTTAACGAAATCTACATTTTTTATATAGTATGATTTGCTCTATCTCTTCGGTTTATCAGTTATGCAAAAGTCATTCACAATAGACAGGGATACATAGATTATTGCTAGAAAATTCCAAATGCATATTTCATTTACCATTAAAATATCTTAAACATATGGCATTTTAATCAAAATTTATTTTTGATAAGATCAAAATGTTCGAAAAATACCCATGTAAAGGGTAGTTTAGGTTGTGAAATCTTCTTCAAAATTTCCGTGTCTCATTGCTGAAAGATAAATGCCGACTTTGCTTTTTAACCAACTTTTTGTTTTTGAGTTATGCTGTTCACAGACAACACACATACAGACCTTTTTGTAAAACTGCATTTTTTGGATTCAGGGGGCCTCAACATTTCCAGTGAAATCTCGACATCGAAATTTTGGGTCGAATAAAATATTTCTCGTACTTACTACACGTAATAGAGCAATTAAACAGTAATGTGTTCATAACATTTACAAAACAGGAACGCGCCGGATGATTCAGCTAACCAATTATCGACCAACCTTGCTTTGTTACTATTTATTTCACCGATGCACGCCCCACACAGCTGTTTTAGAGTCTGGCAAACATCAGAGATCACACCTGTCACATACAGTTGTATGACGTTGGGCGATTCTACCAGTATTAATAATGTTAATATTACAATATATATTGTTTCACTTTTGTTTACTGTATTCTGGATCCACGTGGTTAACCTCATTGAAGGACAGATGATTTTAATAAATATCTATATGGCCGAGCGTTCGAAACGCGGCCGGTGGGAGCTAAGGTTAGAGTTGCAGAGTTTAAAACTAACGCATTATTTGAGAGGACATATACATTTGTTAATCTGGAGGAAATAGATAATAGACTGAGATGCGTATTAATCCACCTGAGAGCTATTTAACACGAAAACACAATTTAATGCTCGCACCTGGCATTCATTTTTGCACTTTTGTTTTTCGCAATTAAATCTAAATTTCCAGCTGAATAAACACCAAGTGTTTAACAATAATTCTCTACCTTTCACCTTTAATGAGCTTGCCATGTATTCTAAAACAGCATTTTATAAAAACATGAGGGAGAGAGAAGGAGAGAGAGGGAGAGAAAGAGAGAAGTTGTGTACACTTTTTTGGATCTAGTTTTTCAGTAACTTGATTTTGCTTTCACGTGGTATACATGTGGATAAATTATACCTGTTCTTTCTAAAATAAAATGAGATTGCATTTCAATAGAATCACTGTGATAATCACATGCTAACATAAAGGATTAACAACAAGTTCCTCCGCACTGTACCGCTGCTTATCTAAATTAACTTTCATGAATTACATACGTGAATCTATATATTTTATTTAGTTTTTAGTTTTTTCTTATTTTATTTATTATAACTTATGCTGGCGGCAGCCAATGCTGCCACCAAAATTCCCGTCTCTAGGATAATCTTGATTACATGAGAGCTGCGGAGGGACTTCTCGATAACCCTATGTAATAATATGAAAATCAGATGAGATCAGACATCTAATAATCTGGCTTGGATATAAAAGAAAGAAAAACTCTGATATCTTGCATTCACATTACCATCTCTATTTGCTCCAAGCATTTTTCTAAGCATTTCTTGCTTCCGGAGATAAACTTTATTACATATATATCTTCACATCTCGTTGTTGTTAAAAGGAACATACAGTGGGTTAATCTGATAGATCGAGAAAAACAAATACTGACCTTATATTTGAAAATTGGAATCAGTAGGAACCAATAACAGACAACACGCATCTATGAAATGGTTAACGTTATCATATGCTCCAAAGAGTCTGCATTTTTTGTGTTTTAAGTTTGGTTATCTCTTAAGGTATATAATTTAAACAAAATTGCACAATACTTTATTTCGAACGAAAAGTTCACAAGTTACTCACAGAAATATATGTTTTAAACATAAAATATTTTAATCAAAATCATCAGTCAAATTGAGAAGGTAAAAGATTTCGATAGTTTTTCCATTTAAAGTGTAGTTTGACGTAGGGGACTTTCGTTAAAATCTTCGTATCTCATTATTGATGATACTGAACTTAATATCATGTACTACACTGCGCACAAACGCACACACGTAGACACAGGCATACAATTACCTTTTCCTACAAAAATCTGTTTTCTAAATAGGGGAGTGAAAATATGTATTTTCGGTGAAATCCCGATATCAAATATTTGGGTGAAATGTAATACCTTTTACACTGACTAGGTACGGGTTACAGAAACCAAAATAATCAATTTGTTTTTTCATTTTTAACCAAAGTTCACAAATGAAATGTACTAAATTATGACATGCCTAAAGAATGCTTGGGTGCTTAGGAGTAAAACGGCCTTTAGGTTTGCAATTAGATGCAAAGTTCAAAGTCGTTAACCAAATAACATAATGGTACACTGGTCTCCTTTCAGCATATCCGGTAATGTAATAAGACACCTTCGTGGACTTAGATTGGCAACGCTGCTATTTTGAAGACGTCGTGGACCACTTGCATATTTATACCAGCCAGATGTTGTGAAATCAAAGAACGAACCCACATGTTACCTATCTTGTGACAGTTGTCTGAATTAGAGGCCAAGTTTCTCATCCCTGACCTTAATGACAAGTGAACCGGATGGCCATCGTGTCGGCCGCATACACTGGAGGACTGACACTGAGTAGGTTTCCATACCTCGCACTTCAAACTACATGCCTCCTGTTGCTTTCACCAGTACAAGCAAGCTTGAGAAGATGGTAATGAGTAGGATTCAGAGTACAGGCTCGTATTCTGTAAATTGTAGAGGACTGTAGAGGAAATATTGTATACTGCTCATAAATAAAAACCTCCGATGTATTAGATTCACCTTCTCTGGCCAATATCGTGTAATACGTACTCTCCCACCTCCTAACACAAGTAGAGGAAGTATTGTATTCCACCCTAAAATTTGGTACCTGGATTTCATAGGAAATACGGGCTTTGATGCTCCTTTAATCCAAAAGAAGCATTTTTAGAAAATGCTGTCTGTTCTGCGTGTGGTCTCTGTCAATATAATTACTCAAAAAACGAAAAGTCAGTTAAATACCACACTTGGCTCAGTTTTTGTTTGATTTTTACACAATCGATGCACACACATATCCACACTCATTCATTCTTGAAGACTCTGTAGAAGTATAGAAAATAATACTGGCCAGAGAAAAATACCAAACCTGGGAATCGAGCCCGTAACATAGTAGGAAATCAGGGGCGTAGCATCAATAGATGTGAGAGATGTATTACAGACCCTGTAATTTTCTCCAAACCCATTGTCAATTTGGTATTTACTATTTTGTGGTACATAATCGTCATTAAAAAATCATCTGTCATCAGCTGCAGGAAACTGGAGTTGTGCGCTTGACTCACAGTGTGTAATGTGTTATTGTACATATCATGTTATGAATTGTGCTAACGTTATTGCATTTATACTCGCAAATAGAGGCCAATTCTCGATTTATTTTGTTTCTTGTATGTGTATTCCTCAATTACGAATAGGTGTTTGAGCATGATTTGGACTCTTGGTTACTTATTATTAAAGCATATGCAGGTTAAGATTTGATCGTTTTAGACAGACTTGTCATCTTCTGTACAAAGTCATTACCAAAGATTTGGGCTACCGGAAATATGTCAGAAACATGCCCAAGCTCCTTTCTGAAGAACAGACGGCTCAGCGGATGGCAGAAGCACTCATTTCTTGAGTATTACGAAAGGAAAGGTGATGATTTTCTCAATCAGAATTTGACAGGACATAAGATTTGTGTGCGGTATGTAAACAAATAAAATTAATAAAGAATTGATCAACAAATAAATGGCACGGGGGTATTAACACATGCAGTATACATCCGAGAGGTCACGAAATAAATCAGCCCGACGGTAGTAAACAAAACTTCGTCCCCATCCCATTGTTGGCAATGAAAATAGAGATAAACTGTTGTCGAATATTTCTTTCGGACACTGATGAAAGACGAAAACTCTAAAGGGCAATTTTGTTTAAGTTGGGTCATATTTTAACGAATTTTACAATATTCGTTGAGTTACATGCCCGAGTGTAACAGTCAAGCTACGCCACTGCAGGAAGGTAATCTACCGACTAAACTGCGAGGACTGTTGATAGGGATAAACCCTTGCAGAATTAGTTTCATGTAATTTCCTTAGGAGGCGAAGACAGAACTTAATCTTTAAACAACGAGTCGTTTCGAACTCATTCCATGGTATTAGAAGAAACAACTGAATTATTATAGCACTTCAAGTGATAAATGACAAAATATTGAACAAATTCAAAGCTACAACAATGGATAATTAAAAAGTGACTGATATCATCAATGGTTATTTGAAATAAGTTGTATGTTTTAGAAAAGATCCTAATTTTTGTACGTTAAGCTTTTGTCTATTAGTTATGGTTTACCAGTTATACAAAATAATTCCGGACTTGACTGTCCATACTCACAAAATTCAAAATCTACGTAGTTATCATGTTTGGTAGGATGTTTTAAAGCTATTCGGAGTTGATTCTAATAAAATACACATAAATAAAAGTGATACTTAAGTGAGTGATAACTTGCATGGGGTGGTTTTTCTTTAAAATGTTCGTGTCGTAGAAGATCTTAGATCAAAATTTGGTATTTATACGAGTTTTCTGTTTTGAGCTATACTATTCACAGAATATCATTTGTATTGTATTTTTTATTGAGAGGCATTAAAATATGTATTCCTCTAGCGGTGCTCAAGGCTTCTCATAGCTGAAACCCGAGATCGACGCTTACCATCGCATTTCTTGTGAGCAATGGTTTCTTGTATTATTCTCCACCTTTATTGCTTCTAGTTAAACAGACCGGTACCTTTAACAAAGGATAATAGATCACTAACAGATTTTTTTTTGGGAGATGGTCTGGATCAGCCACTCCCAACAGTATGTATCTTGGTCCTGCTAACGCCCTAAATTCAAAGATTACCTTTTATGTGTAAGTATTTTCTTAATCTCCAGTAAAGGACCCTATTATTAGCCTCATCTGTAGCCTTGTAAGACTTTATTAGTAAGAGATAAAGTTGGTTTTAATAACATTCTCTTACTATGTTTATATCTTTCCATTCGCATCTATTGATTCTGGTGGTTTTTAAAACTCACTCCGCAATGATTCTGTTTATAGTGGTTGAGGAAATACCAAATATGGACTAGCGCCAATACATTTGCGCTAGGGCAAGTTTTTTTTTTCTCCCTCCCACTATTACCACATCATGCCCTGGTACCCAACAAAGTGCCACATTGTTTCATTTTGCCAGCTTTGTAAGTTTTTGTAGTCAATTCCAATTTTATACGTAATCGGGTTAACTAGAACTGCTTTAAGGGCACAGTGCTGACATGTGTGACGCCGAGCACGGCGCACGAAAAAGGACGGTCGGGGCCAAGCTACTTCACCGCAAGACAGGTCGGCGAGCAAACTAAGGCGCAAGGTTAAGCTTTCCCACATCACTCCGTGAGCCAGTACGTGACTCATGACAATCAAGTAGCAACACAGAGGGTTCCCCGAATGTTCGAAAAAGATCTGGCTATGTCAACGCTAGCGTCTTGGTAAAAGTCCAGAAAGGTCCATGTGGCTTCATCCCGCTATATAAGGGAACGAGAAAGCAGCACAGAGAGGTAGTTACAGACATGAGTCGGTCAGTGTGTCAATGAGTACGAGAAAGCTGTGCGTGCGTCGTTGCGTCGTGAAGAAGTTTTAACGAGCGTCGAGTGATTATATCGCCGGTGTTGGTGTATGACAGACAGAGAAAGTGAAGAAACACAGAGAAAGGACAGAGTCAAGGCTACGAGAAGAAAACAATTGCGAGTTCTAATATCATGAAGGACTATAGACTGTGCTGACGTCAGTATTTTTTTTTTTGGCAAAAGTTTTAGAAAAAATAAAGTGATAGAAAAGTAACTGAACTGGATTTTATCGCTTTTTGTCGTGGGATTCGTCGATTTTGTCATTCAAACCTATTTTATTTCGACATCGTTCTGACACATATATGTAATCCATCATTACTGTTAATTTTTAGCAATTACGAACTTAAAGGTTCCGTGGAGGAAGTATTATTATTATAGTTCTAATAGAAAACCAACTGTCGTCTCCATGCTCAGCTTGGAGGAAAGGATTTTGAATTTTAAATGCGCAAATCAATACCGGGGAGCATCCTTACTTTCGCCAACGTTAACATTGATTACAAAGAGCTTACGTTTTTCATTTTTTTAATATAATGGAATCCTCTTTAACAGCTCTTCCAACAGAAGTTGGCAGCGCTTTTCAGGCTTATTCCTGTTTAAGTAACACAGCTGGAGCATAGAAAGCCTACGATGCATGTAATTGAATTCATAATGGCTCCCAGGGAGTTATTGTAAAGCAACGCAACTTCATAGAATGGATGTAAAGTTTCCGGCTCTCAGCACCAGCTCTAGCACGTCACTCAGAAGGTCAGAGGTAGCACACATCTAGGTCTTTTTATTCCTCTCTCTCTCTCTCTTGTAACTCGGAGAATCAACAATCTGTTTCCTCAGAAGAGAAACTCTTGCTTGTAAGTTAGAAAGAGAGGTATTCCAGAGGGACACCATTAACGTTTCACCCCAAAAATGAGATCAACTCAATATTTTCTCCCTTTAATTAATGCACCAAATCTTGTTTCATACGAAGACACGAGATACTTTTCATTTTAGGCTATTTTAAAGATGTTACAGTATCACTTAAATTACCCGTGCACTGCCTGGTAATACATTACACCCCCACGAAACCGTTTTCACCCCTCAAAACAATAATTTTTAGCATTTAAATCTCTTTGAAAATTTGTTATGTTTCGACATCAATGTTGCACATAAATTGAACTATCGACTTAAACAGGTTGCATTAAGTACTGATAAAAGCCTTAAAAAGTTTAAATACTTCATTTTTAAAAATATCCTTTTTATTATACTTAAAACTATGCAGAAAATAATGGCCTATACGTTTTATTTGAATGCCCAACAGTTTTGCATTAAACAATTACAGATAAATTGCACAGAAATTGAGACCTTCTCCCCCAAAATGAATCAATTTATTCTCCTTAATTAAAATAATTCAACGTGTAAATTATAATGATTTCAAATTTGGTAAATGTTAGTTTTGACTGAATTGGTTAAAAAAGGTATGAAATTAAATGATATTCACATATATATATTTTGGTTCATACACATATGCGAAGTCTTTACTAGAAGGTACTTTTTAAATTTATTAAACCTCAAAACATATGTCATTTTCGATCAAATCTCCTTAATGGAGAGGAAATGGAAAAAAGAAAGGAGGAAAAAAAAAATATTCGGGCAAACAGTTGCGGAGTTCAACATAAGGCACAAATCATGTCTTATAGCTATATTTAGTGTGGGTGTGTGTGTCTGTGATACAATCCAACTCAAAAATGAAATTTCGGTTCAACACCAAAATGGGTATTTAAGCTTAAGCTGCGATATAAAGATTATGACGAAAACTCCTCCACCCTAAACTATCTTTTACATGGAAAAATTTTCAAAAATTTTTATTTTCTGAAAAATGACTAACAATTTTGATTAAAATGTCACAGTTTAAGATATTTTATGACAAGAGAAATGTGTATTTAGAATTTTCTGGCTACAGCCCAAGTAGTCCTGTTTACTCCTGACGACTTTTGCATAAATGGTAAACTATAAGAGATAGACCAAACCTTGCTGTACAAAAAATGTAGATCTGGTTAAAACATACATTTTATGTCCAAATGCACTTTTTGTGGAGTGAACCATTTCGTAGATATCGCTTGTTATTTATGTAAGTTATGCAGTATTTATACTTTTCCCAAATGGAAGGTCGTTATTGATTTTTTTATTCTTGGCCGTGCAAAGAGAACGGAATTTCAAAGCCTTCATATAGTGACCAGCTTTAAAAGATTTGCCTCACTTAAAGCCTACTCAGATTCCATATTCCCCTTGCCACTACAAGAACATAAGCAATAAGGTACTTTCTGTAAATGTTCAACTCGAGTAACATGAAGAAGATAGAGGAAAAAGAGTCTCTCAGAATAATACCAGAGTAGAGAAAGTCATGTGAGTGCAACACATCAGATTTTTCAAGTCTGATTCAACTTCATAACTCAGACCTTCCCATGGCTAATGCGACTGAACAGAAATATCAAACGAAACCCTTAATAATGGAACTCGAAAGTAGATAAGAAGGAATGTTCCTCTTTAATAACAGCATGACGGAATTTTTGGCACGCTGGTCACGAATCCACACAAGAAATTCTTTGATATTTCACCGCATTGCTCGGGAATACCTTTCTTCGGCTTCTCTTAAACCTTTTACCTTCTTTCTCTCAACTTTCCTCTTGCGTTCTACAGGAATAATCTCAAGTCTTTGCGGATCATCCTGTAACTTTTAGATCATCCTTTGTGTTCCTCGTCGTAAGTCATTCTTAAGAGGGTTGCAACATTGCTGCGATGTGATATAGGAATGTATGGAAAAAAGGAAGGCAAATACTTTGGAATGGAAAGAACATTGTCAGTTGTTCATAATTTTATGCTACTGATATTGATTCATAACATTATTTTATGTAGACCAAATATTTAGCAAGCAATAAATTTTATATATAATGTGGCGGAATGTCGTTGTGTCCTCGTTGGATCGCCATTTGATGCGTAAATGTCGTTGGTTACGTTCTGTCGCCCTTTGATTTGGTTCGTTCCGGCTAGCTCAGGATGAGATCTCTTTCTTTATCTCGGGTATGCGTAGGTGTTATAGATTGCCCAAGAAAAACTTTTGTATATTGTTTATTACTTCTTATATACTTTCGGGAGTTATGCCGATTTTCTACACGCAGAAGAATCGCACTCACGTCTGCACACCTCAACGTGCCGTACTGGTCTGGGCTGAGTAGTGACGCTTTCTGGCGTCCCCACGCTAGGAAAAAACGTTCTCTCCAATTTTAAATGTCATGACGTCATCCACAAGAAAGCCTCGTATCCAAAATGCTATTTCCTTTTTCCGCAATTTAGAAATGTCCCTTTCTATTATAACATGTTCTTTTTTGAATTCCGAATATCTAGTTACCTTTTTATGATTAAACGATGTTTTCTTTATATTTTATTAAATATATCGCGCGATTTTTAAGGTTGGGAGACCTGAATTTTGACTGATTTCAAACTATGTAGTATGACGTCATGACTCGTTAATTTCAAACCAATAATGCGTTTATCCTACAAATTTAACGACTATTATTTACTCATATCTTGCTCACCTTACAACACTTCCTACTCTATTATCTACATATGTTATTACTCAACACTTATCGCAAATTTCACATCCGGCAATTAAATTAAAACGTGTCTTTATCAAAAGCCCATTCGATTGGAAATCTAAATTTCGGTATCAATAATATGCGATAAGGACAACAGACTACCTAAATTAATAATGGAGTGGGTACCACCAGAAAGAAAAAAGAGAGGACGTCCAAAGAAAACCTGGCTGGAAGGAGTTGCAACAGTGATGAAATCCAGAGATTTGGAAGAAGGTATGTGGGAGAGCAGAGAGGAGTAGGGAAAAGGAAAACCCGCGACAGCTATTGTGATACCGGAAATAGATTATTATATAAAACGCTTAGGAAGCCAACATCAATAGTTTTATTTTTTGGAATTACATCATAGATACTGTAAACAAAGGTGACATAATAATCGTCGGTGGTTCCATATATCCTTGTAGATGTGTATAATTCAAATTCAGGCTAGCAGTACTAAAAATATAGCAGGGTAAGGTTGCATAATTCCGTGATATCTTTGTATATGTGTTGTGTAATGGTCATAAATGGACAAAAGTAATTCAAATAACGGTCCAAGAACACAATTAGAATGTTAGTAGAACATATTTTGCCTGATAGAGAATTGAAAAGTTGTATAAATATACTAAAAATTGTAGAAATAAATTTTACGACGATGGCTCGTAAATGCGTGATAGGATTGCTAAATTCCTGATAGTGGTATCCTAATACAACCTAATTCTCTGATATAAAACAATGACGTACATACATTGATTCTCTTGACCTTCATCTACATTACAAGACAAACCGTTATTAACATTATTGCCATCGAGCAGTAACGTCTGTGGCCCGCATTCGGGAGGTCGCGGGTTCGATCCCCGTGGCCGCGCACTCTGATATGGGTTTTTTCGTCGTTTCCCCATATCACTTAAGCGAATGCTGGGTGCATCATTTCATACCATGGTTTCCTTTCCATCATTTCCTTTCATTCCATTTTCATGTCATCTTTCAGGTGGTGCAAGTATGTAGTGTGGGCAGATGGCATGGATGACTGCGCATAGTAACTGCTGCTCTCGGCGCTAGGTAGCGTCCGGTTGGCCCTTGTCCTCCGTCGAGGGGGAGGGGGACGCTTCGTGCAATACGGAACCGGACTCGTCACAATAGATCTGTGTAGGTCGACGTGAGCGAGGTATTGAAATTAATTGAATTTTTTTTCCAGCAGAGAGTTATTCTCACAAAACTTTGATCGTTTCATCAGCATCATAAAACATATTCCATAGCCATTTTCTTTCTCAGAAACCGTCGAGAAAGCAGAGTAGAACGGTTTGGCTATCTGTTGGATACTCCAGAACTACTAACTATTGCAGAATAAAACCACGCCAGGAAACTGAACTTGTATCACGGCATTAGCAGTATTACCGCATTAGCCATCTTTAGCCTACAATTCATGATCACAGGACAATTTCAGTACCTTTTAAGGGAAAATAATACATAGTTGTATTTATCACAAAACTGTCTGAATGTGCAATCAAGCAACGTTTTTATAGGAGTATATTTATGCCTAAACATGCGTATACTTCTGTTAGAGTGGACCGGGCGAATGTGCCCAAAGGTTTGTAGTTCCGTCGTGTAGCAACAGATTGTGACACCAACCTATCTGTATTCACTGGCTGTACTGTGAAGTAAAGGCAAATGTTTATGTCAATGTGTTTAACCGTTTCTGCGCTTTGAAAACATCAAGCACAAAGTAAGAACAAAACTGACACCGGGTGAATACTGCACAGTTATGTTAAGTGCACATGTGCTTGTGAATAACGTAGAAGAGAGAAATATTACACGCCTTGAAAATAGTGGATACTTTCTAGTGTAGGTTGCCACTACAGCGGCCATATTGCGTCAGTCAGAGAAATGACACTATTTTCTCTGGATAGGATACCAATGTAAGGTGCATCGTTTGTAATGAAAGGTTGCATAAAACCTACACGGAGGAAGAAAACGTGTTCAAAAGCTACAAAGGAGCTGACTTTATTTCAAGCAAACATTTCATTTCTTCATTTCACATATATCCCCGCAGCCCCGGCAGAGATGTCTGAACTACATTCTTTATAACAACATTCAAAACATATATCATCATTAAAGGACGGAGGCGTGTGCGTTTTTCCATAGGAACACTGCACATGAACTTTACTGTTATCGCTCGCGCATGTAAACAACTGCAGGTAGGTACAGCCTGACCATGAAAACCGCCAAGATGCAGCACAACTTCCAAGTATCATAAACTGTGCATTCTTGAATTGCACTTAAACGCTTATATATACTACTATTTATTAAGTATAATATTGTCACAGAGTGCATTACACTGGTTACAATGTATGTTCGTAAATATGTGAAATTTCGACGCCTATCACTGAAGCAGTTTTTAAACAGTGAACAGTTTTACGTCACACAATGTCAGAGGTACAAATGTAAAGAAGTTTACTCTGCCCTCTGGCGTGTTTTCCTTTTTACTCATTTTCAAAATTTCACCATAGCTTGATAATCAATATTTTTGTTTACGACTTTCTGGAATTTAGCTTTCACCTTTTCGATATCTGGCACAAGAGGTATCTTTCTAATTGCACAATAGCTTTGGGCAACACTGAACAATTGTTGGATATGAACTGAATATTTTCAGATAGTTCATGCGACATCAGAGACTTTGCAGTTACAATAGCAGGTGAATCTGCAACACATAGAACGCTAATAATATTTACAATTTCATTGTAATGCACCGCATAATACAAGTTATCCAAGTACCCATCTTATAATTATTGACGTCTGCATACACTTGCCAGGCAGTGTTTCATTAGTTCGCAGAGTACTACGGTACGTTGTTTTCGACTTCTGCTTCTATAGTAGCAGTTGTTTGCACATTTGAAGGTCATGCTGTACTTCTGACGTCATTCATACTCTGCGTCCAGCTAACCTGTATCGCATGCGAGCGCACATTCCTCCGGCCTTTAGTTATTATTAATGGAAGGGTAACACAAATTGACCTTTATACAGAAGAGGTTCCTCAGCGATCACAGTTTAATGCCGAACTACCCTTTGATTCTACAACCCATCTTTGGGCATCTTTCCCCGATCCTCTCTATATTCTATCTGCATAAATAGAAATGAAGCATATTTATGTAACTAACTGCATACTTATCGTGATTAGAGTAAGGAGTTGTGAGGTAAGAATAGTGAGGTGGCGAAATTATGTTTGTTTCCCTGATCCTCTTATCACATCTGGAATAATGCTTTCTTCTCTTGCTGCACCACTCTGAGTAGTAGAAGCTATACGTGTGGCATTACAACCATAAGCCAGTGTCTACCAAATAAATGCTCTGTGACGTTCATCTGTTCTTGCTGCCGGCCCTCAGCTAGGAAGTAGGGCACGTGAGGCAAGGAAAATGCGAACTCATGTTTGTGAAGAAAGATGTTTATTATACTTTGCACCCACTTGGCTTTAAACCATAAGCCTTCCCATTCCTCCACACCTTTGCAAACGAATTTCCGAAATGATGTTATGTCACATGACGTAATTGAGTTGACCGACTGCCACAGACTTGGGAAAATGAGAATTTATTAACAGCCACAGAGAAATTTAAAAAAATGTAATGTTTACATTTCTCAACCTATTTTATTCAAAAAAGATTGTTGCAAAAGCTTATTCTTTCACCTACTTCGTGTTAACTGAAATAAATGCTTGTAAAACTGGTTTTATAACATATTTTCATGTAGCTACAATTTAAATATGGTAATACAATAGGCTTAGGAGATAGTCAAATTTTAAGAGTTGGTCATTATACGATGCCTTCCGTTCTATTTGTATGATCAGAAGGCGAAAGACACGAAGAACAACTTAAGCAAAAGTCATTCAGAATGAACTTCAGAGGCCACCCACGAAAATGTTTTAAACATATTATATTTTAATCAAAATCCTTAAAGATATTTTTAGGAAAATGAAAAATGTTCCATGTAATGAGTAGTTTCCGGGGGGTGGGGGTATTTTCTTGAAACTCATCGTGTCACATCCTATGAAGTTGCTGCGGGTCGTCGCATATTGACTTAAATACATAGGTCTGACATGTGTGATATTACAGGGTAGCTTTTAGCTTTTTAAGATATATTTGAAAGTCATATTGTATTTCGTTTTAGTTTTCGGTGATTTTTAGAATTTGAGATTGTTCTTTTAAACCTTTTATATTTACGTTTTACTTCTTTAAATGTTTAGTATTTTAGCCTTCTGTTTTAATTCTCATTTTAACTCTGTCATTGCGTTTTAGATTTTATTGTTTGGTTATGGGCCCAAATGATCTCATTGTCAAATGGTCAATTTTTTTCCCTTCCAAATTTAGGCTTTACTTCCATATGAATATTTCAGATTTTCCAGTTATTTCAGTATACGTTTCATAGAGGTACGTTAATCGTAAATACATTAAAATTATAATTGAAAACAAAGCTACACGTAGGTTTTAAGCTTTCTCATCTTGTTTAACTGCAATTTCTGAAGAACTAATAATTTTCTACACATATGCCCCATTATATCTGAAAGTGGTTTAGTATGATATTTTTATCACACATTTACAACTAAATAAGCTTTATTTTAAGGAAAAGGTCTGTTTTGTTTTTAAATTTTAAACCTCTTATATTTCAATAAAAATCTAGGCATTGTTTTAAAAAATCGTAACTTTGCTTCCGAGGAGGAAAATGTGAACTGTAAAAATACTACCGAGCACGCCTTAGTATTCCAGATATGTCTAGATAATGGGTTATCTATTAACTGGAGAAATAGGGCATTTCGATTCTCCTTAATTAGCTGTCTTCCGTCTCTGTACATGGAAGATCCTCTCAAGCTTGCTTTATAGTTACTTCGTATATAGGACGTGAACTATAATTAATTATATTTTATCGTTTATTAGCTAACCTAATTTTACGTGGAGATGAGTACATTTTTTCGCAAAATAATTACTCTCCTCAGATAACAAAACTACCAAAGTAGTCTTGTCAGACAAAAGCAATAAAAATCGTCTGGTGGAATTTCGATTACTTACACTCGTATTTCTCTGTGAGGCTACAAGCATTCATTTTCACTTTGTGCTAGGAAAGGTGTAATTGCTCTTCGGGCCCATTCCGAAGAATATGGACCAGGAAAGTAGTTGGTTACATTAATGGCGCCGTTCCTTCGCCAAACTGAATTATCCCCTCTATCTGGGATATTTCACCTCGTTCTCCACAGCCCTTTATCTTCTCCGCTTGTAATCTTGAAGAAGGGGAACGTATATCCTGAGGCTTGTGGACGAGGATAGTGCAGACTCGCTGAAATTGCTTTCCCTCATCCCCCCTTTTGACGGGAACACCGAACGTCGATTAATTTCAATTATCGCTGAGCGCCCTGGCGGTCCTTATCTCTCACATAACACTCAAACCGCCACGAATATTATCTTGTGGATGTAGTGCCATAACACTTGAACGATGAGGTGAAAATGGCCAACACAAGGCGAACAGTGCATTGGAACATTATCATGCCAAAGAGCAGTGACGTTTCGCCCAAGACTGCGTTGGGTATCTTCAGAGAATGACTCACAGCAGGTTGACAACTAGCTCATCATCATCATCATTAGTGCGTATGTCGTTTGTCATTGCTTTGGTCTTTGTAGGGTTCATTTTAAGTTCCGCTAACGCGCCTTTAATGTTCAATTATGCTACCATTTCCTGCAGTTCTGTGACGGATTTTGCAACAATACTATATCGTCTGCAAATCTTAAATTCATCCGGTACGGCTGAAGAACTACGCAACTTTTTGCTGGCATTCAGAGAAGCAGAAAGTCACTTAAGAACAGATAGTTTAACGTGTTTCCATAGAGTGGGATGTTCAACAATTTTAAACGTGTATAACACGACCACAAGTTAATTAAACTACATCCGGTTGTACTTTCTCCTCGAGCATCAGGTTTTTAGCATCCTTTGTATGTACTTTTGAAAATTCAAACACACGCCTACAAATTTTGTTGCATTTTCTAGTATTAATACTATTTGATCCTCATGCAACTCCTTTCGTTTGTTTATCCAGGGATCTAGATAATTGTCTATATAGCCATATGTATATCTGTAAAAACATCTTAATCTTGAGAGTAATGAACCCGTTTTCGTGGACTTTTACTTTCTCTACTACGTATAGTAAGTAGGGGAAGTATTTTATTCGAACTCAAAAATTCGATGTTGAGATTTTACAAGAAGTATACGAGGCCCCCTGAATCCAGAGAAAAGCATTTATAGAAAAACGTCCGCGCGCGCGCGCGTGTGTGTATTGCGTGAGTGTGTGTGTGTGTGCGTGTGTGCGCGTGCGCGTGTGTGTGTGTGTGTGTTGTGAGAGAGAGAGAGCAGCATGACTCAGGAGCCAAAAGTCGGTTAAAAACCAAGTTGGTATTTAAGTGTAATATCTTTCGAAGGATGCGATACGAAGATTTTGAAGAAGATAGTGAATTTTTTGAAGATTTTGATTTTCTCAAAAATATCTAACAATTTTGATTAAACTTCCGTATGTTTAAGATATCTTTACTACAAATAAAACGTCTATTTTGAAATTCCTGGCTATGGGCCATGTAGTCCTGTTTACTCTTCATACATTTTTCATAACTGTTAAAACGTAGGATAGACCAAATATGACTACACAAAAATGTAGAGCTCGTTAAAACACAATTTATGTCCAAATGCACTTTTTAGTTCGGCGAACTATTTCGGAGATATTACATGTTATATTTGTGCGAGTATTGCAATACTTAGACGTTCCTCAAATGGAAGGTCGTTATTCACTTTTGATGTCTTAGACGTGCAAAGAGAACAGAATTTTAAAGCCTTCACATAGTGACCAGTTTTAGAGTGAGTGAGTGAGTGAGTGAGTGAGTGAGTGAGTGAGTGAGTGAGTGAGTGAGTGAGTGAGTGAGTGAGTGAGTGAGTGAGTGAGTGAGTGGGTGGGTGGGTGGGTGGGTGATTGAGTGAGTGAGTGAGTGAGTGAGTGAGTGAGTGAGTGAGTGAGTGATTAGGGTTTAAGAGCCCATCGACAGCTAGGTCATTAGAGCCCCCCCCAGTTTTAGAAGATTTGACTATCGCTCAAGCCTAATCTGTTCCCCTAATATGTACCTACAAGAAAATTAGCATCAAGAAAATTTCTGCAAATGTTTATCCCCACCAACATAGAGAACAAAGAGGAATAATAGTTTGTAAGAATACTTGGTACAGGAGTCAAGAAAGTCATGTGAGTTCAACACGTCAGATTTTTTATTGACATTCGCAGTTTTACAGAACGTTCCTCTGGGATATTTTATGCTAGCAAAACAATTTATCAAAACAGCAAGGAGATTTAGAGTGCACGTGGGAAGAATTTCAAACAAACCTATGATCTCTGTCTCTTTCTCTCGCCCATTCATTTTCTCCTTACCCTTCTATGCAACTGCAGCCCAGTTAATACCACAGCTATAACCTCTCCTTCGACACAGGACATTATGGCACAGGGTAATATTTGGGCATAGCATTGTGGTCAGCGAGTCAAGTCTTCCCCGCCCCTTCGGAGGGCCCGCATATGCGCGGTTTCTGAGGCCATTACCGGTGTCTGAAGCATCAGATATGCTATACATAGGTTTATGTGATCCATACATTATTAAGAATTGCCTCATGAGGTATGAACATCTCAGATGAGATTTTTAATGATCTCTGTGACAGTATCTCTGAGGCTATAAACTTTAAAAACTATTTTTTACTTGCGTCAAGCCTCTATTAACTCCTAAATCAGTATGGCACGTGGCATATTTAACGAATTTGGGTCAATAACTGATTAGACTTCATTTCAACAATGTCTTACGATAAAAAACTTATGGTATGGTGTGGCTTCACTTCCCAATTCATCATTGGTCCATATTTTTTTTCAATAAAGAACAATGGAGTAAGACTGTCACAGTAAATAGGGAGCACTAATAGAGTATGTTACAGGACCTGAAGAATGACATCTAAACCCCTAGAAAACAAATACTTACTCAGATATTTGGCGATCACGTTATCAGTAGGTATTTTTCCGGCAATGTGGTCTCCGCGATCTCCAGATCTCAATCCTGCCGACCTTTGGTTGTGGAGCTACCCTAAAGAACGAGAGTTCCTGATGCATCCAACAACCTCATTGCAACTGAAAGATGCCATCCCTCCAGAAATTGCCAATATTCCATGATATTATCTGGTTAATTGTGTGCATGGTGTTGCAGACAAAATGTTATACGCTGAACGAGAGAACGACCGACAATCTTCCCAATGATTTACCCAACTCTGTGATGTTTTTTTTTTTTAACCAACCTCAAGTAGTATAACATTTATAGAGCTTTAATGTTTGAGCTGAATTTAAAAGACCCTATATACTGCATGTTTCAGATTTCACAGTGCACATACTAAAATCTCACTCAATTTCTAACTTAATTTACTTGATGTTCAGTAAGCATATCCTGTGTATCTTCTTTAAGATAGATTTTTTAGAACACTATCTGGTTTCGTTCCGTAAGAGTGCTAACAGCATTTTCAACAGTATCTCCCGTCTATGCTAATTTTCTTATGTTACGTTTTCTCAACCGTGTCTCTCTGATTCTTTAGAACCTTTGTAATTCAAGTGATGTTATACTAAATCAGATTTGTCTAATTTGAAAGTTATTCAGGATTTCAATATCGAGACGTAATGTCTATTGCCGTTAGCGATCTCAGGTGTTATTTCGCCATATCCGGTCAGAATTAAATGACCTCATGGTGAGTAAATGATGATTCAAAGCACACATCAGCATCTCCCTTTGACCTTTATGAGGAGAGATTTCATGTTATTAAAAACCGGCGACCCTGCATGATGCGCCTCTTAGAATATCTTAGCGGCAAGGTCGTCTTGCTAGAAAAATTTAAGTTTGCATCTCTCAAAGTGAAATCAGCCAAGGCCGTACACCTTCCGTTAACCGCCGCTGAATATGAGTAAGATTCACAGTTTATGACTGGCCGACCTTGAATTTACCGTGTTGTCCATCTTACTGTTAAGGAGTTCCTCAACAGAACATAAGGAAGAGGGAATGTGTCATCTATTGAAATTTGCAGGAGTGTAATCTAACCTAATAACTTGTTACATTATCTAGTTCTCAAGTATGTTAGGTACAAGAATTATGGTACTCTACCCATAAGTTCAACATACAGATTTCACCGGAAAGTTGAAGTCAGCGAAGGTATAGAAAGTAAAAGTATTGTAATCCACACAACATTAGGTGGAGAGACCTCAGCGGACCGGAAATACACATTTTGATACCCTACAGACCAGCTAATTTGTAATGTTGTACTCGCATGACTTTCTCTACTCCTGTACTAACAATTCTTACAAACTGCTATTCATCTATCTTCGTGTTAGTCGAGAAAAACGTTTGCAGAAATTATCTTATTGCACATTTGCTTGTAGGTTTCCCCGGCCATCTCATTCCACTGGTGCTCATCTTCATTCCAGTATCATCAGTGTCACCGCCTGCGGTGCCGTAGTAGTAAAAGCGGGCGTTAAACACTACAAAAAAAGGTTTACCAGTTATGAAAAATTCATCAAAGGTAAATAGGACTACAGTACCAGAAAACTGAAAAATTACATTTCTTATTCCATAAAAATATTTAAACATGCGGTATTTTAATCAAAATTATTAGCCACTTTAGAACAAACCATAATTTTCGAAAACTTTTCCATGTAATGAGTAATTGAGGGTGGAGGAATTTACTTCAAAATCTTTCTATCACATCCTTGAAAGATATTAAATTTACATAGAAACCTTGGTTTCTAAACGAGGTTCACAGGCAGATACACACAGAGACACAGAAACACATATATAGTGACACAGAGACATTTTTGTAAAAATGCTTCTTTTTTTTTGGGGGGGGGGGTCCTCAGAACATTTCTGATGAAATCTCGACAACGAATTTTTGGCTTGAATACAAACTTCCCTTACCATATATAATACAGAAAGTAAAAAGGGGGTTGCTGTGTGTGTGTGTGTGTGTGTGTGTGTGTGTGTGTGTGTGTGTGTGTGTGTGTGTGTGTGTGTGTGTGTGTTTGCGTGCGTGCGCGTGCGTACGTACGTGTAGCCTGTCAAGGAACGAAAAGTGGGATGAGTATAAAGTTTCGTATGTAAGACCAGCATCGATAAAGGATTCAATGCAATTACTTTCGTGACTTGTCCTTAACGTCGGTATGTGTGGCTCAGTTGGTTAGACGCTGGCCTACTGATCCCAAGGTCACGGGTTCAAATCCGGCCCAGACCGATAGTATTTGTGTGCCTAAAAAAGACTGCTCCATGTCAGTAGATTTACTGGCATGTAAAAGTTAACTCCTGCGAGACGGAATTCCGGCACACCGGTCACGCTGATGTGATCCTGGCAATTAACAGCGTCGTTAAACAACAAAATAATTTAAGCTTAATTTCATGTCCTTAACCTCAAATTAGCCTTATAATGGTAACTTTTCGTATTCTTATTTGCAATTTTGATTAAAATATAATTAGAGATATTCAGATTAGTAAAAAAGTCCATAGGTATCTTGAATCTGTTGTATCCTATATAATCGACTTCATCCTGAAAGAATATGATACAATTTTGCATTAGGAATATAGAATTTATTTCAGCATATTTTTCAACCGGCGATATAGCTTCTCCGCCGGGGTGCTTCTAACTACAGAAAATGTAGGAATCCTGCCTTCTGCTCTGTCTTAGAAACCTTCCGGACGCCCTTAGGATCCATTCGTTCTCATCAATCCTTCCGGGAGGTGCCCCGTTCGGGGCATAGGCACGAAAGATTGCCTTTCGGTTGAGGTGCTAAGCCCCCCTCCGTAGGCTGTTATTGAGTCATTTAGGGGACACTGGGAGTGAAATTTGGAAGTTCCACATTTCTGGATAGATTTTTCTGAAAGTTTTACTGTGTTTGTATTTATATTAGAATAGGAGGTACACCAAATGTCATTAAAATAGGATAATTCGTTTATGACATGTAAATTATTTTATGAATTTAATAGGCACATTTTCAAAACGTAGCTCGCGTCTGTTGACTTTTCAAAATTCATTTATATTGAGAGAACTGGTACCCTAAAACATGGGTAACAATTATATGAAGAGATATTTCAAATACGTTTGCTGATTATGTTTTATATATTTTTTTAATAACAAAGAAAATTTAATCTTAAAAATTAGTGATTTTTTTCATACAGAAAAAATGTTTTTGGAATTTATGTTAATGATAACATCAATATTGAAGCATAGTTTTGTTTAGCTGCTATTTGTGAATACTTTTGGAAATTTTCATTGAATTTGAAGTAAAACTCAGGCGCGACCTTCTTTTGGAATATGCAGAAATGTAGTTTTGAGAAAAACAGGCTTTTATATAGGAATATACTGTGTACGTTAAGGGAAGAGCACAACTTGAAAGGGCCGTAATGACCACATGGAGTGGGGAATATGAAAAATGTTAGCTGATCCAGATGCACAGATGTTCCAGGAACATTTTAAAGTAAAAAAACAATTTTCGACTTTTTGACAATTTTGACCAAAATTTCACTCCCAGTGTCCCTTAGTCAAGACGTAAGCAAATTGCACCATACGTTCCGGGAAAAGTGGAGTGTAACCAGTGCAGGAACCGGGAATCAAACCGAGGAAATGTGCATGGGAATCCCACTCAAGTGGTTACTAAAGTATTCTTTGTTAAAAACACCCAACAAGAGCATTGTTAGAGTTCAATGACCTGGTTCCCAAAAGCATGTAGGTAACAGATTATCACAAACAGCGTGGTCGCAGTGTGAATATGGCATTGTTTCATAATAGCTTACAAGACTCGACTTGCGCCACTGGGTTCCATTGTTGTAATGTGGGAAGATACAAAATTCCTCCAGGAAAGAAATCTATTTACTTTTTCTCTTAATACTCTTGTTTCTGATGCCTTCCGCTTTAGAAACTGCGTGACATGATTTTGTGGCACTCGCTAAAAGTAAGTTATTTCTTCCATAGCCATTGTTTAGTTATCTACTGCACTGAAGCCATGCATGAGGAACTCCCTGCTAACGTTGCATAACTAGCGTGTTTGATTTAGAGCATGAGGACAGATTTACGGCGAAGAAACAAAGGAATATTTATTCTTCTTGTTTTAAACGACTCTTTTGTTTATAGCAGCTTACTCAAAGTCATAACCCAGCATCTTCTGGAATCTGAAAAGTCGATTTGTTCCACATGCACAGCTTGTTCAACCCATTAGAAGTTGAAATAATACTTGTCTGAATAGATGGCGCTGTCTGGAATGTCTGAAAGTATATGTAACATTTATTTTAAGAGCTCTAAGGTTTATCAGCAGCGTGACATATAAGCAACATATAAATTTGTGAAGTTTTGACATACTTTAAGGCTTTTTCTTTCTAATTTTTGCTATGCTGACTTCAAGAGAATTCAAATATTTGCAGCTATCTTATATTATAAAAATATTAATTTTTTTCAATAACACTGTACGTTTTTATAAGAATAACAAGGATAACCCATGCAATTACATTCAAATGTGACCCGGTCAGCATCCAAGCATACCATTACACTGGTTATTTTACTTGGGCCCTCCCCATCCTTCAGCACTGGTACATTTGATTGCAGTTGCTGGGATTTGAACGCGCTATGTTTGGCTTTAAATGGATGGCCAGTCATTGCGTATTGCTCTAACGCTCACGGCTATTCGGATCACTTCGGCTGAGGTACTGCGAAAGGGATCTGAAAACCAGTTTATGAAGCGGAAGAAGAGTGGCATATGTAGCAAAATAACTCGGGCATTAAAGGGTTGAAAACAGAACTGGTATCTTTCCTTCGTCAGTCATTGAAGCGCATGTATCAGTGTAGGGCACATTGAGTTAGCACTCAGTGTTTTATCACATTTTAGCAGCAGAGAATAGATTAAACATTCTTGTTTTTGGAGACGACCTGGAACCAGAGATTTTGTATCCACACCACAGGAACCGTTGAATCTAACGCCAAGGTAACGCATTTGTTCTCCTTCATTTACAGTTTTGATATCTTTGTTAAATTTTGGTGTGTGGCTTTTCTGTTCACGCTTTTCGATGCATGTACAGAGACATTTTTGAGGATTCATTTCTAAACGAATTTCTTGAAATCTATATACCGTATTTTATCGCGTAATTCACCCCCCCTTTTTTTTCTCGAAAAATTTGCTTAAAAACAGTGCTATATGTTTGAGATATTTTTATGACATGAAAGGTATATATTGAATTTTCTGGCTATAGCCCCTGTAGTCGTGTTTACTCTGGATGACTTTTGCATAACTGGTAAACCGTAAGAGATAGACGAAATCTTACCATACAAAAAATTTAGATCTTGCTAAAATACACAATTTATGTCTAAATAAATTTGTTGTACAGGGAACTATTTCGGAGATATGTCTTGTTACCTGTGTGAGTTTTGGAGAACTTATACTTCTGTCAAGTGGAACATTGTTGTTAATTTTTTTATGTTAACCGTGCAAAGAGAACGGAATTTGAAAGTTTTAAAAGATTTGACTATCATTCAAGGCCTACTGTATTCCTATAGTTTGTAAGAATGGTTAGTACAAGGGTAGAGAAAGTCATGTGAGAGCAACATCAGATTTTTCCTAATGTAATTTAGACGGTAAACTTCTTTCTGAATGTCTTGTTCTGTTTTATTACTAATACATTTCTTTGTCTCTGAAGAGGTTAGTACTGAAAACAGTCTTTAAATATTTTAATATCTTTTGTAAAGACGTTGACAAATGACGCTGTCATTCCTTCGCTATTTAATCCATGGTCAAACTTTGAATATAAATTGAATGCCTGACATAGCCAATGTCAAGTGCAGTCAACTACGCTCGTCTAGTACTGAAATCTTGTCAAAATGATATCGCAGCTGATTTACAATTGTTTGAGAATTGTCGCAGCCAGCGATTCGTTATTATTTTCCCCAATTGGTACGAGGAAAGCTTTCTTAAAGAACATAGGCCATGCTATGGTTTGATACAGATGCTATACATTCAAATAATAAAATATATGAAGCACCTATGCTATTTTCATTTCATTAATACTGTTTATTTATCATTCCACTCAGTAAATAGCCTTAGCAATTACCACTTGTTGTTTCATCTTGTTCGGATAATTTCTCTGGCACTGTGTTCTCGTGAAATTTTCATCGCTTTAAGCAACAATGAAGTGGCGAAAAATACACTCAAATTAACGGAACCATTTTCTAATATCTATACCAGCTAACATATCCGGCATTTCGCAGGCAGCTCGAATGGGGATTTAATTAATTTTATTGATGATACCTGTACTCTTGAACTTATTGACTTGGGAGCTTTTTGTGATTTTACCCTCAAAATTATGATTTCGTGATGTCCCATAATATTCGGAGTAGTAAACCAAAAAGACCACCATAGTCATCGAAAATGAATGCGAGTGGAATGACGGCTAATGCTATTTTGAGCCATTACATCTATTGATGTGGAAGATTAAAGTGACCGCGGGTCATTCTGTTTTCTCGTCCCCGCTCCAATCGTTTTAGCGTGGCCGTGCAGGTTAAAGGTGACTGCTATTGGCTAGTGCGGGAAAACCTGCATGCCTTTGAGTTTGACAAAATAAGGTCAGTGTCGGGCGTCAACATATCCCGTTACAAATTCTAACCGAAATCTTCCCGCATTCTTCCTTGCCCTCATATATATTCCGTCACCAACGACAGGTAACAAGGAAGGGGAAAAATAACCTCTCTTTCCCTTCTCACACCTCTGAGATGGACGTTTATAAAACTGGTCATATTACATATTTCGCTATAGGTTCAATGTTAATAGTAAAATACACTAGGTTTAAGCGATAGTCAAACACTTGAGAGCTGGTCGCCGTTTCATGGCCAGAGCTGTGACAAATATCCACTACCACTAACCGAGTGGGATGGCTCAAGAGTAACGTCTGTGGTCCACATTCGGGGGATCATAGGTTCGATCCCTATGACTGCGCACTCTGACATGGGTTTTTCCGTGGTTTCCCCATGTGACTTAGGCGAATGCTGGGGTGTATTCTTTCATACCACGGTTTCCTTTCCATTATTTCCCTTCATTCCATTTCCTACTCCTCTTTCAGGTGTGCTTTCAGGGGAGTGCTGTTGACGGTGCCGGACAGATGGGGCGGATGCTTACACACGGCAACTTCTGTTCTCGGCGTTAGGTGGCATTTGGGCGACCGCTGTCCTCTTTTGGAGGTGACTCCTATGCGATACTTTTCTGATCCAGGATCGCCAGCTCTGGTGGGAGCAGGGGGACGCCTGTGCGACACCGGACTCGGGATATGTTGTGGCTGCTCAGCGGAACCTGGCGCCGGGATCAAGAGACCCCAGCTCCTGTTAAGGACTCCCACACGTCTCTATGGCCCGTCCAGTTGCGACTCTGTGGTACCCTGTGGTTCCCTCATCTCATCCCTGCCTCCTAGGGAGTGGTCGTGGTGCGCGAGATGTCCTCCGTGTTTATCCTGTACCCTATAACTACCCCTCTACCTAGTACACCTGACGTACTGAACCCACGGAGCCAGGGCTGTACAACTGAATCAGTAATCCGACTGCCGAGCTGGTAGTGTTCTGTTATGCACTATACAAACTTCAGTATGTCAGAATTATCAATGCTGCCACATTGAAAACGCCAGTGGAATTTCACCCTGAATGCAGAAAACGTGAAATGCAGGTTGTGTCACTCAGAGCTATCAAATTGTAATGAAAATTACAATTACAACAATTATAGTAGAAATATAAATTACTTGTTGCAGTGTCAGGTAGTAAGAATGCAGAACATGTAAGTTCACCACTACAATCTGACTTCTTAGAAGATTTGTGTAATATGATGCATACCAATGTATCATTTTACAAAACATACCAACCTGAGTTTAAAAGCCTAATAAGGAAATATACTAAACTATTTAACAAACAAGTAGACCAATGAGAAAATAATGCAATACGTAGTATCTAAAGTTTATTTTATAAATCAGATTTGTTGTAACACCCCTGACTGTTATGTTTACAGTTCCAGGTTACCTGTGTCACCCTCTTACACTACACATATAGTCGCAGCGCGCACATAGTAAGCATAAGGATATTTATCCTAGCTCTACTTACGACTTTTACACTCCATGCTCTTTGTATGTCCAGCACATAAAAAATTGAACAGCGACTTCCCATTTGAGAAAAACATAGGTATTAGAAAACTCAAAGAAATAAGGAGCCGCTTCGAAACGGTTCATTCCACAAATAAATTATGCATTGGGTATAAATTGTGTGTTTTAACCAAATGTATATTTTTTGTGCAGTAAAATTGTGTCCCTACTACGGTTTACCATTTAAACAAACGCCATCTAGAATGAAGAGGACTTCTGAAACATTCCCAGAACTCTGAAGATACACATTTTATTTGGCATGAAAATATTTTAAATATGCTGTATTTTAATCAAAACCGTTAGTTATTTTGGGAAAATAAAATGTTTTTAAAATGTTCTACGTAAAAGATAGACTGTGGTGAGATTTTCTTGAATATCTGCGTTGTATCCTTGGATGATGCTAAATTTGAATACCAAGTTTTGTATTTAACAGACTTCCCAATTTTTAGTTATGCTGTTCACACACACACAGCCATCGCGCACACACACACCCACAGACTCACATAGGCTGGTTTTTATCTAAAACGATTATAAAGTAAAAATCTGATGTGTTGCATTCACATGACTTTCTCTACTCTTGTACTAACCATTCTTACAAACTCTTATTCCTATATCTTCTTCGTGTTAGTTAAAATAAACATTTGTACAAATTATCTTATTGCTTGTTTCCTTGTAGGTGCAAGGGGAATATTGGAATACAGTAGGCTTTGTGCGATAGTCAAATCTTTTAAAGCTTTGAGATTCCGTTCTCTTTGTACACGTAACATATAAAAAAATGAACAACGATGACCCATTTCATGAAAGTTCCAAGTTTTCCGAAACTCACACACATAACAAGGTATATCTCCGAAATGGTTCACCCTACAAGAAAATTTATTGAGACATAAATTGTGTATTTTAGCAAGATCTACATTTTTGTATAGTATAATTTGGTCTATCTGTAACGGTTTACCAGTTATGCAAAAGTCATCCAGAGTAAATACCACTACAGGGGCTATAGCCAGAAAATTCAAGATATACATTTCATTTGTCATAAAAATATCTCAAACATATGACATTTTAATCAAAATCGTTAGAGCCATTTTCAAGAAAATCAAAATTTTCGAAAAATTTTCCATGTAAAGGGTAGATTAGGGTGGGGTTATTTTCTTCAAAATCTTCGTGTCACATCCTTGAACGACATTAAACTTAAATACCAACTTTGGTTTTTAACCGACTTTTCGTTTTTGAGCTATGCTGTCCACAGACTGACAGACTGGCAGACTGACAGACTGACAGACACACAGACACACACACGGACCTTTTTCTAAAAATGATTTTTTTGGATTCAGGGGGCCTCAAAACATGTATTTCCGGTGAAATCTCGACTTCGAATTTTTGGGTGGAATACAATACTTCCCCTACTTACCAGTAGAGAAAGTAAAAATAGATAAATGCATGATTTCACCTAGACTTTTGTACAGTTTTGTGTATTTATTTCTTCTTTGATGCAGTTTTCGTGCTACACAAGTTAGCGGAACCGCTGCATCGGTGATGGCACTTCCGACGGACGGACGAGTCAGTCGGCATACCATCAGCAAGCATCCTTGGGAGTCACAAACAGGTACAGAAAAGGAAAGTAAAAGTTGTACTGCTAACGGTATTTTCCAGAATGATTTAAGCACCTGCCGGTTTCATTCATACGGATAGGGTATTCGCACTAATAACTGTAGATTGTGGGTCCAGCAATACATGAAGCTTCGTTTTATAAACCATGCCTGCTATCATCATAAGTACAAGTGGCTTTACGTTTTTCACTGTGTAGCATTCAATGCATGTAAGAAAAATTCATATTTCATAATATTTTGGTAAAATCTGCAGACTTACATAACTCTTCATATTACTTCATATTTTGTAACAGTTTTGCAGACACTTTTTCGAGGAGTTTTCTGACACACATAGAAAACAGAATCATTCCTTCCAGGTTATTCTTCTGGAAAAAGCTGCACTACCCTTTCCGAAAACTCACATACAGAATTTGCTTGCAGTGCATCATGCACGAAATGATCATCCTCCATGGTCTTGAAGTAGTATACTACCTCTGGTTCTCTAGGTCAAGAGTTCAAACCCGGCAGAGGGAGTGAATTTCTTTCTGGTGTAAAAGTTCCTAGCATAACTTCCTTCGAAAGGGAAGTAAAGTTACTTTTCTGCCCATATTTTATTATCAACGATATATTTTTGCCTGCAAAGGATTTGGAATATAAGCAGTAACCAGTTGGTAATATTAATAATGAGAAAACCGAATTCAAATGTTTATTCGTACATACTTTCAACCACGTCCATTAGTTGACGCTCTCACTATTGAAAAGGATATAAACTTTCTACCGAATACTTCAAAAATAGTTTAATGCCACGAAAGAAATAATGTAATCCAAACTGCTTATTTGATTGAACCCAACACATGCATATCTATCTTTTATGATTTTCTAGTTACATAAAGTTGCACAGAGTTCAACCAAATACAGGAGACGGCGGGTTTCACACAAAAAATTTAATAAATACATTTTATTTCTCATGCCAATATCTCAAACGTTTAGTCTGATCGTCAGTGCCGTTCCGAGAAAATAAAAAGAAACATGTAATTTGAGGTAGGCGAAACTTTCTTCAAAATTTTCGAACCTATCCTTAAAAGTCATACCTAGACTCACACATATACACAAACGTGCACACACACACACACACACACACACACACACACACACACACACACACACACACACACACACACACACACACACACACACACACGCAGACACGCGCACACACGCGCATGCACGGAATTCATTTTAAAATGCTTTTTGGGCTAGACTGAGGTAAATGCAATTCTTTAATAGACTAGATCTTAAGCAGCTGATAGCTAATAGAAAAAGTACAAATTATCGCAAAACTTATTTTAACTTTCTCTCGACTTACTCTTTTTGTCATTAATTTTTCTTCAAGGTTCTACGTTTTTCACAATATGCTGAGAAAACAAATGACAGCATGAAAAGGTACTTTTCCCCCCCTTTTACTTCTGTTGTGTTACTTTGAGGACAGTTGTGTATCAAATTACTTAAAAATTAAGTTTATTTAATTCAGAAAATAGGTCACTCCGTCCATTATGAAACAGTAAAAAATCACATATACGTTAGTTTAATAAGGAATGAAAGGAAGAATCTAAAGGTACCTCTTTGTGCCATACTTCACCAACACTCAGGTGCTTACATTTTTGAAAAAAAAGAAAAAAAAAAGATGTATTTATGGCAGCATCATATCTAGAATAATATGCTGATTGCACAAACAATGAAAATAGTAACACAAATCTGTTAGGCTTTTCAAAACCATGTACATTCATTTCAAAGACAAACTCTTCGCGATAAACTGAAATAAAATAGTCTAGTCTGGTTTTTTTTTTCTTTTTTTTTTTTCTTTTTTTTTTTTTTTTTTTTTTTTTCCTCGTGGTAAAATGCCACTATGTTACAAAACGCCATATAAGAGCGATGGCTACTGGTTTGTCTTCTTAATCCACTACAGGTATAACAAACTTCTACTCTTAATAACGCCTTTCTCTGCTCCGCACGTTTGTTTAGAAATTACTATTAAAAGTGGAAAAAAATTAACAGGAATGTTCTTCTGAGAACATTGTGAAACTCTGTCCTCATGCACAGACCTTCTAAATTGTGCGGTTCGTATTGTGTGACTTCGCTACTAAGATAATAGAAGGGACGCATAGAAATCCTTGATTCTTAAATAGTGGGTGAATGAAATGGCTTTCTTTGCCCTTAATCGTGCGTGCGTTTATTAATGTCTATGGTTTTTCTTGATTCTGAAATAAAATATGTAATATAAATTTACACAAAGGTATTGATATATATATATATATATATATATATATATATATATATATATATATATATATATATACCCGTTACAATTACATAGCCAGATGAATTTTATCACCCATAGGTCTTCAATGTTTATTAATTTCTCTGCATCAACAAGGAGATGTGCATGTTACCTGTAACAAATATGTTTGTCTAAATATTCGAATCAGAATTAGTAGTTAATACTAACATAACAAATTGCCCTATGACGCCCAACTCGTATTCCGTTTTCAAAGTTGTATGCATGTGTGTTTTCTATCTTTTCACTCAAAAATGGCCAGAAGAATTGTTACAAAACTTGAGATATGACTTAGCTTAAATTATATTTAAAAATAAACTAATAAAGTTAAATATAAAGAGGGTGCAAAAAAGTGTAAATTACATAGACTTTTTCTGTTTATTACTATTTATTTTTATATATCTATTATAAACTATTCATAAGAAAGCTTTTTTTTTTCTATCGACTTCGCATTAATAAACATTTTGCAGAAATGTTTCATTGTATGTATCGTTGAAGGTACAAGGGGACATAGGAAACCGGATCCACAGTCATATGTTTGAAACGGCCACAAAACATGTATTCTAGGTTAAACTCGATATGCAATTTTCGGGTAGAATACCTAATAGGAATGTGGCAGCTAAAATTAAAATAGGAATATCTGGCTTCTGAAGTTATGCAGACTATAGAAACGGTACTACATTTTATATTTAAGGCAATTATAGCAAGAAAATGAATACAAAGTAGGCATTTTGTATCATCATCACCGCCACCACCCTCATTACCATGGCCATTAACTTCATCCTTTTACGGGTTCGTATAAGCTTGAATAGCCAAAGCTGAGAAGGTAAAAATTCCTAGTATATGCAGAAATGTGTATTGCAGGTTTAAGAAATCATTTTAACAAAAAGCATTGTTTCCAGCGCAGTTCTTCTATAACGTATGTTGTATTGTTCAAATGGTTCTGATCATTTAAACTTTAAGATATTATATAAGGTATTCTTTTCTGAAAATAGGTATGAAAAACATTGTGACACCGACCGTGCAACACCACAAAGGACGGCCGGGGCTGAGCTGTCCCTACCCACTGGTGCGGCGCGTAACAAAGCGTTCAAGATCAAGCTTCTTCACACCATGTGTACGGACAAGCACATGAATAATAATAAGCGGCAACACAAGGAGTTTTCCAGAACATTCGAGAAGTGTCCGGCAGCCAGCTTGTTTGTAGATGTTCGAGAAAGATCTGGCTCCGTTATCACCGGCGCAAACGCTTGGGGAGTGCGTGAAGGCAGCCAGTTTTTCAGTTAATGTGTCAGTGAGGGGGGGGGGGGGTACTGTCGCCGTGTAAGATGCGTCGCGTCGAACTGAAGAAGTTGTAATGAGCGTTGAGTAACAGTATCGCCGGAGTTACTGTATGAGAGACAGAAAGTGAAAAAGACAGTGAAAGGACTGAGTCAAGGCTACGAAAATAAAACAAATATCACAAATGGCTACAGTGTGTGTTAACATGTGCTTTTGTCAAAAGTTTAGAAGAAAAATAAAGTAAGAAAAAATAAATTGGTTTGGATTTTGTCGTTTTCGTCACCATAGTATAAATCAACTTATTCTGGAGTATTGTCTACTCAGCTCACAATCAAATACCGCTAAACTATGGACGTCCTATAATATTTACATGAAGCAGATTGTTGCCATAGTCTTAAATGCGGGCTTCAAATTTTCAATTTGAGTGAAAATTGAGCACTATGGTGTTGTTGTTGTTGTAGTGTTTAACGCCCGCTTTTACTACTACGGCACCGTAGGCGGTGACACTGATGATACATGAAGATGGAGCACCGGTGGAATGAGATGGCGGGGGAAACCGGAGTACCCGGAGAAAACCCGCCCTGACGCCGCTTCGTCCACCACGAATACCACATGCGGGTCCCTGGGATCGAACCCGGGCCGCCTAGGCACTATGGTGTAAACACAAAACTTTCTATAGGGAAAAGCTTCTAAAATTGAAGACTCCATCGTCACTAACCAGCGACTTTTACGTATGGTTATGATTTTCTAGCTGTTTTTTCAACAAGAAAAAAAGAGATCACCAGACTCCGTATTCATTGTCAAATAAATCAGAAAATATTAACACTTGCGTAACGTTGCCAGACTTCAGATTTAGCAAGGACAATGGTTTTCAAATCTGTCCCAGCTTTTTTCGGAGTGTAATCGGGGTGCAAAGCGTCCATATTTTTATTGGTGATACTCTCTCTCTCTCTCTCAATTATTTATTTGTGCAGTGTAACTTTGACCATGACCTGCACCTGCAATAGTGCAACTCATCATTTGGGCTCGGTGTCCTTCATAACGAAAAAATACTACTTTACCGTTCAGCACTTATTCTGCATGTGTGTATATATACCTAGGACAAATTTAATTTTATATTTAGCAACGCTCAAATGCATGAACTGTAAGTGAGCGGTAATAATTAACAGAGGATTGTGTGTATTGTGATATAAGCACCAAGCCACCATCAGAAAGAGAAGTGTACTTTGAAATTCTAGGGCCAATTTCTACATATCGCTCTGTTGCAGATTTATCAATCCCAAAATTACCGTACGTAGACCGTAACTGCCGTGTGCTTGAAGGTACTTTCAAAATAGTGTTACATCCAAAACAGGGAAGATAAATTTGTCCCATAAACACCACATTTGGACTATAATTGCTGTTTGCTTTAAGACACTGGCTGAAATGCTGTGTTACATCCAAACAGGGCACGATTAATTCATTTCTAAAATACCATACCTAGACCTCAGCCGATGTTTCCTTGAAGGTTCTAGCCGAGATGCAGTCTAATATCCGAAGAGGCACGATTAATTCATTCCAAAAGTACAATACTTAGACCTTAACCAATGTTTGCTTGAAGATATTGACTAAAATGCTGTTACATCCAGAAATTAATGCCAAAAGTAACATAGACCATAGCTACTGTTTAGTTGAAGATACTGATTGAAATGCACTGTTGCAACAAAAAAGGCAAGGTTCATTTATCCCAGAAATTCCGTATACGCCAAATGAGTCAGCTGCCACGTATTTTCCAGTTTTATGCAATCCGCATTTTATGCTCTAGCCTGAAAATATCGGTCCCTGTACTAGATTCTACCCAAGTATTTAACATGGATGTCTTTTGATACACACTCGACGAAATTAGCACTAACATAGATGTTAGAGCATCGCCTTGTAAATAGATAGTTGCGCTTGCACCACTGCAAATGTGCACTGCGGCCAGCGACTAGTAGGTACATGTTAAACGGAATTTTTATCCGTCAATTTATTATTCAGCTCAGTTGGAGCGAGCGCACGATTCGAAGGTACTCCACCTACTGTTAAGGTGGTTCGAGACCTCTCTATGTTCTAATTTTTACCGCGTAATATTCAGAAATATTTTTGTTGGGCCATTATTATGATTGAAGCGGATATAGTTTAATTGCTTCTCCATAGATCAAATTAGTTTCCTGGATATACCTCCCAGCATAGATGCTTAGCTACTTGTGCCTACCTAAGCGCATATCTCCTTCTAGGTTTCTAACCCTTATTGCTTCATTCACTTCACCCTTCCAGCATATTTTTGGCTTCCTCGTCCTTTTCTTTCTTGTGGTATCCATTCTAATATTTTTCTAGGCCATCTTCTTTCACCCATCCTTTTGGTGTATCCACACCATGTAAGCTTTTTATACCCTATTTTGTCTATAAGTGTACTACCTAATTTTATAGATTTCCTGATGTCTTCATTTCTAACCTTATCCAATTTGATTTTCTACAACTTCTTATACCAGATAGCCCATTCGCAAATAAAACTATCTAAGGATTCTAGGTGAAAATTTTGCAGGTAACTTTTAATAAATTTTTGTATACTCCAAACTATGGATTAATGTTCCCTGCTGTAGTATAGGTCTATTACAATTTATTGGGAGAACCTAGGTCCACTTAACAATTGTGTTACAAGTAGCTTACTGCATTGTGTTGTTTTCCAATATCTTTGGTAATAAAAATGTTGTTCCGAAATTGCTGTATCCTTAACTTTGAGACCTGCTTTGAATCAGAACCCACAGTGTCCACAATATAACTTCTTATAGTACAAATGAAAGAGGAATACTTTCAAAAATGCATTGTTTAAAAATCACTAAGATGAAGTAATGTATTCATTTCATATGCTATACTTTATATGCAATATCCGCAAGTTCCAAACACTTATTTCTATTTTGTCTATTTAATTTTATTTTAAAAGTCTGAAGAAAGAATTGTGGATATGATTGATGCAGGAACTCGAAGTTCAATGGTCACATTTCCTACAGACAACAGCACAGTATCACTTACCCTAGTTATAAACAGAAGGCACCATGTTTATACAAGCGAGAAAGTTGCAGCGGGCTTCCGTGCTTTTAAGACAAGGAAAGTGTTGCTGAGGGGGTCTGGGCGAGGCCTGGTCATGAGGCACACCTCCAATTCTATACGTGTTGGTATCGCCGGGCCCATATGTCACCAGAGTGCTAATGAGGAAAAGCTCATCGAGCACCGGAATTTTTTCCTGTCACAAACTATTTAAATATACCTTAAGTACATACAATGTGGACGTAATGAGCTTGGGACTCTTAACAGCTTTCATTCAGGATTCCTTCTGCAAAAAATGGGTCTCTGTAGGAGTTGTTCTTCCGTTCATGGCAACATGGTAGTAAAACTGCCCCAGCTGACTTGCACTTTTCTCTTTTAAGCTACAGGGTGTTCTCATATTTATTTTGAGATACCATAGACTATGGTAAATTACGGGTTTCACAGCTTGCCAATGTCAATCAGTGATTGTCGTGTGCAGGATAAGGTTGGAAATGGTGGTTCAGAACCGCACTGTGGCACTGACTGATTCTAACTGGACTTCATAACGTCTGTAATACCAGAGGTACGAGCTATTAAATTATCAAGAAAGTGGTCGTTTTCCTAATTTTGGATGGTGCCATTAATGTACATGAATGGCTCAAGAATTTATTCAATATAGGTTTGTATTACAGCATTAGTTGCGTAATCTTCCATTTAAAATATATTAGCATGGAATCGAGTCAGACTCATTATTTTAGGCAATGTTGCGACGGCCTCTGGGATTGTGATTAAGCAACTGATTACGTTCAATAACATACTACGTACCAAGAACTAGAAGCGATTCTAATCAGGTTGAGAATTCATTTTGGGAATACAAGGCCCTCTTGTTTTCCCAAACATTCGACATCCGATAAGTAACAGTTCGTGGTTAGTCAATTACTTTTTGCAACTCTTGAAAAACTCATAAAAAGCAATAATACATCAAAGTTGCTTTCTCTATGTGAACAAATGAAAAGCTACATCTAAATTATACGGGCAAAGCCTTCTTATCCACTCTTTTGTTAATGAATTTCGCAATAGATTCTTTACTTGAAGTAACATGTATTGGTTTCTAGGTTATTTGTTTGTGTAGCCGAATTGAATCTTTCGACTTTTGATAGTCATTAGCAAGCTGTAAAATTTCACGTGCATCACATTTACCAGCGAAGTTGAAACAAAGATATGTTGAAGCTAACAATGCTTTCCGAAAGTGGTGCTTTGATAAAAACGTTAGCAGTTATACCAGTTATTGACATATTTTGCTAAGGATTCATTAATAACGTATTTTAGGTTAGTATGCTTTTGAGTGTGACGTCATTTCCTACTGGTACCGTAAGTATTAGTTAGGTAATTTCCTCCTGGTACTGTAAGCGTTAAAGACCAGTTCTAGCCTTGTTGCAATGGTAATTGATAAATGAACTGTAAATTTAGCTTACACTGCCAAATATGTGTTCGCAATATCAAGTATTGCAAAAGATCTATTATGACTCGAGTTATGGCTACTATAGAAATAAAAATTGTGTAAATAATATCATCATCATCATCATCACAGCTTATATGTCAGGTAGCTGAATAAAATAAGAGGGGATTGCCAGTATATGCTTACGAACTACCCAGTGTACCTTAGGATATTTACTTATCCTGTTTTTCCCCTCAATTTTATGGAAGTATTTAACTGTAACTCTAGACCACTGCTTTGGTAAAGCTGCTCAAACTTGCGCTTAAGACTGTCAGATTTTGGTGGTAAGTTCATGAAGGATGAATTGTTAAGCATAAGGGAATCAACCGTAAGAACTTACGCAGTTCATCACCGCACTTCTTTGGTTTCTTTATCTGTTTGTGGTTGCAGTCCAATGCACCAATTACCGGAATTGGAAACTTATTTAACTATTTGCCTCCTGGTGTGTTCATTTACTCTGAAGTATTTGCGAAAAGTTAGCTTTCTGCCGGTCTCAGAATGTGTACGATCAATCCCTAAATCTTTGACAACTCTAGTTTCCTAAGATCGCTTTGGTCACGCAGGAATAGTACCTACTTAATTTCTTTTTCTCAGTTATATATTTCTGCATACGAGGATGATAATATTTATTCAAATAATGAACACTTTCATGTCCAAATTAAGTAGTGATTTAACTCTGTTAGATGTTAGGTATCTTCTTTCTTGATAAGGCTAAATAAATAAATAAATAAATAAATAAATAAATAAATAAATAAATAAATAAATAAATAAATAAATAAATAAATAAATAAATAAATAAATAAATAAATAAATAAATAAATAAATAAATAAATAAATAAATAAATAAATAAATAAATAAATAAATAAATAAATAAATAAATAAATAAATAAATAAATAAATAAATAAATAAATAAATAAATAAATAAATAAATAAACAAACAAACAAACAAATAAATAAATAAATAAATATTTACGTGAGCTACAAGCAATTACTTGCCTTTTATTCAATAGGATTTCAGAGCACACTTGCCAGAGTTTACGGGTACTAAACTCGCAAGTATTTATAGTACTTCCGAAACTATAAGTAAAAACAAATAGGTACTTCTTTTTCTTTGTTTCACCAAAAAGGTGAACCGTGAAACTTCTGGAAGAAGAATCTTTATTTTTAAAATAAAGGAACCAACTGTGCGATGCGTGATCAAATCATTCCTTCATTTTAATTTTAATTTCCGCAAATAGAATAAAAATACTATTATATTGTGACAAAATGACAAACATTCAGTTCCGTTACTTTCCTATCACTTTATTGTCTTCTAAAATGTTACCATAAATTTATGTTCTCCTCTGGCCTCCTTATATACTGTGAATGTCACATGGACCTTTCTCGAGTTTCACACACCCACACACGTACCGGAAATGACGCAGCTAGAAGTCTCGCGAACGTTCTCGACCCCTTTTGTTTCTGCCACTTTGATTTTTGCCAGTCACACACACAGCAGTTGCGCGAGGCAGCCTGGCCTTTATTGTCTTTAACCCGCTCACCGTCACGGTATGTGGTGTGAACTATAGCCTGTCTCACCCTTAGATGACATTAAGATATATACCATTTAAGTCCAGTCTCTATCTAGCGCACACAAGTTGCCGTTAGCTTCGTCCTTTTCCACTCTCGCGCTATTGCCAGGTTCTTAATAACACGGTGTAAATATTCAGTCGTTACCATTTTCAGCTTTAAACACATACAAACATAATTTTTTCCTCTATCGGATTATATCCCTTCTAGAGTTATTATACATTTCTGTAGGCCTAAATTTCTAGAGAAAGCGTACTTTTTAGTAAAAGTTGGATAGTTGCTGTTTTATGCTCATCACGCACTAACTAATAAACTAAGTGCTAGAGTAGGTCTATATTTGTTTCTTAGCTAGAGTAAACTACAGTGCTGCTGCCTGTCTACTTTGAATTCTCTCTATTTGCTAAGTTAAGTGCTGCAATTTTTTAAATAAAATGTTCTCAGAAAATGTTGTATTTGTGCACTGCAGAAGTTACACAGTGGGAAACTTTATTATTGGGTTCACATCATGGAACAAGCGAGAGAAAATGTTGAGGAGGGTTGGAAACAGTTTTTAAAATTAACCAGAAGCCTGTAACCTCTTGCTTTCATGGTGTAAGGTAAACAAAGGGTATACACCTATTCAGCTAAAAGGCGCCAGGCATGACACAGAAGGCAGCCGTAAGTTATCAGTTAATAAAAAAAAGGTGTGTGGAACCTGTGAAGTGTTATTACTTGATTTGTTCAATATTTTACGTAAATATTGGTAGTTACGCAGGGAGAAGCTGGGAAGAGACGATATATTGGCAAATTAAGAAGTAGGGGCGCTAAATAATTATGAATGTTTTTAAAGTAAAATGAGTATTAATAAGGCAATAAAAGTAACAGCTAAGAACATTAGGTGTTCAGCAGCAGTAGTGTAGAGGATTAAAAAATAGCTATTGAAAGGATCTCTAAGAACCCCATCGAAAAGAAAGCAAATAGGGTGGGGAAAAAAGGCTAGATTAACGCACTATGATATAGTGCAAAGCGGAAGGCGACGAATTATTCAAAATTTACTGTTTGAAAATATTCCACCTACGTTGAATATAATTTTGTCAGGGATCAATGGTGATGATACCCTCCCATATTTTTCAACGGCAACTCTAAGTCGATTCTACATGATTTGGGGTTCGAATATGAAAGGAGCAACAAGTGCATATTAATAGAAAGAGACGATATTATCAGATGGCTACATAAATATCTAAAATTCATAAAAAGGTTTAGGAACCAGGGGAAATTAATTGTTTATACAGATGAGACATTTGTAAATTTGTGTCATGCGGTGATAAAGGCGTGGAGGAATACTAAGATAAGTGCCCGTCAAACAGCAATTGAACAACTAAGTACAGGACTCAGACCACCTTGGGGTTGCGGAACTTCGAGCCATACATAAGAGTACATGTTGCAACATTGCGCCCCATTTAACGTGTACTGTCTTCTAAGGTTGAGACGCGCTTTAGCATAGCCCCGGTCATCCTTTTTTGTGTGCCGAACCCGGCGTCACAATATCCACTGCATCCAGATTATTTTAAATATACGGAAACCATAATACTCTTTTAATCAAGTCATGATTTGTTGACTTTCAAGGCACTATTCGCTATTTATGGTGTTTGCATGATATGTTGCTGTTGTGTTGTGCTGTGCTGTGTTTACTAGCACTGCCCACAATTTCCAAGTTTGAAAGTAGAAATATACTTTGTGCCCATATACTGTTCCGAATGATACTATTTTGTAACAAACGTTGCACTTAAATCATTTTGTTATGGCAGTAAATGTCTGGAGAGTTGATCTTGGAGAGAACATTTTGGAGTTGGATGTGATACTTCCTCGGCTTCTAGGAGTTTCCTTCACAGGCGTTTTGCAATTTTCCGCAAGGATGGTGGTAATAAAAAAGTCCGGTGAATAACAACGCTATCCATCGCTTTATTGAATTATGCTTCAAAGAAGTAATTTTCTAAATGAATAAGATAATGAAACAATTTATTCATGGGAAACCTTCTACTACTGAGGTATCTGTCGTGTTTATACACAGAGTGTTAAAAAGTATTCCATATTTTGAAAGCTGTTAGTGTGGATAAAAGCAAGAAAAACATGTCCGGTAAGAGTTGTTTCTATAATGCATACATTAACAGCCATAAGATTTGTTCATTTTCGCTGCTGTGAAACAATTGCCTCTACTGCAAGTTATTTGCTATTACGAACGCCTACAGCGGCCAGAAACGAATATGTAAACGAGTGACAATACATTCTTCTGTTACTGTGAAGCAGGCGCTATTACATACGAATTGCACTTGGAAGTCATCGCTAAGGCGTGAACCTGATAAGCTGTTCATTCGTACTGAGAGAGACAAGAAGTTCCCAACGGGCTCTGCGGTGTTTTGCCTGTCCGTGTCCTCGGTGTTCGTTGTCTGCTACTATCATAGAAAGGTGCGGATGAAACCATACATTTTAAAGCTACTTTTAAGGGTTTTACTTACTAACTTTATCAAAGAAGATCCTGAAACTGGCCACCGGCGTCGTCCATACACACATTTTTGGCACCTCTTTAGGAAACTATCCATCACTCGCCGTAGTTCGCGTTGAGAAATGCTGGCAATTTCCTGGCGGATATTTTGTTTTAATTCTTCCAGGCTATGGAAGAAGTTACCTCAGAGATAGAAACTGCAGGGGACCACAAATCTCTGCTAATAATTCTGCCCTGAAGCACTCAGTTGTTCTCATTGAAAGATTTGCCGTATGACCTGTTCAGAGCTTTGTTGAATAAAGGCAATCACACTCTGTCTTAATTAACAACAACACAAAAAAAAAGAAAACACAAAATTGTACTAATGTACGCACGGGCGTCAACTGTTGGCTCGAAAAAAGATTAGATGTGTAGTAGCTCTTTCTCCACTAATGGCGCAACAGACCAATCTTTTTTCGTCATGAAGGCGTACCAACTTTATGAAAGTTATTAGGTTTCTCAGAGCTCCAATAACAATCTCCTTTCATAAAGTTTGTAAGTAAGGCCTTTAAAAGTAGTTCTAAAAATTCTGTACGGTTTCATTCGAGGCTTTCCATGATAACGGCAGACGGCAACGAGAACCGAGGACACGGACAAGCAAAACACGACGCAGCAGCCGGTTTGATATTTTTTTACTCTCTCGGTGGTAAGGCATAGTTTTGCCCGACGTTGGACATTGTTGGAGTTACAAAGCCAGAGTCCGTTAGCCCCTGGATTTTTTTGGTTGTGCTTAACGCCCGTTTTTACTACATACGGCATCGCAGGCGGTGACACTGATGACACATGAAATGAAGATAAAGTACCTGTGGAATGAGATGGCGGGGGAAACCGGAGAATCCGGCGCCGCTTCGTCCACTACAAATCCCAAATGTGGTTGCCTGGGATCGAACCCGGGCCGCTTTGTTGGGAGCGAATGGTTTAACCACTCGGCTACGGTGCGGCCGCATCCCTGGAAAAAGCGGCTAAATAAATTGTGCGGATGCTACCATGCGTACTAGATATTTTTCAGTATACAGGATGCGGGCTTGACGGTTGCTTCCATTTGCCAGACCATAAAAGATCATATTGTGTCACTCACCGTATGGAATAACATGACTTTTATTATGCTGGTAAGTACAAAAATAAAACTAATGTAAAAGCATTTACCAAACTTACAAAAACAAACTGGTCTTATTACAACTGATATAAGCACTGCACTTGTCCAGAACTGTTAATAGTTCTGCAGCACGATATTACATTTTATTTTTACTTCCATGTACCCTCAAAGACAATTTTATATTCCATCCTATACCCATAAGGACTACAAAAATAATATATAACCACATTTAAAATAGGTTTTAAAAGTTATAACTTATTAAATAGTTAAAAAATGAACACTGTGGAATAATTATAAAATAAATGCCGGAAATACCTTGGAGATAGCACATACGCAAATTATACGGATTTGTCTAGGTTTCTCGTCTATTAATGAGACACCAGCCGTTTTTGCTGGTTAAACGTTTCTTTCCATTCAAAATGTAGATATTTGACCGGATATACATGTTTTGAAATTCTTAACCCAATTATTTTAAAAGGTGTACACGATGGTGTAAATGTGTGTAAGTCTATGACAAACATAGGAGGGAGACTTGGCACCTCCACCGAAACGCGATCTTTTGTGCCTATGCCCCTGACAGGGAATACCCCGGGAGGATGGATAAGGCCAACGGATCCTTAGGGCAGCTGGAACGCTGTCAGTGCAAAGCAAAGAGCAAGGTCCCTACATTTTCCCAGTTAGAAGCACCCCGGTGAAGGTTGGCTTAACTCCTCTCTCCCCTCGGGCTTGTACCATCCCATGTGGGCTCGGAAACCAATGACTCGCCTTCCAATGCGGGGGACGAGGTTTCCAGAGTGTATCCCCCTGCCGTCTTGCTTTTCTTATTGTGTCTGCAACCAGGTCAATATTTCTTAACTTAAGATTATTTTTAATCGAAACTGCACGAGAGCAACGTACCGAGAAAAAAATAATCATTCTTTGTGTGAATACTATAATATGTAATATGGAATTAGGTACGTGAAGTTGTAATAGTTAGGAAATTGGTTTTATTTATGGACACTATCACCTATGCTTCTTAGCACCCCACTCTATATTAGGCGTGAAAGACCACTTAATTTTGCTTAGAGCCTCTTCGTTAGACTGGAGATTTGCTTCAGTGCTGTAGATCTACGACATGGTACCACAGACTTTACTTCCCGTCCGAAGGAAGCCATGCTAAAGATTTTATGTCTCTCCGCCAGGTTTGAACCCCCATGCTAGCTGTCACCCCTAGGCCACAGAGGACGGCTATAATAGGTACAGAAAGTCATGTGATTGTGACACAATCAGTACTTGTTTTAATCTACGTACAGAGCATCTGCGTTACGCTTCATTTCGTCCAGAACCCCCGCAGTCTTCTTTTACTAAACTGAATCAGGCAAACGATTGCTTTGCTGCTGGATTGGGATTTTGCAATATGTCACTCTTCCTCAAAACGTTCATTTGTCTCTTTCTGAATGACAAGGACATCTGTCTAGAACAAGACAAGTGAGCTCATATAGTCAAATCCAGACCTCATTGGCCTTCAATACCTATCCATTCCTTAAATGTTCTCGGCCGAGCCCATGTACGTGCCATTATATTACATTTTATTGCTCTTTTGCTTTGATTCCCTTGCAATTAATATTAACCTTGTTTTCCTAAACTTCTACGCAACCCAATATAGTGTTTTTAAATATGATCACTTTGTAAGTAATATTCACTTAACTATGGATAACGACACATCATTATTACTGCACATTCGACATTCAGTACTCACTTTATGAAGAGCTTAAAGCATTAGCATTTTTAACTAATTATTTTGGCACTATTTTAGCATTCTCGTACAAACATATAACTATCTCTAACATAGAGCTATACAGGCAAGAGCAGAAATTAAAATGCTGTGTGGAGTTTTATGCAGCAGGAATATTAGCAGGGAAATAAAGATGAGAATTCTCCTCATAATTTTATTAACTAATGGATCTGAAGGGTGGACCTTAATAGAAAAACAAAACAAAACAAAAAAAAAGAACAAAAAAATAAGACAAACAGTGGAGATGGATGGAGTTCATAGAGGAGCAAGAGTATAAAGACTTGAAAAAACGAGGAATGTGGATATAAGACAGATGATGGAAATGCAGGAGTCAGTTATAGAAAGGGTTGAACGTAGGATGTTACAATGGTATGCACATGTCAACCGAATGGACAAGGAGAGATGGCCCAGAACGTTTCTGGAATGGTCGCCGCATGGAAGGATTAAGATGGGACGACCTAGGATTTCGTGGAAATTCAATGTTAACCAGGTGATGAGGTAGAGAAACCTACATGGGAATTGGACTAACCGAGAAAGATGGAAATTGGGAATACAGAAATGAAATTCTTAAGAAATGTGAAGGGCTGTACGAAGAGAGACCTAATAACAAATTAAAGTATCAGAGAAGAGTCAGGAATGTTTAATATAAATGACAGGCTAAAAGATTGCAAACAAAAGTGGAAGAAATATGTCAAAAGAATGCCAGATACCAGATTTCCTAAACAAATAATGCATTATCATCCTAAAGGTAGCAGGTCTGTGGGCAGACCCAGGAAGCGATGGCTGGAGTGCTTTGAAGCAATAGAACTAAAGATTCCTCGTCAACTGTGTTATTTTTTGACTTCGTATGTAACTACTATTCTGGACTGAATACCTGCACTTTTAACCTTAACAGGCATGCTGTCGTATCAGTGGTCACTGGAACGTACGTCTTCAGTAGGTTCCGGGTTCAATTTCCCAAGGCCGTCCGCTTTTTCGTGGCTTTCCCGATCGGTAGCTAGATGCTTTGTTGATTTCCTATCTACCTCGATTTCTTTTCCTAATTCACCTATCATTCAGTTTCGTTCTCGTCTTTCAAGTGTACTCCTGGGTTTTGTACGTATTTTGTGACGTATGATGGTGAGTTTTGCTGCAATCCAGAAGCGGATTATAAATTTAGACAAGAAACTTCCCAAATGGATAAACTATTAAAAAGACGACTCAATAGTTAGCTCAATAAATAAGCATTTAAAATAAAATATTGTCCAATGACAGATATTTGAACGAATTAGCCTTTCAAGTTATCTATATCGTTAGTTTCTCTGTTTTATGTTATAGCATATTAGAAGTTACTTTCAGGAAGCAATTCCTTCTTTTTTCATTTAAGATTTTTAACTTAATTAATTTTGTAACATTTTGGTAGGTTATAAATTTCACCCCTCGGTGTGAAAAAGATAAAAGAAAGAAAGAAAAAGAAAAGAAAGTTTAACGAGTGTCATTAAACAGATCCTCCTTTCTCGTACTTAACCCCAGGAGATTGTTTTATGAGAGCAAATAATTTAGTGCTAGAAAGATGAGGCAATAACAAAAGGCTACAAAAAGGTAGTTGAGAAAAGCAAAAACATTGCAAAGAGAAAGCTTGACACTTGTTTTGTGTTGCCTGTTTCCACAGAACATTCAGAGCGATGTGTTTGCAGATGTGCAGCAAGTGTTTGTCTACTTCTGCCATAGAACATTGTTCACACTCTCGTGTCCCTAATTGTCAGAATTGTTTGCTTGTCAGTAGCCCACAGCGCTTGTTTGCTTGTTTGTTTACTGACAGCCAGGCCGCTGGGAAGCAAATGAGCTTGTATCTTGTCAAACACTCCCAACTTCAACAGCTCCGTTACTGGCACAAAACAATACTTCTCTCTCGTAGTTTACCGAGCTCTGGTTTGTATTTAAGAAATAAGCAAGCGGTTTCTCAACCACAAATAATGAAGTCATGCTGACAAATGCTGCTATTACCCCCCAAAGAAAGTACAAATATAATCATATAATCATTCGGTCCAGGTTGCAAACGACGTTACGTGGAGAGCTACCTTACTGTATTCGTTTGCACTTCAAGGTGACACACCGCTACATTAACCCGTTAGTAAGGCGACACGATTGTACCGCCCCTGCCCAACGTGTGCTAAGTCTCAGTAAACCTTCCTGCAAACTTATGAAATGCCCACCACATGCAACCGGCATCGAAGTCTAAAGTAACAGTAAATATGGAAGATTTATTTTGCTAAGTAAAGTCGGGAAAAATGTTTCATTTACAGGGCCCAATGACCTAGTTGTTGATGGCCCCTTAAACCTCACTCCGTCTTGCACTCTTTCGTATGCTTGATTTTTAAAATTCATTTAACTGCTAGGTATGGTATAAATTGCTGGATACATATACATACACATATACAGGCGTATATTGAGATATAAGCATATACATATATACCTGTGCGTCGGTGTGCCTATGTGTGCGGGCGTGTGTGTGTATCGGATTGCAGAGGATCATCCTGCTCGAACCACTTGGAGCAAGGTGTGTCTCATAGTTTTATCAACCAACTAACCAAAAACATTGAAAGCCACTGCAAGCCATACAAAATTCCGCTACATTTTGCTACAAAAATACAAATCTAAATTTTAATAAAAGTATTATAAAAATAAATTAATAAGCATGGTATCTACAATATTTTAAAATACATCACTGTCGTAAAATTATATTGTCCCGTAGCATTTGTTGAAAAAATGTTCATGGATTACCCAAATTTATTTACTTGATCATTGGTTATTGGATATGAAATACAGAAATTGTATGTTTTAAAAATATATTTATACTCTTTAGAGGTCACGCAAGAATTTGACGTTTCAGCTTGTTCGTTTTATCGGACAGGCATCATGGAACTTACTTTTTTCACAACTGCGTTTCGTGTAGAAACACAGGTAAAGGTTTAGCCAATTTTGAAAAATTAGAAAAGTGGATACATATTTCCTCTGTTTCATTTTTTGCGGCAATGTCTCCCGAAAGCTCAGGTCGTCTACCCATGGTAAAATTCCTTTACGGTTGGCAACACCGGTCGGGAGCAGAATTTTGGATCAATGTCACAATTGGTATTTAAGTTCAGTAACTTTAAAAAACGGACAAGGATATTTTCAGGAAAATCCTCAAACTACACACTGATGAAAAGTTTCGTTATTTTTTCTCAAAACTGAGAGGTTTTCGGGTTATCGAGGTTATGAAAATGTCTAGTTTCACGAAATAAGGGTATCTTATCATAACTCACAACATGATACTGCAGAGTACATACATGCACAATATAAAAAGCAGAAGAATATAGCATAATCTAAAATTTCTTAGTACTAATATCTTCTACTTTGTCTGGTCTCTTTAACGTATACAATATAATTTCCATTGGCATGTCAACTTGTCTTTTCTTTTTATTCTACATTTTCACTAACATAAACACAACACTAACAGTAAACCTGAAATCTGACAAACAGCACTACAGCCAGAAATATGTAACTGAAAGATTAGCTTACTATTTGCGTACTGGGCAAAGCAATAAACCTTCAAACCTTCCAGACAAATTTGTGCTATGCATCCACATTATTAACTACAAGCTTTTGACTTCATGACAATGGTCTGCAGGCTGTTTATGTTCTGACTAAATATCGTGAGCAGCCCTTTTGTTACTGTGAGGGAGAACGAGGTACGTTCTTACGTACACTAATTAAAATTTACCTATGTTTACCTACGGTAAATATAAATTATTGCGGTTAATCATAACCAAGAAACTGAGTATATTAAAATGAAAGCTATACGGAATGTCGAGTAATCGAGAGTCGAATTATCGGGATGATTTATGATATTATGTAATAAATAAAATCCCCATCGAATTCTTTGTGGATATCCTGTGCAGATATCTTCATAGTACCCCTAACTCAGAGCTCAGAGCTCTTTTGAATTATATCTGCCTTAAAGTTTTAGAGCTAAGAACTACAAATAGTCTACACATTAAGAACTTTTGCTGCTGTTGCTAATATGCACTGCTAGACTGATTTAGGAGGTTGAATTGCTTTCCATCCTGCGCAGTTTTCCCACGTTTCGTCGAGCATAAGGAAGCCCTGTATTTTCATTGCACATTTAATTACCTCTTCCGTAGAAATGAGTCATGAGCAAGCTTTCTATTTATTCCTCATACTCACTGGTTTGTTTCTCAACTTTCATCGAAACAGAAGGAAAGTTTGTTCTTTCCCAGTGAATCCACAGGATACTAGAAATTTCTGCGAATACAGCCAAAAAGTTAAACACAGGAATGTAACTGACACAATTTCATGTTTAAATATCTAACACTATATATGCACCTTATTGTTAAGTGTTCGCAACTTTCAAAATCTATTCTTTTAACAGATCTAAATAGGTATATGGATATGCACTAATCAGTATTGTGAGTAGGGTTCAGCGCACAACAATGGATGGACTCAAATGCCTTCAATGTCAGGCTGCTTAGCAGGACTGCTGTTTGTATGTAACTAACAATGGAAGTGGTTACACAAAAAAGGGTTTTGTCCGGAGCCTTCAAAGCGGATCTAGTCGTCACCGGCGGCACGTTTATACAGATCGAGAAAGTCCATGTGACGTTATCCTCTTTATATAAGGAAGCGAGGAACAACAGAAACAGTTAATTACGGTTACAGACGTGAGTCGGTTAATGTGTCAGTGAGTGCGAGACAGCTGTGCGTATGTGTCGTCGTGAAAGATACGTCGGTCGTCATAAAGAAGACCTAACGAGCGTCGAATGATTGTAACGTGTAGTGAGCGTATAAGAGATAAGAGAAAGTGAAGAAAGACACTGAAAGGTCTGTGCAAGGTTGCGGAAGTAAAAGTTGTAGGCTGTGATAAAAAGAAAAGAGAACTCTAGAACGCTAACGGCGAGAAGAAAACTGCATTTGTGGTAAAAGTTTAGAAGATAATAAAGTAATCGGACTGGTGTTTGTCGTTTTGTCAAGGTACGTTATATTCCTGTTCTTGCAAGTGTTCAAAATTTATAACCTTAGAGACCTTAGCAATGACCAAATGTGTTTTAATGACGTCATTGTAATTCATAATTACCCAATTTATAACAGTTACAAACAACCCCTCAGAAGATCAATGGCTTGGTCCCTGCTACTACAAAGTCATTCCAATATCGGAACGAGTAAAGTACGATCTGAGGCTCCAGATAATATCATTAAAAAGTTTGCTGTAATTAGAACGTTGATCTTCAACTGTTTTTGGTGGTAACAATCTCTTAGTAATGGAACTTTCGTAGTGTCTTGCCAGTTTTCAATACTTCTCTACTTCTCGGTTTCTCATTTTTTTAGTATTTTCCTATAAATTATTGGCATATGAATATCTTCTATTGCTAATTTACGAGCTACTTCATTGCGAATCTGTTTAATATCCTTTATACTCTTATCGTTCTGTATCCAATGTTTCACATGATGAAGTTTTATTAATAAATAATCTGCCTTACAGTGAACGGATGCATTCTCTAAGTTAGTAGTTGAAAATGAGGACGGAGATGCCTTTTGAAAGACATGAGTAGGGTAAGTTATCCAAGTTCTGTCCAGCTTATCAAATAGTGCAACTTTGCATATGAGGGTATGATGATGATGATTAGATGATGCCGATGTTATGTATGTGATCTTTGTCTCAGGGTATGTGTGGGAGGGTGTGAAGATAAACAACGCCATTTAAATTGTTGATACATTTAATGGAGGTTAATAATGTTTTTTTGAGGTGAGTTGTGGACTGTTGAGTTTATCGAATTACGCTGTGAATCTATCATTCGATATTTTACTATTCAATTATATTGGCTAACTGATGCAATAGGTTCAAAATAAATAATGACTTTACAGTTCAAAAATAAATAATGCGAAGCGTACATTTCGGAAATGCCTCGTGGAAGAAATGCCTCGTTGGTTTCCATGATGGTGACCACTTAATATGTATATCTTGAGCGCGGTCCTTAGCGCTGCGGCTGTCCATAATCGATCACAGTAAACACATATGTAATATTGTAAAATACTAAGGGAAAGAAGTAAACTATAGAAATGCCAAATATTAAAGGTGAAATAAGAGTTAGAAAGCATATTATTATTTAAAGCACATACTATTCTTTGTGCTAGTTGAGGACACTCCTTTTGAACAAGTATTTTACATCTTCTGCAAAATCTAAAGTCGTGTTCTTAGTAACCGGAATCACAATATATTTCTTGCAGCTCCTCTCATTCTTCAGCAGCGTGGCTGTTCTGTGAAACCATCTGGTTCCTGCCTCAAACGTAAGAGGATTTTTTTTTTCCTGCGAATATCAATATATAACTCATCTTGACCCAAAGTGGAGCTACCAGGTTCTTTCACTAGGCCCTTCAACTTACTCTTACTGCTCATTTTACGATATATTTGTTCAAATGACATAGTACTAAGACTAGCAATCATTACGTTTAAATAGGAGACATTGTTTTCTCTACTTCTTTTGAAAGCTTTCCAATTTTAGAGCAACGGAAATCAGAATAAAGTGATTAAGTCAACAATTAAGTAGGGCTTTTTCGTTGATGTGAAAACAATGCTTTATCTTTGCAGTCTTAGGATTGCAAAGAAGGAATGTGCTATGTGTATTCTAAACAAGACTGGCGACAAATTAACATGTCTCCCGGAACATCAGCACGAGACACCTTTTCCTACCACCATTAATTATGCTTGTCTTGCAAATTAAAATTATTTTCGTTGTTTAACGACGCTGTCAATTGCTAGGATCACATCAGTGTCGCCGGTGTGCTGGAATTTTGTCCTGCAGGAGTTCTTTTACATGCCAGTAAATCTACGGACATGGGGCACAGTTAGAAACCATCGGTCTGGGTCGGATTTGAACCCGTGACCTTGGAATCAGTAGACCGGCGTCGAACCAACTGAGTCACCCAGACTTACTTGGTCTTGCAAAGAGGAAGAGGAGGACAATATGTGTGTTCAGAACTTCGGCAGCACAACTATTGGATTTCCGAGAACTTCTGTGATGAAAAAACGTTTGGTGATGGTTCGCAAAACATCCGAGTCAGTAAAGTTGCCCAAATATTACAGATATTGGCAAAATAGCCGAAATAGCGACAGTCTGGCTTCTCAAAAACCAAACAGCTCAAAAAGGCGTAATGCAGCCACTTTAGCAATGCCCAGTTATCGTGGAACGTTGATTACACAGATGATTTCTTGGGCTATATAGTCATCTTTAGGCTTCGGTCCCAGTCGTTTGCAGTTCGGATCGGAGCCTAGTCATCGTCGTCATCGTCCACATGGACTAAGATCACGCCCGTTTCACTCCCATTAGAACTATTTACTCCAACTTAATTTTGGACAATCTATATGCTTTCTCAGGGAATCAGTTTTAATCCATTCTGTTTAAATATTTCTTATAGCATTTCTATACGTTCTGACATTCCTTTTTATTCCAAGCTTTCTTATTATTTTGTCCCTCTTTATGTTCAGTTTTTAAGTTCAGAAACACATATATTTTATGGTTCTATTTATATGCCGTCTTTAACATCTATGTCACATCTGCACCATATTTTTGGAACAGCAATGATGTTCACTCGATGGTGTTTAATTGGGTTTCTATTAACTAAACCCCAGCGCAACAGCCTATTAAGTACCAAGGCTTGCCGCCCAGCCACTGCGTCCCCCACCTCTGCCTACTACAGGCGTCATTGGTGGGGTGCAGTACTAGAAGGTGGTACGTGGTCAGCGTCCCAAGCCCTCCCGGCCAGTTAGCTGCCTTCTCGACCTGGGGTCGCTACTTCTCCATCAAGTAGCTCCCCAATTGGCCCCTCCGGAAGCTAACGAGGCTGAGTGCACTCCGTGCCAGACCTCACAACGGGGGAAAATCCCCATCGTAGCCGGATGCTAGTGCACTACTAACTGCGATACGGAGGCGGTCATTGGGTTTCTATTTGGGTTAACTACTACTTTCTCTTTTCCTTGTGCTTCACAGCGTCGGGACTGCCTGCCTAGATCCATTTCCTCCAATGCTCCCTATATTTAGCCATCCTTCTCAATTCTCCCATACCCTTTCCTCTCTTCCTTATTAATAGTTTCTTCGATCTTCCACCCCCTCTTCTTCCTTATGTTCTTCCATGATTAGTTTTGGCGTTCTCCCTTTCTCCATCCTCAATACGTGCCCGACCCATTTCAACTGTCTATTCTAAGTTTCTTCTATTAAAGTTTGTTTCAATTCTTCTCTTTAATGCATTAAATTCACACAGACATACAACTCTCATTCATACTTCCAGTCGCTAAGGACTGTGACGAATAATCCTAGCCAAAGAAAAATCCCCCCCTCCAGCTGAGAATCGAGCCTAGGACCACTGGATTTGAAGGCTAGCATGCCAGCACCAGACCACAGAGGCAGTCTGCTAATCTTAGAAACCTCAACTTTTGACACTTATTCTCCTTATATCTCTTTTGTAGCGGCCCAAGTCTACGCCTACTGGCAGTGCCACTGATGTACAACGTTTTAATTATATTTTCTTGTTTTTATTGCCTAAACATGATCTTATTGTTACATAAACGCGCTGATATTTATTGAGCTTTTCTTAGATGTGTATATTTTATATGCCGGATACGTAATGCCACTTTATATTAATTTGCGCTTTGAAATATTTAAAAATCTCTCTGAGCTAGTGTTGGGACATGGTATTACATCCAATGAGCATCCCCCCACCACCACGTACACTGCGCTACCCATTAAGTATCATAAGAAATGGGGAACTACGATAGGTAGCGATTAATGGGTCAAAATCAACATGTTGTGTGGGAAGAGTTGCAATGATCGTATCATATGATTTTTTGTAGAGTGAACCATTTCTGAGATTTTCTTGACAGTTTTGGAGAACTTCTACTTCTATGAAATGCAACATCGTTACTCATTTTTATATGTTAACCATGCAAAGAGAACGGAATTTGAAAGCTTTAAAAGATTTGATTATCGCTCACAGCCTACTGTATTCTCATATTCTCCTTGCACCTACAAGGAAATAAGCAATAAGATAATTTGTACATATGTTTATCCCAACATAAAGAAGATATACGGATGAGAGTTTGTAAGAATGCTTTAGTACTGGAGTAGAGAAAGTCACGTGACTGCAACACATCACATGTTTGCTTATTGTTTGGCAATACATTAAAGACGTTATATTTTAACCCTTTTGGGTTACAAAGCTATTATTTTGGTCACATTCTGCATACAGTGGCAAGTAAAACAAATATGTAACTAATTATTATAAGCTTCTGGCGCACGAAAAACAAAGAAAACCCTCATTCAACCAGGGTTATATACATTTCTTATATATAACTACGAAATGGGTTACAACAGGGGTACTCAACGAGCGAGCACACGCACGCATCCCCTATACATGTTACTTTCCCTCCACCGCCGACCAAGGCAAGGAGAACCAGACCTGCTAATCAGAGGCGGATGGCGCGGATAGTAGTACATAAAATTCAATGGGAGGACGAATATTTTTGTTTTCGAGATGAAGACGATAAAGTTAGGTGCATGATTTGTAAGATTGGCAGTTGCAGATATACCATTGCTTACGTTCCGTGTTGACGATAAATATTGTTTTCCTGGAAGAATACAACGAACTTTTCAAACAATTGTACGGCTCATTCTCTTCACAATTTGAAGACCTAAAAACATTTGAAACCAAAATCCAATTATATTGCACTTTTGAAGTTACCATGTAGTGAGGCTTCACACGAGCTACAAAATATAAAACTATAGCATTGCAGAACTCCATGACCGTATAATGTTCTGAGAAAGAGGGATGTGGGTATTTAGCTCTTTGTCCTGCTGCGAGTGTCCAAGATCACGCTCCACTTATATATATGAACAAACATTTTCAAAAACGAACCACATTAAGATGAGCATCGCAGCAAGATAAGCTAAAATCACCTTGCTTATCTTTTGAGACTGTGCATTTCATCTTCTACACCAAATATTGAAGACCACTTGAAACGTAAATCGTGCCAAAAAGTATCCTCAGAAGCTTCGTGGTTTAATCAGGACTAGAATCTAGATAATGTGTACGCCTTTGACTTAAGAATTTGCCGCCACTTGAACTCAGTAACGATTGATAAATGCATCATTCTGTCCCTGCGGGTGGAAGCAGGTGATGTCAATCTCTCCTAACTTGCCTGCGGTTGAGCACCCCTGCATTACAATGTAATAGTGCTTGCAATGCAAAGTAAACCCTACCCCTTTATCTGGCTCTCTCTCTCTCTCTCTCTCTCTCTCTCTCTCTCTCTCTCTCTCTCTTTCCCTAGCTGTTGTATTTCCTTTGCTTTATTTAAGCATAATTGCCTGCTACAAAATTCTTCCTGTAGACAGTAGAAGCAATGTAACTTCTATATCTTTATTACCTTAAGATAATACATGAACTCGCTAAACTAAACAGTCACTTAAGTATTTAAGTGTTCTCATCGTCCTCTTTGCTTTGGCAAACAGGCATTCTTGCAGTTCTGTAAATGCAGTAAAAAGAACAATTACAGCGTTTTAGCTTTAAACTTACGTTGCTTATTTGGACAGTGTCTTTTTATTGGATGCGCTCTAACAATTAATTGGTATTAAGACAAATACATTAAAGTAGTTTAAATATTTATGCTCGAGCATATCTAAATGTATTAAGTATACGTGTGGACCTCATTAAAGTGTACCTCTTCATTAACGCGCAGGTTTCCATCAATCAGAAGAAAGCGTAATTATCGATTATTCTCGTACTTTCTATCGAAGAACAACTAGCGCCAGTTTAGAAAAAGATAAAAATGTCGGACACGAGTGACAGTGAGATGCAACTTGTATTGCCACAATTTTTGCAAAGGCATACGATGTGACTGAAACTTATTGCCAGAAAATCAAGAAGCAGATAGGGGTTGTTCGGGTAATGTGAAATAGGTGGGTAATATGTATACTCCAGCAATGACTACTAGAAACACCTTCAGAGCCCAGTAAGCAGTCTCGCCTAGTTTGTGTCACATGGTGCGAATGTGAATGATTATCTGATTTCTAGCATCTAAAACGTTTTGCAGGTAACCATTTAAATACTTACGAAAAATATGAGGGCGTATTATAGGTCTAAAAAATATTCGTGTTGCATAGATTTTTCGTTCTTACTTTATTTTCCTGCAGTGAGCTGTGCCAATATGGCACGGTGGAAGTATGTCCATATCCTCCGAATTTCCTGTCCCTCAATTTCGTTACATTAATCATTTCACTTCACTCTTCATCCCGTTAAGTTTCTTTCAGGGTTGGAAGCCTTTGCGAGCGTCGCGGCAGCAGCATGGCAGAGGGAAAGAATGCGCTCTGGAAATATCGTACCCTAAATTTGAAGGCCAGCTTACTTGTTTCTGGGTACCCCATGGAATAGTACAAGCCCGAGGGGGCACTACTCCCCTTAGGGAGTGCCTACTTTTAAGGGCTTCTCCATTCTTCACTAGTTGCCCTGTATTCTCATTTACCATTCTTTCCTGATCCTCCTCCAGGCCTCAGTCATTCATCATTCTATGAATCTGCCTTCTCCAAGTTGCTCTTGGCTTGCCCCGCTTCCTTCTTCAACGAGGAAACCATTCTAAAAGGGTCTCCGTTCTTCTAACGTCCATACCATTGAAAATCCCACCTCTCATTTCTCTCCGCTAGTGTTTCCTCCATATCCATTATCTGTCTCACCTCATTTCTTCTTCTTTCCAATCTTGATACTCTAACACTACGTCATACTCCGTCCATTTCCACCGCCATTTTTGTCTCTCTACCAAATTCCACGCCTCTGCACCATAGGAAATCATATTTTCCACCACCTTAGGCAGTATGAACAGGAAAGGTGAAAGAGGAACCGAGGAAGAGGGGATTCCAAGTGGGGAATTACTTGTCACCTGTTCTGTCGTAGCAACGTTCCGACAGCTCTTAGAATCCATTCACCTCATCCATCCTCTCGGGGATGCCCCATCAGGACCGCCTTTCGGTCAAGGTGCTAAGTTCCCCTGCGCAAGTTGTCATTGAGCCAACGACTCAGGTAAGATTTAAATAACATTGATCTACAGGATATGATTCTGCCTAGTGTTTTTATTAATGGGCGTATAAAATGTTAGAATTTAATTTAGTTCATGCACATATATGTAGTACAATAGACGAAACTAGTAGGTAGATTATGTTACAGCCACCGACTGCACGAAATTCAACTTCCACCATGGCAGCATGAACAAGTAGGAAATTTATAAACAGTATGATAAACAAAAATTTAAATAACGAAATCCTGTAAGGTTACAGAGAAAGAACAGAGCTGGACATAGAGGTAATGCTAGTCTCAGGTTTGTCAGGCCACTAGTTACATGTTGATTTGTTAACTAAATTGGACAGTGGTCTGCAGTTTGCGGATTTAGAACATCAGTTGTGTTATTGGAAAGGAGCCGAGAAGTCGCCAAGAACAGAAAGAGAGAAAATCGTGCGTAGTACCACATATCCGCAATGAACCAGACTGAGGCGATAAATCCTCAGCTTCGTGTGTTGCGAAAATTCCTTGGTCACGTTATGTTTTCCCGCCAGGGTCTGTAAACACCACTTTACGATATAATTCTGTTATATGTATAGGAGTAGACGGGCAGCGGGATGTTGATCAGTTGTTAGGGCGACATTGTGTGTCCAGACGGCGTCTTGTGCTTTATAGATCTGCCTTACCTTTAGTGCTTTGGCGTCGAGCTTGCCTTTTCTAAATTTACAGGGTGTCAAAATACTACAGAAATCGTAATGGTTTCAAGCATTTAAAGGCGATAATTAGGTTTCAGTTTAGCCAGTTCCTACTCCTCTTTCTACTATACTTCTAATTATTAAAACGAAAAAGAAGACTTCAGATACAATATACAATATACCTGAAGAGTAAACAACTGACCAAACGGCTGCGCGGTATTTTGCCTGCACATATCCTCGGCGCTCGTTGCTGTCTGGCGCTATCAAGTAAAGGCGCGAATGAAAGCCTACAGCATTTTTAAAATTACGTTTAAAGGATTTACTTACCAACTTTATGAAAAGAGATGCTGATACTGGCCACCGTTGTTGTTGTACATTTTTGGCACCACTTTAGCAAACTATCCATCACTCGCCGTAGTTCACGTTGGGAAGTGCTGGCAATTTCTTGGCGGATATTTTGTTTTAATTCTTCCAGGGTGTGTGGGTTTGTCTTATATACTTTATGTTTTAAGTTACCCCAGACATAGAAATCGCAGTGCCTCAGGTCGGAGAACCGAGGGGCCACAAATCTCTACTAATAATATTTGTTATTATGCTTAATGATTTAAGAAACTATATTATACACAAACATAATATTTCAATAAAAAATAACTCAAATCTGGTAGAAATGTTAACGGGACTTCAATTAGTAACCGTTGCGTCCCTTTGCTGTTTAACTTCCAGGAAATATAAATTAATACTTGCTGCGCATCTCCACGTTTTAACTGTTTAACCTTGAATTTATTTAAGTGTGAAATAAAGATGGAGAACCTACTTAAAGTTTATAAAGTTTTAATCCTATACTGTCCATATGTTTGAGGGAATTGAAACAGGATTCAATTAATTTATCCTGGACCTTTTATTGGCTTAGTGCTTAAAGATTATATAGATTTTTAAAATTAATTACTAAGGTGAAAAAAGAGAATGCTAAAGCATGGCCGTACAAATGTTACTGTTTTCGAAATTAATAAAGCATCAAAAACTCTTTCTCCCACATAATCTACGAACTCCATTATGAAACATGAACAGGTTGATTTGGTTATGTTATGTGCGAAATTATTCAGAAGTTTTATGTTTTAAAAAAGTGTTAAAATTAGCGAAGACATTTTGTGTATTTAATATAGTTGCATGTAAAATAATTAAGCAACTTATTCTTGGCATTTGCAATCACCTATGTTGTACTTATGCTCGAAAAATGTGCAGCCCAGTTCTCAACCCAAGGCCGAGAAAATGAAACATTTCTATGAAAAAATTAAAAAAATATGTTTATGGGAAATTTCAACTAACCTATGCTAATAATCCTCTCCGCCATCTTACGCCATTTAAATGTCCTAATGTTATTTTTACATGTTGTGTGTATGTGGGCGTATGTATTGTGCGTGTATTTGTGAAAGCATAACGCAAAAACGAAATGACAGATATATACCAAACTTGGCATTTCAATTCAGTACGTTCGAAAAATTCTACAGAAAAATGTTCGAGAAAACCCTCCATCTCAAATTATGCTTAATTGCTTGTACGTGTACAGCTTTTACTGTCTCAAATGTTCTGCATAATCTTGATTAAACAAATATATATTCAGATATTTTAATAAAAATAAAACCTCTATGTTTAATGTTCTGTGAATAGTTGTGAAGGTATTCTTTATTCGGAAGGAATGTTGTATAACTGATAAATGTTAAATAGATAAAAAATGAGCTACACAAAAATGCAGATATATTAACAACACACATTTATTTAAAATAAATATGTTGTGGCACGAAATATTTCCGAGATTTATGTTATTAATGGTACAATGTTTCAATATTTTGTCTGTTTAAAGTGTTTTTGCTGTTCAGTTGTGTTTTGCGATATCCAGAAATGCAGAAGTTCTCATTCGCTTTTAAAGACACCTATGACTACCGATTCGGCTTTCTCTATCCTACTTGTATCAAGCGAATATAAGATTTTGACCGTTTTAAACTACCTGATTAACTTCATTTTCCCTCTGGAAGTCCAAGTTTAGTATGTCTAGTGCGTTACTCAGGCAGTATTTCTGCAAATGAACTGTAGTACCAGCATATCCATTATCGCCCGTATAATGTCCAGGGCAGTGTAGCACGCTAAAAGCTAACGGTGGTGTCAATGAATTTTCATTTGGGTGAATTTTCAGTAAAGTAATGTGTGCAATCAGGCATGTACTTTGTGCCAATATTCAGCACCTGTTTAATTGGCGAATCCTTTGATTATCAGTGCATTTTTGGGACAAATATGTGCAATTTAACAACTCGCACTGTTGAATGTCAGGTATAAAGATCTATACTACAAGAAGTTTTGCTGTCTCATCAGGAGTGTATTTTCTTGTTTTGCTTTTCCCGTTTCGCTTTAATTACAATACAATTGTAAGTTTGACTATTAAAGGCCATAATTTACCACAATTTACTGATATTTAAAGGTCTTATTTAGTGATACTGTTGCATTTGTTAACTTTATTATAAACAATAGTTTTAAATAAATTTACAGCTTTGAACACAATAATGATACACTCCTTCCCTTATTATTTCATATAGAGAATATTTCTGACATATTACTTTCTGGTTGTAGAAAGCACAGGAAATTTAACTTTAAATACTTTTATAAGGAAAACCTTTCCAACCACAAATTCTTTCTAGAATGATCATAATGTTAGAGAAACGAAGATAACGTAACTAAACCAGTGTTATGTATGTGAATTTTAAACATGTATTCTAACTTTAAAATAAACATGTATATCCAGAAAGTTTGGTTTAATTCTTCCGGCTAAACCATGGCACTAGCAAGCTGACGCTATTAGTTCTGCACACTTACAGAATACGTAAACGGAATGTATAATCTAAAACAGAATAACACGAAGGGTAAATTAATTACGGTTGCCTTTGCATCAAACAGAAGCCAGGGTAGTGTTTACTCCTTAGCTATAGGCACTCCACCATACGTAGATGCAGTATGAGTTATCTAAGCACCGGGGGTTACGAATGCGCACATTCATTATATTATGAACATGTTTTTCATTACAATATAGTGCGAGATGTTGACTAATAACATTTACATAATATTTCTCTAAAATAGTTGCCGTTTGAGTTTCCACTAATGTTAAATTACCGTTAGAGCTTTTTCTGTATCTAGCTTTAAGGAGTTCGAATCTGATTTTCCTTATATACATCATACGTGCCTGCCGTGTATGTGTGTGTGTGTGTGTGTGTGTGTGTGTGTGTGTGTGTGTGCGTGTGTGTGTGCGCCTGTTTGTGTGTGCCTGTTTGTTTGCGTATAAAATTTAAAATATTAAGTATATGACGATAAGAGAATTTTAAGTGTAAAGAAATTATACTTCATATTTCTTGAATTTAGAATATGCAAGGTTCAAAATCAAAATATTATTTCCTTAGTCCGAGCACCTTTCAGTTATCAAAAATAAAATAAAATGTGCAAGAAACAAGCGATTTTAAATTGCAAAATCGTGCATTACTATCAAATTTGAATATAGGACCTTCACCAACACATTCATGACGTCTGTACAGTTTGCTCACCAGCCCATGGTCCCTGGCAGGAATGTAGCAAGCCAATACGCCAGTAAACAAATCGAGGTACACAACGATATCTGAAGCAGGAGTCGTACGTCTAGTCGCCCTCACGAGAGCAGTGCCAACCTTGGAATGTGTATTCACGCTAGACTAAGAGAAAGAAGTCGCTCAAAATAGCGGAACTTAAATGTGATTTTCAGTTCATGCAGTATATTTAGCTTATAAAAGAAACAATATTATCAACTATTTTTCAGAAACCTTGCTGGTCTATTTCGATGTAAGCGACATATCCTCGAACGCTATATCGTGCAAATCCTGTAAGGATAAGTTACCAGTTACATTTCTTTAAGTATTTATTTTACCTTGGCCCATGGTAGTTCCATGGAACTGAAGTAACACATATATGGGGGCAAGCTAACGACAGTGTGGCCCAATAAGACAAAAAAGGTGTCCGCTTTAAGAACATCTTTAAGTTTGTTTGTTTCAATTATCCTGTAAGTTTCTGTTTTGCACATAACGTCACTCTGAATCCTTTGTTCTGCAACCACAATATCATAATAGATTTCACAGCACTCCTAGGTGAGGTGTTATCTATTTCTACACCAGGTACTTTTTTCATTACTTCCCACATAAAACTAGTGACTCGTACGATTTTGCAACTCAAAGTATGAGAAATTAACAGCAACAAGAACATTGGAGATAAGTTGGCAACCAGCAGAACGTTTGCGCGGAAGTTTACAAACCTCAGATTACACTATGTGGAATGTCTCTCCTCTCCCCATCATGCTCCTAAGATCAACAACGGACGGTAATACCAATGGTTCTCCTAAGGTGACGTATGATTAAAGCGTGACCTCTCGGCACGGCTGTCCCAAAGCCGCTAAAGTTTTAGTGTTCCTTGACGCAGGTTTCGCGGGTTCGAGTCCCGCCTTTGGCTTCGGTATTTTGGTATATGTGAGAAAGTAAAATAAAACCTCCAGAAAGAAAGAGACCAAGAAGCAAAGGTTAAAAGGGAAAGGATATAAAATTTTCCGCGACGAAGTGGGATTCGTAACCACTTTGCCACTCATTTCGACAATGGTTCCTTTTATTTCCAAAATCACCTCTCAACTTAGTCCGCCGAAGAAGGGTTGAAAATGACTGCAATGCTGCACTTGGTCTCCTCACGGGGAACTCCAATGTGTGGCTAATAAGTGAAACGCAGTAGACATACAGGCTTTGTAGGCGGAATTTTCATCCTGCACACTCCGAGGGGTAGTTATTTTGATTGGATTTTCATTACTGATAAGCAAGGTCTGACGTTCTGGGTTTAACTAGCCAGAAAATTGCGTGAAACATTATCCGGAAATTTTCAAGTCCCAACAACCCAATGTTGTTGTTGTTTTCTAGTGCCTTGCATCTGGCAATGAAGCCATTAGCATTCGTGCTTTCCAATACTTTTGAACTGTAGTTTCTTCTGATCTTAATGCTTCACAGGTCTTCAAGTGTTCTTCATTCATTTCTGCTGGATCGTTACACAGGACACATATTGGTGAGGCTGAGATACCTATTCTGTAGAGATGACTTGCTAAGCAGTCGTGATTTGTCAATAGTCGGAAGGCTGCAACCGCTGTTTTCCGTGGTCTCTGGGGGATTAACAACCCAATGTTAAATCCACTAAATTCGTGGTGCATTATATTTTGATTAAAATGAATCAGCATTTACTTTTGAAACTTAACCGAGTATCTTATTCAAGAAAAAGTACATCCATAACAGCGGTAATAAATTGTATTTATTACTCTAAATATAATTTGCTATCTGCAATATTTGTTGAAGACGGACCACATTAGGCAATAACATTCACGAAAAAAGCTATCCAAAGCAAAAATTGAGAAGTATATCATACGTATTTGCAAATAAACAAACGTATGGTTTGAGTATATAGAAGCTGCCATAAATAACAGCAGCAACAGTCTTTAAGGCAACACTTCCTCTAAAAATTAGCTAACTTGTCCTTGTGTTAAAAATATGCAGGAGTTACGTCTTTTTTACTTTCTCTACTGGTAAGTAGAAGGAAGTATTGTATTCCACCCAAAAATTCGATGTCGAGATTTCACCAGAAATATGTTTTGAGACCCCCTGAATTAAAAAAAAAGCATTTTTAGACGAAGGTACACGTGTGTGTCAGTCTGTGTGTCTGTGGACAGCATAACTCAAAAACGAATAGTCGCTTATAAAAACTGGTAAACCGTTAGAGATAGACCAAATCTTACTGTACAAACAATGTAGGTCTTGCTAATATACACAATTTAACTTGTATATTACAATATACTTTTGTATTACAATAACGCAGCTTGGCTTGTAACTCCTGCTTGCTATACGTTTGCCCAACGTCAGAGATAGTTGTGACAAACAACAGACTTGTAACCAGCTTACCCTTGAAAGCTACTTCACACTTCTGCAGGTTGTGTATAAACGGTTTTAGGGCCCAATAAAGAATCGCCTGACGGACCTCTCACCACCACATGTTTAGTGGATGGACGATGGCTGCAGCATGAAATATCAAGGTCTGTGTATGTACAGCGTGACCACTAGTCGTGCAGGAGAGAGAGAGAGGTACTGTGGTAAGCACTGATAGTTACACTTTGCTCCAGAAAATCAATTCTTACTTTACAGCTCTGCAAGAGAGAGTCTTTAACAAAAGTACACATGTTGAACATTTTGGGTTTCTATTAACTGCTTTTATGCTTTTTTTCGGATGATGATATATAACGAAAACTGCTTAAAATGGCTTAACCCTTTCCCTACCCACCTTCTCCTGTCCCGAGGAGCCTTCAGCAGTAATAGCTAAAGGGAGGGGGTTGACATGCTATGTAATCCTATCAGTGTGTGAATACTGAAGGACAATTGCTTTTCCAATATCTCTAGTGTACAATTTCGAATATGGAGTGTCATCTAGGGCTTATTTCATAGCTTTATGGCTCTATATCAGACATGGGGAAGAGGGGTGAAAGGAATACACAGTCTTTACAAGCAAGATGTGCAGTGGCGGAACCGAATAGAAGCGTGATACATTGATTTTGTGATTACGTGATTGTGACTACGTCACGTAGATTCTCTTTTGGCATAGCAAACCCAAAACTTTATTTTTACTAGGAACACAAAAGTACTTATGTTCCCATTCGGCTTTGGTGTATCTTTTTATCTTGTTATGCGACATGATTACGCCACTGTCACAGTGACCGGTTTTCTGAGGTAGATAAATAACAGCGGGGGTGTGAGAATGGATGCCGATGCGTAGAAGAGTGGACGGGATTAAAATTGTGATGTAGGGGAAGTGACAATTGTATCAGTTCTCCCCATCTATGCTCTGTACAATGAACGTCATAGTAACCAACTTCGATTTTATAGCAAAAGATGAGGTAAACTATGAAACAATTAATATACATGCTGAATATTTTACATAAATGTTGAATAAATGTATATGAATTACTCTTGGATGTTAATATCAACTATCTAACGATTAAAAGTGACCAACTTCAAAACACATTCTATGTTAAAAATAAGAAAACATGTTACGAAGAAATTTGCTTTTGATTCCTTTTAGAAAAAATCACCGACGTTTTGAAAAATCATTACGCTTTAACCTCTTGGGCAAAGAAATAAATGCATAAAAAATAAATCAAAAATAAAAGAATTAAAAATAATGCCCTTGAGGAGTTCTGATTTGTGAATTACTTTTCGTACATGTTGGAATTTACAAGCATTTCTATCATGGCATTTTTAACATGTGTGACGGGTTGTCACTTAACTAATGTGAGCCAGCGAGGCTATGACATGCAGAGCCGGTAGTTGCTCGAGTTGCCACCACGGGTCGTGGAAGCAGTTATACTCGCCTCTGATTGGCTCACCGTCTCTGCTCGGACAAGGACAAGGAGTCGAGATTTGAAACTTAGGAAGAAGACAATTGTTGCCAGCAAAGCAATGGCCTACGGCCATAATGCTATCATCAAGCAACAGTTATGGAACGACTGATATAATGGTTTAGATGACCATTCTTGGAGTCTTTGTAACTTAGTTCGAGAGTTTAGTTCGGCGACGTCCAACGTTTGCGTGGAGATTGGATTTACCTCCTTCCACCTTATGCGGAACGTTAACACTCAGACGTGCATTGCCTTGCAGTGGCGGTTTGGTTATATGTACGCTGCGTTTGATTTGCTAAAGCACTTTCAAACCTTATGCAATAAATATCCGTTCATTAGTGACTTCTTTGGTACTGCTTAGGTTTAAGTCTGCCAATATTTGGTGACAAAGTCGAAATGATAGCCTTAGACGATCCACCAGATCATCGTCGCGTAACATGGGATAGACCTTCAATATGGTTCAATTTGGAGAAACTTTGTTCGCAAATATATGTAGAGCTATACTCACTCTTATACACACTATTCTTGCAAATACTTATTTCCCTATCTGCTTGTTTAATCGACATAAGCATTTTCAGAAAGTATTTTATTGCACATTTTCTTGTAAGTGCAACGGGAATATGGGAATACAGTAGACTTTAAGCTATAGTAATATGCTTTAAGAGCCGGTTCCTATGTGATGCCTTTGTAATTCCATTCTCTTTGCAAGGCCAAAAGATAAAAATATTTTTATGTAAAGGGCAGTTTAGGATGGAGGGATTTTTTTAAAAATATTCCTGTCGCACCCTTAAAAGAAATTAAATACCAACTTTGGTTTTTAAGCGATTTTTCGTTTGAGTTATGCTGTCCACACACACACACACACACACACACACACACGCGCGCGCGCGCACGGAACTTTTTCTAAAACTTAATAAGATATTCCAATTTGAGAAAAGTATAAGTATTCGAAAATTCAAACAATTAATAAAGAATGTCTTCAAAATGGTTCACTCGAAAGAACAAATATTTGATATAAATTGCGTGCTTTAACGAGATCCACATTTTGTATTTAATAAGCATTTGTCTGTCTCTTACTGTTTAGTATTTATGCAAGAATTATCCAAAATGAATCATCCAAAAAAAATCATCCAAAAAATTCCAGTTATGAATCAGAAACTGTCATGGAATTGCCTGTTTATGCCCGTCACTGTATACTGACTGTTTATGAGGCTACACGCCACAGACTTATTCACCCTCGACTAACAGTGGAGGTAAGGAATAACGTGTCTCCAAAGAGATAAGGTTGGACATGACTGATGTAGTTAATCTTCCCATTAGAGATTTTTGTCCTCGGTTGTTTATAAGACACTATAACGTGTACTATCATACCACCCCTCTCCCCCCTCACTCTCTCTCTCTCTATCTCTCTCTCTCTCTATCTCTCTCTCTCTCTCTCTCTCTCTCTCTCTCTCTCTCTCTTGTATCTGGATATAGGAATTTAATGCTGTACATATCATTGTGTTACTATCACTACTTGAAAGTTAGAAGCACAGCTTCTTCATCTGAGTTGCAATTAATTATTCCAAGTTAATGGCTAGCCATTTTGAAGCGTGTCATCCAAGTATAGTAAACAAAAAGAACTTTGTAAGTTCTTACACAAGAATAATTTTTTAAAAGCATTGCTTTTCATGAAGTTCAACTTAAAAATGATGTGGAAAGTTAAAGCGCAACTAACACGCGTAGCTGTGGTGGTTAAGATACGATTCATAAAGAGGAAGTCCGCTGTTCAAATTCCGCCAGCACCTCCCTAACTGAGGCTTCTTACAGATTTTCCTCTGTTCTCTTAACGACATTCTCCAGGAACGTACTCTTGGAACGCTTCCTTCCCAAAACCACCTCCCAACAATAGATTAGGTACAAGTGGCCATAAACAATAACTGGGAGTGCACAGAAAATTCTCCCAGTATATGCAAAAGTTTATTTAAAAAGTTAACGAAACCCTCTAAACTAAACAGGTGAAACTGTGCAAAACTAATAACTAGGCAACGAAGATTGGATACCGATGGGAGAGACACGGATGAATTCAGGTTAACTGTGTTCTAGAGAGCTGTAGTGTTGTTTATAATACGAGAATGGATCTTACCCCACTGAGGTTTTACATAAAAATCGTGGATATGACAGATTGTATATGTAAAATATGTTGGAAGGAGACAATGAACCTGAGGATATCGAAGTAAATTAATTGCATAAGTATTTACTTTTTGCCTACATCACATCATGTGACTTCGAGAGCACCTTCCAATGCAGACAGTCTTTAATGAAGAGACTTTCAGAAAATATATCTTAGTGTGTTCTGTTATGTCACAAATGAGTTTTAAATCTGGCACATAAATGGAAGTGTTGATTTAAGATTATACTAATATAATTTCAAGTATAAAAAGTTTATGTTTATCTATCAGCTTTGCTATTTAAACAAATATACGCATTAACACTTTAAAAATGAATTGTTCGAAAGTTCACAGAGTAGTAAGATTAAAGGGACATTTGTTCATAGAAAAGGAAAAAAGAGTAAACAAACCATAACAAAATAACATAGCTCCTTCCCTTTGGGCTTTAAAAAACTCGGTAGAAAATAAAGCAGCAAAACACAAAGAACAAGGAAAGAAAGAGGAAGAAATTTCAAACGTTTTGTTTTCCCTATTTCTCGATTTCCTTCCTTAAAGAAAAAAAGCGGCGGCGATAGGGCCCGAGTCATCGTCTTCTGCCATCTGTCCACGAAAGGGATATAAACGTGATACCCTTCTCTTCTTTTTCATCAGGGATAATAGTCTTTCATGTCTCTTGCCTTATCGTCATAACCATGTTCTTGTTTCAGTTTGGATGTTACAAAACTGCTGCTGATTTAAGCAATGTTATCTCCGAAACCCAATTTCCTCCCGACTATTCAGTATATCTTGAAGCTTCAAATACTTAAAGATGATCCATGGTTAAATTTTCTTGCAGCAATACATGCTTGAACTCATCACTTACAGTTTAAATAAACTAGTTACTTCGGATTGCTTTAGCGTTTTTTGACACGTACCCATAAAACTTGAAGCTATAGTGCAGAAAAACATTTTAACCAACCGTCAAAACGATCTTAAGATATTGATCTTTATTCACAATTAATTACTTTCTGTACCTTAATATGAAATGTTCCCTGGATCCTACCATTTATTGTTAAAATTGGGGTACCCATTGTCACTTACCTTGGTTAATATAATATATATTTTAATGACGTGTACAAAGGTAAGGAAAGCTGAAAACATATGTTTTAATAAAGGAAAAAAAATATTGATTTGTTGTTTTTGCTGATGACGAGATTTTCGTTGCAAATTCGGAAGACAATTTACGACGTTCCGTGCATAAATTAAGCAGGGTGTTAAAAGTATCTGATATTGCAACAGGAGTTGGGATTGAACAAGCCAACAATAAATGCTCCTATAAACATAGTCCGAAAACTAATAACTGTTGAAATATGAACCATTTTACTTGTGCCAATTATTTGCACCAGGCAATCAACTTCATCTGACGGATGGATTGGTCAAAGAGGTCCAATAGCATGCCCTGCCCATTTGCCAGATCTCAATGCATTCGATTTTAGGCTATGGGGGCATTTAAGGGTATTAGTGTATGTGAAACCCATCGACAATGTGCATACATTACAAGAGCTTGTGACCAATGCACGTGCCCAAACCTGAGAGCAGGTAGATATGATCGAAAGAGTTCTGGATTGTTTTAGAAGAAGAGTTGAAACACGTGTAAGAATGAGTGGTAAGCACATGGAGCATCTCCTGTAGTAGTATCGACATGACGTACAGATGTTACTCGAGGACACAATGGCAGGAATCATCACAACCCCTGTTTGGTGTTCATTGATGTTTACCCAACAATTGTTCAATTAACCCTTTGTGGCAGTAAAGTGTTCCCTAGAATGCGCTTATTGTATGAAGTCCAATGATTGGTGTTAGTACTCAACAAGTAAAATAGCTCATATATCTACAGGTATTTGTTTCGGTACATATCCTAATAGGGGCATTTGTTCTAGTTTTCATCAATCCCAACTCCTGTTGCAATATCAACTTTTTTAAACACCTAATGCAAGATCGCAATGAATACGAGTAAGTTCCAAATTTCACATGAGAAAGCACAATTAATGCCTTTTGCATAAATAAATCATATAAGAGAAAAACTCTAACTGAACAATAACAAAATGGTTTCAACTATCTTGTATATGCTGTGTCAATAATAAAGATAGGGAGGTCTACAAAACAAATTACATAAATTTCAAATAAGATATGATACAATTAAACTAACTTTTAAATTTTGTAATAAAGCACCTAGGATCAAAGGATATATTGGTTATAGGTTACAACTTCGTATTTGATAATAAAGACTACGATGTGGAGGTCAAAAGTGCAGCTGTAGTTTTTGCACTAATTATACATATGTATGACAATTTATACTTCTAGAGCAAGAAGTGTCGACATACTTAGGAAGTTCTCCTGACCTTAGTTTAGAGTTAAACGATACTATTAAGCAGTATTACGGCAGTATTACGTGCGAATGGCTAAAAAAATCGGTTTTCTTTTGTGCCTTTTAAAAGTATGCAGCATATTAGAATCCAATTAGGTATTACAATATAGCTTAATACTTAAGCCCTCTAAATGTAGGTTTACATATGGTATCTGCTGGGTCTCGCATCTTTTTAATATGTTTAGAAATCATCAGAGTAAGAAATCTTAGTGTAATTTTAGCCAGGGATCTTACCCGCTTTGAAGGACAAAACTGGAAACAAATTTTTGAAAATATGCCCAGCAACTGCCCACCATGTTCCAGAAGCAGACCACCAACTTACCAGTAAATTATCCAAATTAAAAGTTTACAAGAAACAAAGAGATTAGAAAATTAAACAGACAAAGCAACTATTTATTCAAAATAAAGTATTTTATTCACTTAAATTAACAACACTAATATTGAAGAGAAAGAAACATAAGCGTAGTCTACAAAATAAAGCATCAGGGAACAAACATTACAAAAACGTCGTGTGTGTCTATCTCTTTTAGGACATCGAAATATATATAGATAAGAAAATAAAAAACAAAAGGATTCATGAAATTCATAGAAAATAAAACTTAAAACTCCATGTTGGCTTGTCCTACTTTAAGGCCAAAAGACTTGTAACCAGGGAACTAATAGCTACCAATCAGTTTTTTACGTTTTTTGTTGGTTCTAGGATAGGTGTCATGTTTCTGATGATATTCAATAATTCCGACATCTTTTGTTGGTCGCCTAAAAACCAATAGCTTCTCTTCCATTTGACGAAAAAATTGCATTTTGGGTCCTGTTATTGTGGCCAGAAATGCCTCCATATTTCACAATGGCCTACATATTCTTCTGAATATTTCTGTGATTTGACTTGATAATTATTCTGTTATTCTGAATGTAGTCATTGTCAAAATTTTCATTCCCCGTGACGTTAAAGATGAGTAATTTTATCTTACCTCATCTTCCTTTCCACTTTGGAAATTGCTGATAAGCCTAACCATGTTCTGCTTTTCTCACTATTAGTTTTCTTCTTTGCTGCACGAGTTTCACTAGCTTTACTTGTCCTACAGTTCTCCAGAGAAGCTTTTGATCTTCCTGAGCTATTTGTTCCAACCGCATTTTCATACTGTTTCCTGGATAAGTTGCACTTTCTTCCTCTTGGATATTTTCTGTCCAGATTCAGTTGGCCATAAGCTTGTTGCAAGTCCCGTTCAATTAGTGGTGTAGATACCTGCTGTTGCTGTGTTGTACGGGAACTGGTAGTAGGTTTGTCTTCTTGTTTGTGTGATCACTATTTCCAGGACAATTCATACTCTCCGATATGCTATTAGCGTTGTCATTTACATTTTTCCGTGGTGTCACTAGCTCTTGGAAAATATATGTTAGACTGTGAGCATTTTCTTCAGAAATACACTTATAAATCTCTAAACCATGCCCGAATCTGTGACTTTGTTACATTTTCTCTTCCTTTGAAAATAAAGATGCAAAGAATTTGAGGAACATCAAAATAGTTGTCAATATTGCAAGTCCAAGCCAAATGTTCACCAGTTAACATATCAGTTGATAGATTTCCAATACTTCTATGTAATTTGTCTACAATAATATTTTCCAGTCTCCTTCAGCATTCTTTGGTTGATAGGAAAACCTTTTTGCATTGGCATTAAACCATTTACATAGTTATGACTAGGCTTCCGTTCGGACGCGACTGTACCGCCCCTACTAACCTACCCCGTTAGGTAGAGGCGGTATAAAACCTCCCTACAAACGTAACTTATATGCTGACAACATGCAACCGGTGCCGAAGTCTGCTGATGACTCTTCTGCTGTTAGTCTTGTTGCAGCTCCATCCTTTTTTGTTTGGGAACTTGGCCGTTTAATTTGTTAATGTGGTACAGCCGGCTTCAAATGTTTCCCTAAATGATCCTGGCTGTAGGGGAGGCCAGGATGGCTTTTCTATTATTTATGCCAGGTTGTCTCAAAGGTGGACTTGCCAGCTCATACATGTTTACAAGGGTGAGGGGCTAGGTAATGTGTTTGTAAGTCCAAAGAGAATAAATATCATTCCAACATTTCTCTTACACTTGGTCGTAGGAAAGTAATCTCAGTGTAAAAACAAAAACAACATTATCGTTATAAATATAGAACGAACTCGCAGCAAGGAAACTAAACATTCGAATTAGAGGCGTCACATCACTCTGAAATGAAATTAAATTATATTTAAATAATTTTAATATACCGCGTTTTTAAGCTACTCATGCGCGCTGTAAGATTTGCAAACATGAAAGAGTGTATTTGACAAGAAATTTCACATCGAAGTTTAAAACATTGAATGACTGTAGGAAAAATCAGGAAAACATAACATCCAAGGAAATGAAAGTTTAGCCTAAGACAAATAATAGAACTGGTGCAAATCCCAGGAGAGGATATTTCAGACTATGAGGTATCAACCTCTATAGGTTACGACGTAGCTTCTCCCCCCTCAGCTTTCTTGCCTATCACCGTTTATATATGAGCCAGTTTAGCGCCGCCGCCGCCGCCACCATCGCCACCGCCACCATCGCCACCGCCACCATCTTATTAACGAGGAATGCATCATATGCATTATCTTTGTTCAAAGAATGGTTTAAACATCTTACGTGCAGAAAACAAAGTGCTGATTCTTGTTTTTGGATAGAATAACGTTGATTATTTAGCTTCTTGTTTGCTCCCCGCTGGCCACACATTAGGAATACACACAAAAATAAATAACTGCTGAGCCATCGCTAGGCCGTGCGGACCAGGCGCGAGTAATTCATAAAAAAAAAAAATCTTATCTTTCCCCTACACCCTCTCGTCCATCGGAAAACATTTGGAGCCAGCTGTACATCAAAATCACAAGTTGCCTTTCTTATTCCTAAGTTAGCATTTCGGACAGCATTAATTGTAGCAGCCATTGCTCCGTGTGGACACACCGGAAGTTATCGTATTGTTTTATATCCATCACTGATAGACCAGAAATAGTAGTCTGTAAGTCTCAATGGTGTTAGAATATCCAAGAGCTTTCTAAAATAATGACTAGATTGCATACAAAACACCTAAAAGAGTTAAAACTACTATGTAGTGTGTCAAAATTAAATCTGATTTTGAAAATTAGACAGAACTTTATATATTTACTTTGATAAAAATACTTAAGCTTATACATTTTAAATACTTATTACGCTGTGGTTTTAACTTGTCCTTGCAATTCCAAATTATAAATACGAGTAATTGCATTTGTGGTATTGTTTCAGAATACACTGTTTCTGCAACAAACATTTATTTCTGTGGTGGTGAATAATCTACGGTTGTTTCTAAAAGGATCATATTTTATTAAAGTATTGTGTGAAAAAAAATCATTAAATCTGACTGAGTTAATTTTTTAAACTTGCCCATGATCTACTCAATAGCTGACCAGGATATGGCCAGAGACGGGCCAACATGGCCATCTAACAGTTCCAGATGATATTTTCCAATAACTTTGGTGCATGTTGTGTTATTGAACTATTGTGACATTTTATAAAAGTTTTAATTTAAATCTAGATACTGTTGAAAATTCCCAGTACCTGACCATCCCGGTCAGCCGCTGGCCTTGTGCACTGAAATGGCATGCTAGTAGATAACAACGCCACTTTTTACTTTCTCTATTGGTAAGTAGGGGAAGTATTGTATTCCACCCAAAAATTCGATGTCGAGATTTCACCGGAAGTATATGTTTTGAGGCCCCCTGTATCCAAAAAAAGCATTTTTAGAAAAAGGTCCGTGTGTGTGTCTGTGTGTCAGTCTGTGGACAGCATAACTCAAAAACCAAAGTTAGTATTTAAGTTTAATGTCTTTCAAGGATGCGACACGAAGATTTTGAAGAAAATAGCCCCACGCTTAACTACCCTTTACATGGAAAATTTTTCGAAAATTTTGATTTTCTTGAAAATGGCTCTAACGATTTTGGTTAAAATATCATATGTTTGAGATATTTTGATGACAAATGAAATGTATATCTTGAATTTTCTGGCTATAGCCCCTGTAGCCGTATTTACTCTGGACGAATTTTGCATAACTGCTAAACCGTTAGAGATAGACCAAATTATACTATACAAAAAATGTAGGTCTTGCTAAAATACACAATTTATGTCTCAATACATTTTCTTGTAGGGTGAACCATTTCGGAGAAATTCCTTGTTATGTGTGTGAGTTTCGGAAAACTTAGAAATTTCGTGAAATGGATCATCGTTGTTCATTTTCTTATATGTCAAGTGTGCAAAGACAACAGAATCTCAAACATTTGACTATCGCACAAAGTCTACTGTATTCTAACATTCCCTTTGCACCAACAAGGGAATAAGCAATAAGATAATTTTGTACAAATGTTTGTCTCAGCTAACAAGAAAGAAGATATAGGAATAAGAGTTTGTAAGAATGGTTAGTACAAGAGTAGAGAAAGTCATGTGAGTGCAACACATCAGATTTTTATTTTACATATGCATTTAATCAACTAATAGAGTGTGCATAATATCATGGCAAGAAGCAGGTTTATGTAGTGAACATAACAAATACATAACAATTAATACTTACGCGGATTAGCTTAGATACAGTGGAACAGTCATCTGCCTTTTCCTTACTGTGCAACAGAAGCCAAGCTACTGGCCAGTGTAGTGTTCACTTCAGGGTGTTACAAAATAAATGTATCTTGTTTCAAGCAACATACCAGTTTACTCATAACATCTTATGGTGTTACGGATTTAAGACAGCCAATAAACATCCTTATCTCATGTGCCAATAGCTTATAAGGTGATTATAAAAATGGTCAGCTAATGGGTGGTGGTCAACCACTGGCTGAATGACCCTATCCACCCGAAACAGCAACAGAGGTTGTGTAATATGGTTAATAATTTTCAGATGAGTTGACCACAAAATCCAGACGCGCGCATTCAATGGAGTACCGCATACATTTGCGGTATAGTAAACCAAAAAGATTACAACCACATAGGTTACTATATCAGAGAACAATTGTTGCGACAGCAAGTAGATCCATGCTGGGGAAGTCACGGAATAGCTCATACCTAACATACCTGTGATCTGTGTGAGGCCATGAACAGACTGGAATCAGGAAGTACCAATTCCCCAGGCCTGAAGTAAATACCTTATAGAAAGACATCGCATACGAAGTTATTTAAGCATCAAATGCTGAGGCTACAGGTATCATGTTAACAGTGAAATAAATATTGATCAACTCATATCCGCAACCTTAGTTTGGTTTCTAAATATTAAGTACTTATTGACTCTTGATTTTAACTGGCGTACTACTAAAACCGTTTCCAAGATCAGAATTTACTTCTTCTTTATCTGATTACCCCCCGCTCCTTATGTAGAACTTACACCCCTTAGGACTTGCAAACCTGTGCCTAGCGTCAGATGCCTGTCGAAACTATGGACCGGACAGTGGAGACCTGGAAGCTCAGCAAAAATCTGATGTATGGCACTCACATGACTCTTACAAACGCTTATACGTATATCTTCGTCATGTTAGTTGAGATAAATATTTGTACGAACTATCTTATTGTTTATTTCCTTGTAGGTGCAAGGAGAAAATTGGAATACAGTAGGCTTTGAGCGATAGTCAAATATTTTAAAGCTTTCCTATCCCATTCTCTTTGCACGCTTCACATATAAAAAATGAAATGTTCCATTTCACGAAAGTTAAGTTTTCCGAAACTCGCACAAATAACAAGGAATACCTCCGAAATGGTTCACTCCACAAAAAATTTATTCAGACGTAAATCGTGTGTTTTAACGAGATCTGCATTTTTTGTACAATACGATTTTGTCTATGTCTTACGGTTTGCGACTTATTTAAAAGTCATCCAGAGTAAACAGGACTATATGAGCTATAACCAGAAAATTCAAAATATACATTTCATTTGTCATCAAAATATCTAAAAAATATGGCATTTTAATCCAAATCGTTGGAGCCATTTTCAAGAAAATCAACATTTTCGAAAAATTGTCCATGTAAAGGGTAATTTAGGGTGGGGCTATTTTCTTCAAAATCTTCGTGTCGCATCCTTGAAACACAAACTTAAATACCAACTTTGGTTTCTAAGCGACTTTTGGTTTTTGAGTTATGCTGTCCACAGACAAACACACAAGCACACACACACACACACACACACACACACACACACACACACACACACACACACACACACCTTTTTCCAAAAATGCCTTTTATTTGGATTCAGGTGGTCTCAGATCATATATTTCCGGTGAAATCTCGACATCGAATTTTTGGGTGGAATGCAATACTTCCTCTACTTACGAGTAGAGGAAGTAAAAGTGAATAGTGATGTTCCACTTGACAGAAGTATAAGCTCTCGAAAACTTACACAAATAAGGAATATCTCCGAAATGGTTCGCTCTACAAAAAATTTACTTTACAAAAATTGTGTATTTTAGCGAGATCTACATTTTTGCATAGTATGATCCTGTCTCTTACGGTTTACGAGTCATTCAAAAGTCGTCCACAGTAATCAGGACTATATAGGCTATAGCCAGAAAATTCAAAATATACATTTCATTTGTCATCTAAATATCTTAAATATATGACATTCTAGTCAAAATCGTTAGAGCCATTTTCAAGAAAATCAAAATTTCCATTAAATGTTCTTTGTAAAGGGTAGTTTAGGGTGGAGCAATGTTCTTCAAAATCTTCGTGCCGCATTCTTGAAAGGCATTAAACTGAAATACCAACTTTGGTTTTTAACCGACTTTTCGTTTGAGTTATACGTCCACGGACTGGTGGACTGGCGGACACACATTCACACACCCTTAGATTGAAGGGTTCTCAAAACATATTTCCTGTGAAATCTCGACATCCAGTTTTTGGGTCGAATACAATACATCTACTTAGTAGCAGAGAAAGTAAAAATGTAATACCTTTCTGATTAACTCTTGGCGCGCAAATATTGGTAGGTTTCTCAAAACTCTTTGAATATAACAGGACAGTTAAATATCTGTAGCATTACTTAAATCCTTATATATCTTCTCATGTCTTTGAGTACCATACTAAGACTTAGTGGTTTTATTAAGGTTTTGTAGAACTGACTTAATTGTAAATCAGAAGAACACTTTATTTCGTCACAGTTGAAGTTTCCTACACTCATTGTTTCTGATTAAGAAGATGTAATTTATCCAAAAAGGGCTAAAAATATTAGCTAGTATAAAAAAATCTAAACACACAAAGCATACAAATTTATCGGTACGGTGATTTATTTTTTCAAATGCATTCCCGATTATAAATAACAAGTCAGGTCATTCTCAGCCGCCTCCACAGAATAACAACCAACTTTTACCACTTCCTCTCTACAGCAGCTCGTCATCGCCCTTGGAACTCTCTGGAACCTAGTGCAAGTCTTCAGGCAGTCTCCGCAACACGCACACCACCAACAGCTCTGACGGAAACCTCCGAGGAGATCAGTCGCACGCTGATTTCCCCTGACGATTCACTGGTAACGACTCAGTGAACCAAGTTGTTGGCTGATTTGGGCGCCCTTCAGAAGGAGCTTTGCTTCTCCTAGAGGATTGCATCCTCCGATGGAGCAAGGTTAAACGGATGCACCACACAAAACAGCGCTAGCCTCCCCTAAGCAATCCTAATCTAACACTGAAATACAAATAAAGAAATTTCACCTTAACCTAAGTTAACCTAACCTTGCTAACTTTCCATGAGGTAATCAAGGTCCTGGGAAAGGCACAGCTGTCATCCGTTACACCATATGCTGGAGTTTTACTTTATGAATTAATGGAGGCGCTAAGCGGAACTCCGTCACTTTCTGCACTTCCCTTTCCCTCGTTTCTCTCCTCTTCTCCTCTCCCCCAAAAGAGATTAAGCATATCACAGGAGACAATTATTGAATAGCAGATCGTCTGTATTGATATAGGGTAAGATATTCCAGCCAACTAACGAAACACCAATATTTCATATATCAGCGGAACATCTGAAGTTGTGAACATGTACTAAAGCACTAGTGGCCAAAAGACACATAGGAGAGATAAATTAAACTATTTTGTTGTTTAACGACGTTGTCAATTGCCAGGATCACATCCAGTTGCTGGTGTGCCGGAATTTTGTCCCGCAGGAATTCTTTTACATGCCAGTAAATCTACCGAAATGGAGCTGTCTTTTTAAGCACACTTAAAACTCATTGGTCTAGGCCGGATTTGAACATAGGAGAGATGAATGTAGTGAAGAATGAATACACACAATTCAGTGAACGTCTTTAACAGTCTTGCATTCAATGATCTTGAGAAATGCCAGGAAGGGGAATACAAAAAGAGCGATCATAAACGTATTGAAGCAAGGCACCAATGTGATAGTTATTATATAGTAAGGATGTGTTACGTTGTATATTAGTGTCAAATACATTCAGCAATGCATAGTTCAGACTTTTGAAATAATTGTACAAAGAGAACAATTAACTGTCTGAATTAACGATATTCGTGTCTTTGCCTTGTGCGGTGCTGGGCGCCAATTACACATTGCTGGAATATCGATGAAATATCGCGTGCATGGCCTGGTCACACAGTCTAATGGTTGTGTTCCTGGAGGTCAAGAGGCGTCTTGCCAATCGAGAATCAGTAGGTGGGCGAAGGCAGAATAAGGGGAACTTGGATGTGCAACTGAATAGCTTTGAACTTTCATAAGTGGCAGCGAGAATATAATACCATGCGTAACTGCTGAGAATATATTGATATTCAGCCTGTAACAGATTTCTGTGGAAAGGCTGATTCCTAAATACAATACTCGTACAATATCAAATCCATCCAGTGCTCCATCCTTTCAGTTTTCCCCTTGGCCTTCCTCTAAAATTTCCTCTGATATGATCCTTCCCGAATAATTTTCCCAGTCGGTCCCTCTTTTTTCCAACCAATGTTGTCTCCTACTCATGATCAGGTTCACCACTGTTCTTCCTTCCTCAGCTCTAGTGGTATAGGTTCCGTTTGGAAATGGATAATCTCTATAATGATCACTATTCCTGCTACTGCTGCAGTAATACGCCAGCATGGATGTAAACATGTTAAGTTTACTCCAGTCGCTTAAACATGAACTTCATTTTTCTCGTCTTTCTGCAAAATAGTTTTGCAGAAGCACCTTTGGAGCTCGTTTATTTCTTAACTCCTCCAATAGCTCTATTTCAATAGATATTAAAGCAAGTTCGCTTCTATGCCTCGAACTGATCTGGTGTAGGATTCAATTCTTTTCAGGGCGCGACTATTGGGTAAGTTTGTACATTTTTGGTGCATGGCTAACATTAACTGTCCTGGTTAAAGCATTTCACTAGAAAGTGCACATCCGAAAATGAGTAAATTACAGTTAGCTCATTCCGTTTTTTTTTATAATGTTTAACGCCCGCTTTTACTACATACGGCATCGCAGGCGGTGACCTGATGATACATGGAATGAAGATGGAGCACCCGTGGAATGAGATGGCGGGGGAAACCGGAGAACCCAGAGGAAACCCACTCCAGCACCGCTTCGTCCACCACAGGTCCCACTTGCGGTTGCCTGGGATTGAACCCGGTCCGCTTTGGCGAATGGTCTAACCACACTAACACATGCAGTCAGTAGTTATTGTCACTGTTTCTACCACTGAATTGCGTAATTGTTTCAAAGTTTATGTTGTCGGTCTTTTTCAGAAACAATGAAACGTCAATGTGGTGATAAATTACTGCTTCGTCGGTATAATGGGCTTCATATAAAATAAATTCGTTTTAAAAATTGCTTAGATATTTTGTGGTCAGTGGTGGTCACAAGGTATCCCACAAAGTAGTTTACGTTATGGAATAAGATTTGGCATGGTTAATATTTGAAGGGTGTTCCCAATATATCTGGAACCAGTAGAGATAGCTAATGTATTAGTATAGATTTGTTAAATGCTCCATTCCTAACCACACACGCACACGCAACCAGTTCTTTTTCCTCGATTGCAACATTAAAATTTCCGCACTATACGATGTCATAAAAGTACTTACCATACACTTCCTTATTTCATAGCTTTCATAGCTTTGGTATTAAACGTTCCTTTTGCTATTGCTTTTCTCATTCCAATTTTTGACGTTATGATACATGATATTGTCTACCCTTAATAAACAAAAACTTTATATGGATCTAAAATGATCCCCAAAAAACCAGCATACTGTCTGCGTTTATCAAATTTAAACACTTTATGATCCTTTAAACCTAAGACCAAAACGTCCATATTTTATTTCCTATTTTACTTTAGTTTTCTATACGCTTTTTGTATGTTTTGACATTTGAAATGTAATAGCTTTTTGTGTGAACCAGATATCGAGGTCAGTGAACAATAAAATAAAAGCATGCTGAGGATAGGGGAGGATAGGAAGAGGACAGTTTGTAATATTATAACGACTGTTAATGCGCATGGAAAATATTTCACGAATGTTGCAGAGAGAAATTGCTGATTCATGTCCTATTTTTGTGTATTTTGCAGTATTTTTCTTTCTCTGATTTGTATCGTGAACAAATCCGCTCGCGTTTTCAAAGAGCTCAGTGCCATCAATTGCTTATCCTAAACCGAAATATTTAATCCGCTCAGTTCCCCATATTGTGCTTCAAAGTATCCATCGCTCTGGAAACAAATGAGGTATTAGCGTTTTGTACTTGATTGAAAGTATACCAAAACACACATATAACTAAAATATTTAGTAAAATCAAATTAAATGAACAGTGCCTTATTTTGTAAGATGGAAAAGTAAGGTATATAAGTTGAGGAAAATTCAAGGAATGAGCGAAGCATTATTATCGGATATTATCAAAGATATTTGATTGCTTAAAACCTTATACCTCGTACAATAATTTTGCAAGACCGTGCGATTTGAAATATATATACAGGATGGCAGGTGAGTAAGTGCAAATATTGGTATCAGCGTTTGAGGGCGATGTGATGAACCTATAGGTAATGTCCACTTTTCCACTATTTCTAACAGTGACGCTCATGGGGAATATGTCGCAATGTTTTTAGGATGGCTAGTATTTCTACTGATAGGCGTCTGATTACGTGAGAGGTCACACTACTGGCCTCGCTCTGCCCGTTGCCGTGGCCGAGCGTGATTTATTTGAATTTATTTTATTTGCATTAAACACAACACCATTAACATCAATAGCTACGTATTTGTTCTCCGGTTCCTTAAACTACAAACAATTTTACATTGCTCTTACAGCGGTGAAGAATTAAATTTAAACCATGGCACAAAAACACTCCATAAAAATAAAAACTAAAACAACACAAAAACAGGTGTACAATATCCTGTACAGTTAAATACAATAAATAAAAATACCATTGTGTACTTCATATGATTTTAACTTCTTTACGGCTGCAAAAAGTGCTCAAAACGTCTACCATTAGTTCTACAACAAGCTTTCATACGCAATCATATGGTGGCCCAGTAGTACCCTGGGTTCGATATATGTCGTCCCTACTGCTTCGCGAGGCATTTTACCAAACTTCTCAGTACATAGCAGAGAGTGTATGCTGCAGCGTTCTGCCGTTATTCGACCAAGCAACTTTAGATATAAAGTTTTAGGTAAAAAAGGCATGCTCGGGTTTTTTAATTATATCATGTAAATATTCTATAAACACCTGTAAATCATTGTGACCAAACATTTTCCCCGACCCGCCACTTTTAAAAGTCCAGGGATATGTTTAAATCGACCCCTGCGCTTCATTTTAACTACACAATGGTGTAAGATTTAAAGCTTTCATGACTTTAATAAAAAATACACAATGGTGCTTTCTTTTTCAGCTTTTTATTTTGTGTGAAATTAATTCCTTTCATTTTAGTTTTGCTCTTACTTGTATGTAAAATTGCATACATAATCTCGAACGTGTTATCTAATTATTCAAGTATCATTTGACGATTGCTTTATTCATTGGCTCACAGAAAACATGTATGTTAAAAAGAAAGGAAGTTTAACACCAACAGCTTCATAAAAAGAAAAATGTATCTCTAGCAGTAATCACATGAATTCCAAGTGCTTTAATTTATTTTCAGTTTCCTTAAGTATCAGAATATTCCACCAATATACTCCCCTGGGAATTGTGCAGGCCGTTTTTAAAAAAATCTTTTTTTCGCTAGTTAAAAGTGTATAATTCTGTTATCTACGTAACTGTTTGAGCTAGAAGATTGAGCTTTTGCACAACGTCATTTCTTTATTAATCTATATATTTAAACGAGAAATTATATATATTCCGCGCAACTTGGAACCGGCTGTAACGATTTCGATCAAATTTTGTATTTAGATAAGGTTTTGCTTTTTAACTTTATCTGTATAGGTGTCATTCCTGAAAAAAAAAAAAAACACGATTTTACGCGTAAAAGTCACAATTACTCTAAACCTTATTTTGGCCATAATTTCTCTATTAATGGACCAATTTCATCAAACAAGCCAGGATATTAAAGGCCTCGTCAAGAGCTTTCAGAAAATCGAAAGAAAGTTGACTTAGCTATCTTAGTATACGCGTAACAGTCGCAATTAATCGAAACTTTATTTCGGCCATAATTTCTCTCTCTATCAAAATACAGTAAGAAAGTTGACATAGCTATATCAGTTTATGTGTTACGGCTCGTCCCGTCAATATGTTTGAAATAGAAGTACAACGTATTATATTTTACGGCTGAAATGATGATGGTTATGAAATATTTATGTGTATCTCTACATTTCTTGTATCTCGGAAATGACTTAACAATTGCAACAAAAGTTTTTATTTAGTTAACGTCTTGCTTTTCAAGTTTATCTCAATAAGTATCTTCTCCCAAAAAAATAAGAAAAAATGCCGAGCGAAGCTCGGTCACCAAGGTACTTCGTATTAACTGTGCCAATTTCCAAGCAAACAGACTTAAGATTCGAAAGTTTGAAAATTCAGTCGCAGTGTCCCTCATCTGTAGCTGATACGATGTATGCAGATATTGTGGAGGTGCATCAGGGAAGAATTGTGGGTATGTGGGAAGCCAATTCGCCATTTGAAGACATTTCTCGAAGTTGTTCATGTGCACTGTGCATGTGTGGTGAGGGAAACACATACTACACATACTCCACCTGTGAAGGCCAGTAAAATGCCTCCTGAAACTGGAAGTGAGTGAATCTAGCTAGACCGCGCAGTTGGTAGCGCACTTGCCTCTGGCGTGGAGAACGCGGGTTGGATCCCCGGTACCAGCATGGGGATTTTATTCCCTCTGGGAGGTTTGGCACGGGGTGCACTCAGCCTCGCATAACTGGACGGGAGGGCTCGGGGCGCTGACAACGTCCCACCCTCCAGTACTGCACCTCACCAATGACGCCTGTAGGGGACAGAGGTGGGGGACGCAGCGGCTGGGCGGTAGGCCTTGGCCCTTCGTGGGCTGTCGCGTCGGGGTTTAGTTTAGTTAAGAATCTACCTAACCTGAAACTTCGAAGAGCAAAAGCACCATCAAATGTTTCAGTCAAAGCCCTCGATATGACTATAACAGTAGCTGAATGTAACTATAGAAATGGAGATCATCTTGGTAAGCATCCTATTTAAATACAACTTAATTACAATCGTTATTTTTAAGCTTAGAGCTTTAACCTTTATATTTTTTCTTAAAAATAGACTGTTCAGTAAACATTAGTCTGCTGCAAGATTCAAACCTAGAAGACCAAATTTAATGCTACTATCAAAGCTATTAAGTCCGTTGTGCACCGTTCCCTTTGTAACAGTGAACTTCAATATGAGCAGCGGCTCGTCCGAATGCTAATGCTCTCTCTTTTGTGTATAATTTGTTAATGCATTAACCGGTAGTGCTAACAAAGCTCCATATCGCGCATTAGCTCGCCATTGCACTCCATTCCACTGTGATATCGATTAAGGTTGTGTTTTCCCATCTCCAAAGCAAACCGGAACTCGGTTCTTGGAATTACAAGGGCTTTCAAATGACTCATCTGGACTAACTTCTGTTATCCCACAACATTTCGAAGTTGCTTTTGCTATTATATAACTCTGGAGACGTTGCAAACAATGACATACCAATGGGCTGGCTTCCACATAACTGCCCTCCTAGACAATGGCAACTTTAGCATTGATTCAATCGGTATCGCGTCTCCTATAATTATTAATTCTGTGTTTTTCGTTATTAGATTTCTTTCTGCCCAAATAATGTATGAAGCTCGAATTCGGGAAATCGTGGGTTCGATTTCCGCGGTCGACTTTCCTGACCCATGGGATCTTTCGGTGATTTCCCGGGTCACCAGGCGAATGCTGGGAAGGGTAATTACTTCCTTCAAATTTGTCGTCTCTCCATTTAATTTCGCCTTCCTTTTAATTCAGCCCCTCAGGATGGGAAGTGTTGCATTTTAGTTCAGATAAAGAGTTATGTTGATCTTCCAGTCTGCGTTGTTTTTTCAAATCTTTTAATTAGTTAGATTCCTTTACCAAAAACAGGCATCGTCACTGCTTCTGGATAAAAGGGGACCATGAATGCATAATGTTATATATAGTACCCACCAAAAGTTTAAGAATACCTGCATATTTCACCTAAATACACTCTGACGAACTATTTTGTGCAGCGGCCGTATGTTTAGTCAAACGAATTATCTAATTAAAATGTGAATTTTTTTAAAGGAGCTGTAATTGTTTTCAGTTTCAGAAATACCACAAAAACTTCATTTTTAAATCTTTATGGAGATGTGACCATGCAAATATATGGGATATTAATTTTATTTTTCTCTGAAGAGAAAGATACAAGAAATATTTATAAATGTCACATTCTTATCATACACTGTTTATCAAAAATTGACAATATTTATAACTTTGAAGAAATTTGAGGAAAGGGTTTAAATCGGAGCGGTGTCTCTTTATAGTGTGTTGTGCATACTCAAGTCGCACAACTGAATGTTGATCTTGTTCTGATGCCATGGCACTCAGTTGAGCTACAGTACCCGTTTTGTTCTATTGCAAGAAGATATTGTTAAGTAAAAGCTGAATAAGGATATTAAATAGCTAGTTATTGGTATGCGTAAGTCCATACAGTGTGCTATACAGAGATTGCCATTCAATTTGGGATAGATCAAACCTGTGTGGTACATACAAGAAAAAATGTACGAAAAATGGCAAATTTTCAGACCTGGAGCGAATGATAGGCCAAGGGCTGCATCACCTCGGGATGATATGGCAGATCGAAAGGTAGAGGAGTAGCTGCCCTCAGGCCGAAAAATGGCTGAGAACTATGAGAGACATTATCCGAACCTTGGAATAATACTACCGTGCAAGAGTGTAGGTATCTTGTGAACAGTGTGCCCTGAAGAGCGAAATTATGCTTGAAAACCAAAAGGAGGCCAAGTAAAGTACAAAGTCGTCTGCACTGTATTTATATGATATATAATGTTGTGTGTTCTTCGAAGAGGAGATTTCAAAATATCAATGGCTGTCCTTAAACGTTTTCTAGAACCTGTATCTGGCGTATCAGCCGCCCTTACATTCTATTATGAATATAACACTAGAAATAAGTACTCACTGTGTGTGTGTGTGTGTGTGTGTGTGTGTGTGTGTGTGTGCGTGCGTGCGTGTGTGAGAGAGAGAGGCTGTATTCCTCAAAAACAAAAAAACAAAAAAACTGAATAAACATCATTAACTTCGATTATTCGATTTTTATGCTATAAAAATTGACCAACGACTTTAAGAAGAATACTATGCGTGTAAGACACTTGCATGAGTAATCAAATGTACTTTATTATTGTTACTATTATTCTTACTACTCTTACTACTATTATATTGTTGATCTTACAATATCTGAAGTACAATTCGTAATAATTATGTTTTTTATAATGTTCTATAATTGATACATTATAAATTATACCATTCTCCATTTCAAAACTTTGTTTTTTAATATCATAGATGATCCTAAACGGATTTTTGTGCTGAACTTGAAAATAATCTCTATTTTCTCCCATCACGTCAGGTTTTCAAAATCTTCATACATAACAGAATTAAAATTAAAAATTTATGAAACGTAATAAAATTACTTTCAACAAGAAATTTGTATGAAAAACTAGGCCATAATTATAATTTATTTTCCAATAATTAACCACTAATTAATAATAATTATAAGCACGTTCATAATCTTACCTAAATATTGCACATCAAATTTTCCCTCTTTGACCTTCTTGCATATTGTTTAGAGCAGTTCCTTTTTAAACATCCAACAATAGTCCGCCATTATGTGAACACTCCACTTCCCTTGATACTTCATTCCCAAATTTTTATATCTTGGTGAAATCTTTCGGCCTATTCCTCACTAAAACCTCCTAATCAGGGAAATAATTTAGATGGGAATAAAGAAAATGTATTTTGACACTCGTGTTGCGACCAATTTGTTTGAAATTTTGTAGCATCACTTTCACTATCTTAACAGGCCCTAATGACCAAGTTGTCGACGGGCCCTTAAACCCAACACACTCACACTCACTCACTATCTTAACATAATTTGGGTCTTTTTTATTTCCAAGGAAATTAAAAGCAACATTTCTGAAAGCATTCCAGCCATCCTTCACTTCTCGACTCACAGTATTCTCGAACTGAATGTCCATCAGTTTTCGAATTTGTGGGCCATCACCAGCTTTAATTTTTTTCATTGGATACGGAAGGAAATGTAACGTAAAGGTATTTAAGGTACTCACTTTCCTTATCTAGAGTTTTCACAAATTGTTTCATTAAACCTAATTTCACATAGAGAGGTGGCAACAGCACTTTTGAGAGATCAATAAAAGGTTCACTTTTTATCTTTTTGTCCTGGTGTTGAATTAGTCCTACGCGACCACTGTTCCCTTTCTCAGTGTACTGATCTAGCTCTGCTATTCCTTTCAAATAAGAAACAAGGATAGTTTTTGCTGATCTAGTAATAGTCTAATAATCTTGAAATCTCCACAGGCTAGTCGTTGATGGTTTTCGTACTGTAATTTTTGTGGCGAAAATTTAACATTTTCATGCGTCTCCTTTAATAGAATATAGTGGGTTATAGGAATGCAAGGATGTATCTATTATGAAGCAAAACACCTTTAAGCCTTTTTGAAAAGAATCTATGAAGATCGTCTACTCTTTGGAATTACAACTTATAACATTTGAAGACAGCAGGAGTGTCTTGGCAATACACTAAATTTTCTTCTTCAGCAAAACAGGGACAAGTTCCTTCTCATTATGCCTGTACCATGAAAAATATGTACCCTGAGCCAATACTTTACTTTATTTTATTTTAACCTAGAGCATAACTTGAAAGTTCTAGTAATTCTTTAAGAAAATTTAAATCCCTCACTAAATCATTAAAGTCACTGATTAAAACATCTATCCTCATTAGAATTGTCTGGTTCATAAGTATTATCCACAGTTTTGCAATCAGTGTAAAAATTCAGAAACGCTCATTCACTTCAAAAAAGCAAAATCCATGCAGAACGGTGTTATAGATAGAAATATACCACATATATAGGACGCATTGAAATGCGGAATTTGTGCCAAATGTATTATTTATAGTATTGTGTGTTCCCGAAGCATTCCTAATAATATCTTTATTTTTCGAATTTTGCGACACCTTAAAGCATTATAATTACTCAATTCTGTGTTATTTTTCCCAAATGGATTAATTATTAACAAAAATATGTATTTTTTTTTCCATATGGTATACAAGTCCATTCAGGTTGATATTCCTTAGCCTGAAATTGGCTCTAGTCAAAGACGTACCTTGAGTAACGTAAATTGAATACAGGATCCCATGTTGACTTTAGTCGCCCTTTCTTCCCTTTTCTCGTTGGTTGTCATTGATATAATTGTTTCGGCCATAGTTCATATTCCATTCTTAATGTGTCCCAATCATTTAATTCCTTCTTCTCACTTCTTTCAATTATGTTTTTTTTTAGCCTCTATTATGGTTCTAATTTTCTTATTTTTAAGGTGATCTAGTTTTGATTCTTGACACTTCTGCGTCAATAATCAATTTCTAGAGCTATTAGTCTATTCCTGTAGTAATTGTTCATTATCCATAGTTCATTTCCATATATTGCAACAGATTCCATCAATGTTTTACCAATATATTTTGGTGTATTTTTAAATATACCTATCCCACCATATTGAATTTAAAGATATTATTTTCCGGCTCAGTTAAATTCTGTTTTATTTTCCTATACCTTCGATGTTGTCTACTATTATATCTAAATGTTTCGTTTGTTTCATTTGTTTTATTTGCATTCCTTTTTCAAACATTAATTATCTCTTTCATTACTATTTATGGCCAAAAATTATATTTCTTGTAAATTTACTGTAAGACCACATGAGTCATATGTATATGGTTTTCAAGCTCTTTATCATAAATTTCATATAAAATTTGTCTTGCGCTAAAATTAGTTGATCATTGACAGATAGTGTCAGCAAAAATCTGTTGCCTATTGAATGCCCATACCTTTGCAACTTTGTTCCCATTTCATTAATATATATTCTTGATAAATATTATATAAAATTGGTGATGGACTGCAAACTTTTTTCAGTCCCTTTGGAGCGTTATGTGAGTAAAATAATAACTAAGGGATGATGTAAAGTGAGTTGGTTGTGAAGGTCGCACGTGCGAGTTGCATACTATTTTTGTTACATAAAAGCCAGTTTGGTGAACATTTGAGAGTGCCCCAAGTTTTATTATTTTCCGTGCTTTTACCATTTGATAACATACCTTGAGTTTGACATCATTTCTTGAGTTTTATGATATATTTTATGCTGTGAACTAGAACCATATCAAACTGCGATGTATGTGTGAACTATTTATGATGGATAGTTTGTGGTCGGAGAAAATCAAGTTTGTCTACTGATATAGATTTTGACATAGACTGGAATGTTAATAACTTTTCTCAGCTACACCGGATTATAATGGATGCATCTTGACATGCTGGGGAGTATTAATGAACCTACGGCACTACCGAAAATGCGCCTTGTTGAGGAAACCATAGGCAGAAACACCACGCATGTAACCTGCTCCAATTCAATTTACTCCCTTGTACAGGAAGCACATATCCTATTTTCAGAGTCAGACTGGTGGACTGAAACTCTTCCCTAAGGGAGTAATGGCATTGGAGCGTGAAGCTATATCCTTCGGGATATTCCAGGCACCTGGGTAGCTGTAACGCGATGCCACTCACAGAAGAACGAGTGTGGCTTTAGGAGCGCACTGGAAAGCTATTATATGCTGCAACACACAAACTCTTGAAAAGCGGTTAACCTCCGAGTTCTGTGTGATGGAATTTATTCAGTAATATAAACAGATAAATGTTTAAACCACACATATCAGATAAAAGTCAATCCTAGGGGTGAATAGCTCCACCTGTACTAAAGTTCAAGCTTTTCCACACCACTAAAGCGAGCAAACACGTGACAATAATGATCGCATCACATCAAAAAGGGGCTTTCCAGGTCATTTGAGAATGTCCAACGGCCTGCTTGTTTGTAGAGACCTCGGAACCTCTTGAATGCGAGGCAAACACACTACCCCACACCAGAGGTGGGCTTCACTTTTTCTGTTTCCTTTGCACGTAAATTTGTGCATCCGTGGTTCTCATATATACTTTGAAGGCTATTTCTGCGTGTTCTATGTCTCATTGCTATATTCGAAGTAGTTTCTGAGTAAAAATATTTTACGAAAGAGTAGTATGGGCTGAAGAATCAATTTCTAGTTAATCATATGTAAGTTGTGCTCAATGTTAATGAATATCATTATTCACGCGACTGTTTTAGTAGTTAATATAATTTGTTATTTGAAAATGCATTTGTAAATAATTCGGTTATATTTGATAGGCCACTTTGCCTTATAATAAAGCAACTTAACTAAAGGAAGTGTCATATTTTCCTCCATTATGTAAACGCTTAAGCAGTTCATGTGAAGCTCGCATATTTTCCACGATGTATGGGTGGGTGGGTATGTACTTTTCGGGAATTGGGAAGTGTAAGCATAAAGAGAAAGAAAGGAAAAAGTGGATACTCCCTAGGGAACTTCGGATAACTCTGCGTTTCGATTGGGAAATTCTTCTAAAACTCCCTTCGCGTCTTGGAGAGGAAACGGGTGTTTTTCATGGCTGAGTGAAAAAGACTACAAAGTTGTTGAACTTAAACTATGAAGCGGAAATGCAAAGGACGAGTGCCATAAACCACACAGAAATCCTAATAATAAACAAAAGCTGGACATTAGCACACAAGAATTGTGACCGAGAAATTTCGAGTAATTTAAAAATTTGGAAAATTAATTTGTGTTTAAGTTATAGTCGGTTGTTGTTAAGTTAAGTGCTTAATTTTTTATATGCACATATTAGTGACGTAGAGAGGGAGTGCGTATGCAACGCTGAACACCGAACTTCCGCGTGGGAAGCATTACGTAAATTTTATGTTCCGTGACTGACGTCACGTTGCGAGGGTCGTAACTTCTAGCCAGTTTGAAATGGTAGTTGAAAATGTTGTGTAAGTAAGAGAGTTTTTAAGTGTATTTGCATGAATAATTGTGATTGAGGCCATCACGGATGTAACTAGTGGGAATAAAGAAATAAATGAAAGGTAATTGAAGAGAAACTTTGCTGGAAATGAATTGTTTTTCCACAATAGCGGTGTGTAGGACAAGGTTGTAAAGGGATAGTGCTGCTCTAACCACTGAGCTACCATGGCCAATGTGCCGACACATAAAATTCTCCAGTTCACTCGCATTTTCCCAGTGAATCACATAAGTAGATCTCAAATACATAAGAGATAACATTCCTATTTCTTCTGAACTTTTTGTTTTTTGGTGTGGGAAAATTAACCATCAGTAGTTTCCTTTGATGTTTAAATCAATATCTGACTCTGGTTTGTTTCAGCTTTAAAATTAGTTTTCTTCAAGAAAAGAGATAAGTGAATTAGTGGCGGTATATGTTGTTTCAGTGATTGTGTTTATTCGTAAATATTGTAAATTAATCAAAATTAATTTTTCAGTAGTTTTCTTGTTGTAGTACGAGAATTATAACAGATGTTCTTCGCTGCAATTTTTAACGGTTTCTTTTGAGCAACTGAACAGTTTTTCGCCTGGTTTTCGTAAGTTCTACTTGTTATAGTTTAACTATTAAACTAAAATGATTATTTTCATTTATAGTGTGTAATTTTAAGTGATTTAAGAAATGGTTAATTCTTCAGTGAAGTTATTCAAGAGTCCATAACCTATATTGTAACATGGTGATACCGGTACTGAAAGGTATGTAATTCTACTTTTGTTTTAGATGTCGAATTGAACAATATGGGTCGACGTTGTAGTGTGTATCGATGTAAAACTAGTTAGGACACACAATGAAACACTTTGAAAGGACAAATCTACACCCAAAACTGTTTAACAAAAGATGGTATGGGTTGGTTTTTGTTAAACCATTCTGGAAACAGTTAAATGCAATGAATGTTAACAAAACATTTACCAAGTTAATCAATAAATTTAGAAAACAGGCAGTAGCTAGGTCATTTACATTTTTCCCACCTACATCAAAAAGGGAAAACTATTATACTTGTGTCAAATTTTGTCCTCTGTCTTTACTCACACATGATGGAATTATGTAGGCAACGACACCTAGGTTAATGTGTACCTATATGAACAGGATGACAGAGCCCTGTGTTATCAAAATTTAGCCTGTGTTATCAGAGGCAGCATCCACACCTGCCATCAATAATAATATGCAACCCTAACCTAACTTTATAACATATCTCAACTCTTTCTCCACTTTTACAAATTCACACAGGTATCACAGCTTAGCCTATTGTTGATAATTGCTATTTATGTGCAAATTTGCCAAACCAGCATGGTAAATGTTGATAGACTGAGTTTAATTAGTATTTTGCTTCAATTTCTGGGATGCCTATCTAAAGGACAAATCCACACCCAAAAACTTCTTGGTATGGTCACCGTATGGGTTTTGTTAAACCCAAAAGCAGTAAACTTTGTAAATATTTACAATTGTAAGTTAATGTTAATTTTAGCCTGTAAGCCGGGTCCTTTGTAACGGCACCAGGCCAAACTTTCAATAAACAAAACTGAAACTGAGAAAACTATATATGCCCCGCTGATAATAAATTAATATTTATAGATTCCATCATTAATAAATATTATGTAAGGTAAGTGGATACATTGGTAACTACTTTATACAAGTGCTATTGAAAAATAAGTCTTCCAGTTTCTCCGGGGTAGGCAACATATCAATATTACCATTATTTTGATATGATTGACTAGTTATAATAATATATCGGTTAGTCACAATGGGCCATTAAAAATCAAAATATTGAGGATGGAATATTTCCATTTACATGTATATATTCAGATTTAGTGGAATTAAGTTTGGCAATAATCACGTGCCTCATGCTTAAACTTTGATGATAATAACAGCAACTATTGAGATAGATAATTAATCTTTATTATATTGATATGTGATTTATTATTTATGTAACGTATTATAATATTGTGCAGGTATTTTTGTTACGTGTTTTTATTTTCAATAATGAGTGACAATTCAATGGATATCACTTCCTTACGCTGTTCCTCCAAACGGGTAAGTCATAATCACGTTCGGCTTCGGTCGGTTCCCTTCGATCAGCTGTTTCAAAGATGACGCAATCGGACCGTAGCCTGTATTTCGCGCGAGCCACGCCGTGCGCGTGTCTATACGGAGTCTCTAAAGGTCGGCGTGACGTCAGCGACAGTTTAAAAAGGACCCGGAGCATTCTTCAGTTAGTCTTTGGTGAGTCTTCCATAGTTAGTGTACACATTAAGTTAGCAGTAAATCAGCTGGGTTCAGTCAGCCATTTTTAGAGTGGGTATAAAGCTACGGGAATGAGTTGGTCAGCCTGTCAGTGAGTGCGCGCGCACGTACATGCATGTGGTGTGATGTAAAGAATATTCCAGAAGTGTCGAGTGACTACATTATCATAGCCTAGCGTATAAGAGACAGTAGTGAAAGTGAAGAAAGACTGAAAAGGACAGAGTAAGGTTATGAGAAGAACAGTTGTGAGTTGTGACAATAGAAAAGACTATAAATAGTGTTAAAAACGGTAAGAAAACTATGCATTTGTGGTAACATTTTAAAGGACAATAAAGTGATAGAAAACAAACCGGACTTAGGTTTTGTCGTTTTGTTACAATATTATTGCAAAATTGAACTACACATATTTATGAAATTCATAGTTGTTGATATAACTTGTTAGCTATCCTTTACATAATTGCCACGCCGTAGTCAGGTGCCTTATTAGTGACCTACATATTACTATAACCACATGAGAGTAATAACAAAAATGCTTATCTGATGTGTATTATGGTAATACGGATATTTTATAAAACCAGCATAGCAATTTTATTTACTTAAAAGCAGATAAATATAGGGCCAGTACAATGGTTAGAAATGTTATGCTTCCTATTTTAAATTGCAACACCAAATAAGACACAGTACACTGCAGTGGGCGAGAGCTAACCTGGCACTTGACAGCTAGCTTATTCACTCACCTGCGAACGAGGCTAGTCCTACCTCGTCCAATCGTGTTACAAACATTGCCCAATGATTAGTCGATAGAAAGAGACAGAATTAGCCTTGTTCGCAGATGAGTGAATCACGTAGCTGTCAAGTGCCAGGTTAAGTTCTCGTCGACTCTACATATGTTAGTCACGTGCATACTGAATGTGAGGGTGTAAGTGCATCCACTTAGTGTGTTAGTTTTTTTCTCTTCGTCTTATATTTTCCCCACAAAAAATCACATATGTAGCTTACTACCTGATGTTTTCTTTGCATGGCCACAACTCCGTTGCGAAATGAACAACGCCAAAGAGATGTACCATCCGCTTTGCTTCACACCTCACTGACCTACATAAGACCTTACAGAAATCATTCGGAATCAGTTTCAATGCGCATTCGTTACTGCGTTACAGCTACGTTCCGCCCACTCTACATCACGTTTTCTGTTGCACGCCTACTTGCGAACACTAACCAACCTGAAAACATACTACTCTTAATGAGTAAAATTATAAGTCCGCAAATGAAGCAAATGTTGATATTTTTGTGGATCTGTCTTAAATTACAAGTACAAATATCTACATTTATAGCCCTGAAAGTCTTATATACTGGACGCACATCTCTGTAAAACACTTATTTTATTTCTTATTGAGGCGTAATGATGATAAAAGTATACACTATGAAAGGTTGGCCAAAGTCAATACCTCCCTCTAAGGTAGAAAATGTAAATGTTTCTCGGCTAGAAATAACACTAAAAACCAGTTTCCAATGGATTTATGAAAACAAGCGAAATGAGTAATATTGGCCATGATGAATAGCTCAAAATAAATCAATCATGTGCAATGAAGGAAAGTCATTTGGAGAAAGACCTAATGGATGTTGGTTCGCAACACGAGGTCACCTGGTTTCACGAGCTCTTGGCATTGAATAAATCCAGTGGGTCTGCTCCTATTTATTATGTATATTTGCATCATAAATATGACATGTGTTTGGCCTTTCTATTTATCCTTGTTTCTTACTTCTTTAAGTCAATGATTGGTGGAACCACTTATTCAACGACACCCTGCTCAAAACGAGATCGTTCTTTCAACTGAAGCCTAAGCTGTTGAACCTGTTATTCAGAATCACAATTTTACCTCAATAATATCTTATATATCTGATACATTTTTATTGGTAGCACTTACAGAATAGCTAGGCATGATTGCTAAATCAGGGGATAAATTGTGAAAGTGAAAAACAAAATTAGTATTGAGGATATGAGAACGGAAGAGCAATCTACAGGATGCCTACAAAACTACACACAAGGCTTAGTATGTTGTGGGAGCTGGAAAACTGATCTATCTATTTTCAAGAAGGAACCCTAAGGGTCGTCGATGTTTTAGTTCTGTTGGGGGTGCACTTTGTTTAGGAGGTATGAAAATTGTGAAGTGATTTGAATTTTGAACTATTAATTAATTAAAAATAATCCACAGTCCAAAGGACTGTATCATAGATTAAAACATACATACATACATACATGAATTTGTGATGTATAGAGCTTCCCTAATTAATATTCAAGTCTCCACACTTATTGCAGTAATTATTTGAACTTTACATGGCTGCTTCAAAGATTGCACTTAAAAATATATGTAGGTTTAGATTCAATGGGACATTAGTTTTGAATTTCTTTACATTTGCTAACTTGGTACATGAGGTATTCCTTTAGAGAGGGTTGTTGGTAGGTTGAGGACAGCCTGAGGTATGTTATTCGTGTATCTGTCCTTATTAGGGCTTAACCGCTGTAATGACAGGATGTGGGGTTTGCAGAGTAATGGGTATAGGTAATTGAAGTGACAAGCGCTAGCAAGATTTGTATTGTTGTTATTGTAGGTTTCAGGGCGCTCAACTTCATGGTTATCAGCGCCCTTAAAAACATTTTATGACAATAGCCAGATATAAGTTTCAATAAAAAATAAAATTACTACTAAAGAAAGAAAATATATAACTATACAAAACAGTAGCAAAAGTCAAAATCGAAACAAACCTATAAATATGTCAAGTGTATAAAAAGTTAGGTACACAAAGCTTCAAATCCTCAAAAACATGTTGCACTCCAATAAAAATCTAAAAACTCTTTCCACCGTTATCTTGTCGTCCGATAAGAATTCTGCAAATCTGGCAGGCAGCTGCAGAGAGTCTAAAGGTGCGCTAGAGAGGAACATTCTAATGAGCTACAACATGGGAATTTTCGAAAACGGTTAACACTTCGAAATATTATTCAACAAAAGCAGTGTATTTTAATTAGGTTGAACGAAAACGGTACAAAATACCTACGGTTCATTTTAAGAATATCATACTCTGCGAAAAGATTCCCTAAGCAAAACTACAACCCATATGCACTTTAGTAATATCTACTCATTTAGAGTACAAAGAGGAAGTATTGTATTCCACCCAAAATGTTCATACAGAAATTTCACTGGAAATACATGTTTTGATGCCCTTGAACCAAAACGGCATTACTATAAAAATGTTCGTGGGTTTAGATATATGCGTGTGTCTACGATCAGCACTGCTCAAACGAAGAATATGATAAATACGATATCAAATACGATATCAAATTATATATATAAAAAATCAATAATATCAAATTTGGCTCTCAAGTTCTGTACCTTACAAAGTTATGACACGAAGATTTTCAAGAAAGTCCTCCGCAATACCAACTATTCTACATTAAAAAAAACATTTTCGTCATTTTTAATGTTTACTTTCTCTACTGGTAAGTAGGGGAAGTATTGTATTCCACCCAAAAATTCGATGTCGAAGTTTCATAGGAAATATATGTTTTGAGATCCCCTGAATCCAAAAAAAAAGCGTTTTTAGAAAGAGGTCCGTGTGTGTGTCTGTGTTTCTGTGTCTGTGTGTCAGTCTGTGGACAGCATAACTCAAAAACGAAAAGTCGGTTAAAAACCAAAGTTGGTATTTAAGTTTAATGTCTTTCAAGGGTGCGACACGAAGATTTTGAAGAAAATAGTCCCACCCTAAACTACCCTTTACATGGAAAATTTTTCGAAAAGTTTGATTTTCTTGAAAATGGCTCTAACGATTTTGATTAAAATGTCGTATGTTTGACATATTTTGATGACAAATGAAATGTATATCTTTAATTTTCTGGCTATAGCCCCTGTAGTCGTATTTACTCTGAACGACTTTTGCATAACTGGTAAACCGTTAGAGATAGACCAAATTATACTATACAAAAAATGTAGATCTTGCTAAAATACACAATTTATGTCTCAATACATTTTCTTGTAGGGTGAACCATTTCGGAGATATTCCTTGTTATGTGTGTGAGTTTCGGAAAACTTAGAAATTTCGTGAAATGGATCATCGTTGTTCATTTTTTTATATGTTAAGTGTGCAAAGACAACAGAATCTCAAACATTTGACTATCGCACAAAGCCTACTATATTCTAACATTCCCTTTGCACCAACAAGGAAATAAGCAATAAGATATTTTGTACAAATGTGTATCTCTACTATCAAGAAAGAAGATATAGGAATAAGAGTTTGTAAGAATGGTTAGTAAAAGAGTAGCGAAAGTCATGTGAGTGCAACACATCAGATTTTTTTAAAGTGGCTATAACCATTTTGATTAAAACTCCGTATGTTTAAGACCTTTGCATGCCTAGTTTACATCTTGAATTTTCTGGAATAGCTGTGAAGTCCTCTTCATTCCGAATACTTTTTGCATAGTGGATAAGCCGTAAGAAGCAACAACTTTTAGAGAGAAAAAATTATAGATCTCAATTTATATACAATAAACATTTTTATAATATTCACAGATATTCTGTTATTGATTTTAATCACTTAAACCTTTCCTGAAGTGGAAAATCGATTTATTTCTCGTGGTGATGTAAAGAGAGCGGAATTTCAAAGCCATCGCCTAACGAACCATTCTTAAAAGATGAACAATCACTTAAGCCTTCAAAATCTCCTGATCTCCTGGTAGAGTGCGTTCGTAGATCGGCTGGACCACCCTGCGGAGATATAGGGAATGGTTCGCATTGAAGGTCATCAGTTTCAACATCTGTTGTGACGCAGGTAAGTCTAATTTAAGTTACTACAGTAGTTAGTGCTCCGGACCCATGACTTGCCGGTCGTTTACGTGTAACTTTGGCGGAGGGCACGCAGGTCCTCGCCCGGCGCGGTCCGTTGAATCTACGAACGCACTGTATCTACAAGAAAGACCTCTTCAATGATTACAGAAAACATTGCTAGACGTCCCTATATGCACCAGTGGATGGGATCAAGATTCAATTAGGATGACAGGTTAATTAACTAATTCATTAAGATGCAAATTGAACTCGTTAAGAAGGAATACAAATTTTACATACACCGCTGATTTTAATGCCAAACTTTTTCCTTTTTTTTTAAGGTTCGAAGTGTAGTCTTTAACTGCTCAAGCCGCTATCATCACACCAAATTACTTCACTTCTTGCAGATGTCCTTATAGTATTATGGAGATATTCTTCTCACATAGTTTAATATCTTACACCTGAAGCACTTTTTGGAAGTGTAATTTGTTGAGTAGGAATAAAGCTGTTCGGGCGAGCAACTAAAGTGCGCAGTTGTTAAACCAGTTAAACAGCTGAGTTCGCGTTATTTGGTTATTGGTTGTGGTCTTGCGTTTGTTTGTCTTTGCTTTTTTTTTTTTTTTTTTTTTTTTTTTCCCTTCCCATTTTCCTGAAGTGTTTCAGAAATCAACAAAACTTATTAATAACGTAAGAAATAAGGAACATTAGCAACAGAAGCCTAAGTCGGGCAGATGAACCAACTGAGTTTCGAAGCCAAGCAGGTTGGCAGATGCACTTTAACCTTTCGGAGCTGTACCGTTTTCCATGGTAACCCGAGGGCAACACAATTTATCAAGCAATTGGATTTTGAAATTGAATAATAATGGAAAATTCATAGAAATCTTTAAAATACTCGTATATTCATGCCAACGAAAGTTTGTAAACAATCAGATTGAGATAAATTGGCTCAGAAACTTCCACCGTGCAAGTGGAATTTTACCAACACTCATAAGAAACTAGATATTTGAACTTATTGGCGCCATTACTTCATTAAAAGAACGGGATTGGATTGGATTGGATTTGGTTTAAGGGCGCTCAACTTCTAGGTCATCAGCGCCCTTAACAGACTCATGGCAATAGCCAGATATAAATTTCACTCAAAAAATAAAAATACTAGCAACAAGAAAAATATACAAAGGTAAAAAGCAGTGGCAATAGCCAGATATGAAACAAGGTGATAAATATGTCCAAAATCAGAAACAGATAATTAAAAATTTTAAATCCTCAAATTTATATTGCACTGCGCTAAAAAATTAAAAACTCTATCAACCGCTGTTTTGTCGTCCGCTCGGACCTCTGCAAGTCTGGCAGGCAGCTGCAGAGAATCCCGAAGGTGCGCTAGAGAGTAACACTCTAGGAGCACGTGGCGAACCGACAAAACGTTGTCACACAGCGGACATAGAGGCGCAGGGTCCCTTTTAAATAGGTAACCGTGCGAAAAATTGCAGTGCCCTATTCTTAATCGAGCCAAACTAACCTCCTCGCGACGAGATGTGCGACAGGAAGTTACCCAGGATCCCTTCTTTTAGGGGAGTTAAGATACCATAAAATATGTCCTGTTGACTATTTTCAAGCAATTAACACGCTGCTTCATGTAAATCCATTCAATGCTTCTTACTTACACACGCACGCACACCCGCACTTTCTCTCTCCTCCGACCAGGATTACGGGGGTGGAGGCTCTGCCAGCGTCGGATGCGTCGTACTGGAAACGATAGGAAACCCATCCATGCTTGAGCCTGTCACTCATCTAGTTCTGGTAGTTCTTTCTAACGTACCCCCTCATCCCTTCCGCTCAGGGAACACTGTAGAAGTATAAGGGCCTAGAAACCTAAGTACGTGCTCTGTCCCGGTTATTGGGCCCCTTCCGTAGTACATACTTTCACCTATTTCATTATCTATCTATCTATCTATCTATCTATCTATCTATCTATCTATCTATCTATCTATCTATCTATCTATCTATCTATCTATCTATCTATCTATCTATCTATCTATCTATCTATCTATCTATCTATCTATCTATCTATCTATCTATCTATCTATCTATCTATCTATCTATCTATCTATCTATCTATCTATCTATCTATCTATCTATCTATCTATCTATCTATCTATCTATCTATCTATCTATCTATCTATCTATCTATCTATCTATCTATCTATCTATCTATCTATCTATCTATCTATCTATCTATCTATCTATCTATCTATCTATCTATCTATCTATCTATCTATCTATCTATCTATCTATCTATCTATCTATCTATCTATCTATCTATCTATCTATCTATCTATCTATCTATCTATCTATCTATCTATCTATCTATCTATCTATCTATCTATCTATCTATCTATCTATCTATCTATCTATCTATCTATCTATCTATCTATCTATCTATCTATCTATCTATCTATCTATCTATCTATCTATCTATCTATCTATCTATCTATCTATCTATCTATCTATCTATCTATCTATCTATCTATCTATCTATCTATCTATCTATCTATCTATCTATCTATCTATCTATCTATCTATCTATCTATCTATCTATCTATCTATCTATCTATCTATCTATCTATCTATCTATCTATCTATCTATCTATCTATCTATCTATCTATCTATCTATCTATCTATCTATCTATCTATCTATCTATCTATCTATCTATCTATCTATCTATCTATCTATCTATCTATCTATCTATCTATCTATCTATCTATCTATCTATCTATCTATCTATCTATCTATCTATCTATCTATCTATCTATCTATCTATCTATCTATCTATCTATCTATCTATCTATCTATCTATCTATCTATCTATCTATCTATCTATCTATCTATCTATCTATCTATCTATCTATCTATCTATCTATCTATCTATCTATCTATCTATCTATCTATCTATCTATCTATCTATCTATCTATCCTAATCTAATCTAATGTAATCTAATCTAACGTAATCTAATGTAATCTAATCTAACGTAATCTAATTTAATCTAATCTAACGTAATCTAATCTATCCTAATCTATCTAATCTATCCTAATCTATCCTAATCTATCCTAATCTATCCTAATCTATCCTAATCTATCCTAATCTATCCTTAATCTATCTAATCTATCCTTAATCTATCTAATCTATCCTTAATCTATCTAATCTATCCTTAATCTATCTAATCTATCCTTAATCTATCTAATCTATCCTTAATCTATCTAATCTATCCTAATCTATCTAATCTATCCTAATCTATCTATCCTAATCTATCTATCCTAATCTGTCTGTCTATCCTAATCTGTCTGTCTATCCTAATCTGTCTGTCTGTCTGTCTGTCTGCCTGCCTGCCTGCCTGCCTGCCTGCCTGCCTGCCTGCCTGTCTGTCTGTCTGTCTGTCTGTCTGTCATCTATCTATCTATGTCACTCTCCCTCTCTCTGAAAGGCTACATAGCGCTCGACGATAGTAATGCGACAAACTTTTCCTCATCACGAAATGTGTGGTGATATTTCAAATGCTTCCTTTTCCGCTGCGATAACTACAAAGAAATAGATACTCCGCCAAAACAAGTGCTTTTAACTTTAAGACTGCAGCGTCAGGCACATGGAATATCAACAAATAAATAAGACTGACTAAAGTCGAAGTATCACTAACATATTCATTTGTTGCTGATGTTTGTGAAAGAAAATTGCAACTATTTTACAGCAAAAAGTTGCAAATGTTCTTAGATTGGAAGGAGAAAGTTTCAATTGAGCTCTTAAAAGAAATTAGGTTAATTAGACCATTGTTTTTATCTTGTCCTTATCTTGACTAATATTATTAAGGGAGAATACATATTATGTGGGTGTGTGCATGTAGGGCAATGTTAGAAACCATTCTAAAAATTTTGAAAAGCTAATTTCATAGACGGCATTGGTGTTGTGTGGTTAGGTTCCGGCTTCCAGTCCCGGAGGTGCCGTAACGACGGATAAACTGAAAGAAAATGAAATCAATAGTCAATTGTCACTATACACTGGCCTTGAAGTTCCATGCTATAACATGTGAAAAACGACAATTCTTTGAAGAAAAAAAAAAGCGATGCAATTTTCTTTAATGTCCTTTAACCGAAGGGAAACGAAACTCCACACAGAGAACGAAAGATTACGGAGTTTGGACTATAGGAAGTGGGACGTGGTCATTATTCCACAAGATCACTGCACAGAGGAGGCTAGATACACTCGACGCACAAACATTGTAGATAAAGTTATTGCATAACTTACATTCACTGCTGTCCCCGTTTGCAGTAAATATTCACTCCCAAATTTTTGTAAAAGTTCAGCAATACTGAATATTTCGGTTTTTATGCTGCAGCCATTCTACTGCGTAAAACCAGGGAACACATTCGAGAGACACTATGTTCTGCAGGCAGCGTGTTTTGTGCAGTCACTGTACTCCTGCAATGACGTTACGCCTATGCGGCAAGTAACTTCCAACCGCCTCGTTTCGCTATAGCTGTATAAAGGTTCGAAGCCTAGTCACAACCTTCCCGACTAAGAACACGAAACTTTGCTTGAACTGCAATAATTTCTTACTGTCCGCAAAGCGTAAATGATTGCGAATATGTTTCGTGCTAAGTTAATTAAAATAACTGGTTATAAAAATAACTATGTTAAAGAAGTTATAACGTCATTTAATTTTCTGATCAAAGTTCCAGTATAACCAGCAGGCAACACAGTTCAAATAATAACAATAACAAGAATAATAACAATAACGAAAATAATAATAACAACGACAATAGTAATAATAATAATAATAGTAATAATAATAATAATAATAATAATAATAGTAATAATAATAATAATAGTAATAATAATAATAATAATAATAATAGTAATAATAATAATAGTAATAATAATAATAATAGTAATAATAATAATAATAATAATAATAATAATAATAATAATAATAATAATAGTAATAATAATAATAATAATAATAATAATAATAATAATAATAATAATAATAATAATAATAATAATAATAATAATAATAATAATAATAATAATAATAATAATAATAATAATAATAATAATAATAATAATAATAATAATAATAATAATAATAATAATAATAATATAGTCATAATTCAAAGTGAACAACTGATAAAATATATCATCATTCAAGACAAAGTAGGGTAATCCAGCTAGTATCCAATGTGATGCCAACACTTTCATATAACTCCAACTTGCTGAGACCGACAAGCTCAGTTGTGCAAGCCTGTACCAAGAGCGTTTAATCATCTGACGTGGGGGATCTCTCTTACCTTAAATTACACAAATACACATAAGCAAATAACGGCCCATTGCTGGTGCATTATAATCTACGGCGGCGAGATTCAACGTCATACTGAGGGTCCAGCACTTAGTGCTTTAAGGCCCATGATCATAGCACAGTTTCAAAGTGCTTGTTAGTACTAATGGTTGCATGGAGTATCTTCTCATAGGAAATGCCTGCACCTGTAAACTACGATAATAGGTAATACCCACCAGGGATAACACATCTGTGCCGTATACGTTTCTTGATACACCTAGAATTTGGGGTTGTTTGACAGTAAGCTTTTTATGCTCTGACAACAACCCAGCAACAAAGGACATGATTACAAATCAGCTAGAGAAAGAGGGAAAGGAAAATATCACAGAGACCGGATAAGAAACAAAAAGGATGCAAGTGAAGGACGCCCCAACAGCAGCACAAGTAGCAAAGTGGAGATCGGTAGGTCACACAGTAAGACTGAACAAAACAGTAACGATGTGTGACTCAAGAGGAGAGAGGGGGCCAGGAAGACCGAGGACGAATTCTGCGGACGGAATGAAGAGGAATGTGGCCAGCACCTGTAGCACGACGGCGAGAAAGGTCCGCGAACTTCAGCTCAGCAACTAAGACAATCAGCTTGACCGAGTGCCAAGGAAGATGGGACACACCTGAATATGACAGTGAAAGAAAGTGATAAAATATATACAAAAACGAGAACTGGTTTCAAGTATCGAAAGAGGGAGACTAAAGCCCAGGGAGTAGAGTAAACTGAAAAATTTAAACAAGTGTGGGTTAAGACAAAATTCCACAGGGGAATTCCATATTCATAGCTCAAATGTGAGAAGAGTATATCGAGCTACCCTCTTAGGAGAAGCTCTTGCGCTATAGAACTAAAGGCTATTTATTATAATAATGATTATCATGATTATGAGGATGATTGCCTTGATTATCATGATGATTATGATGATAATTATCATGATGACCAGACCTTAGACAAGTGAGTGAGGACATATTTACAAGACTTTCTGCCTGTTTGAGAGCAAACGCTTAACATTCCAATATCTACAATAACAAGGATTTTGAGCGCCTCTGACGGCACAATTCTCCCGCCGACTATCAGTAACTTCGCGCAGTGGAGACAGCCCGCGAAACGGGTTACCATTAAGGACCGCATGTGTGCCTATACAACTTTCACTGAAGTTCTAAGGAAAGCATCCAATACAGCTTCCTGTTATATTGTTTAAGTTCTGCTTTTCTCTTTCTGTGTGGAGCTGGTTAAAATGACACATGAAAGAGTTCTTTATGGCAAAAAACAAATACACGTTAATGCCTCGCAAGCATTATGCCTTTACTTCTGCGCCTTCTTAATGCACTGCAGATCAACACTGGAGATAAGAGAACAGTCTGCAGTACCACACCAGCTCTTTTTTGGCTAATGAAAGTAGATAGTTTATTTCAAGGTTGCTGAAATGTATATCAGATCAACGAATGAGTTTATTATCAACCATCGTTTAGCTTTTCAGTTCTATCTTCAACTGTAAGATTTTGGATGCAAGAACTGAGCTCCATTCTTTTATATGCTTTCCCATCCTATGTATATTGTGATATGAGGGTGCGAAGTTCATTACTGCAGAATCAAGAAATAGTTTGAAAATACGGGACAAAATGTACGATCATGAGTTTTATTATATTGAATGTACAGGATGATCCGTTTGAGATTCAGAAACGTAAAACATTATATAGCAGAAACGATTCTAATGTATTGGCTGTTATGCATTTACTTCTGTGCCTTCTTGATGCACTACAGGTCAACAATACCTAGGGAAGTTTGAATTTGTGAATCCCAACATATTAGCACTCAACATGACCACTATTGCGAATGGAGCACAGATCATACCTCACGTCCATGTTGCGCCACGCATTTCTGTAGTGATTTGCTGAATGGCCGCTCTAATCTTATCTTCCTCCGCAGATCGGCTAGATTCTGTGGTCTTTGTGGACAAAAAGGAAGAACATCTGGAGACGTTAAGTCTAATCTACTAGGAGGCCATGAGATGTGTCCATACCCGCTGAGACCCAATGCGGTGGAGCGCAGTTCTGTTCATAGCTAATGGTGTCGAGTTCTCCATCTTCCTGTAGTTGACGGGCCACGAACTGCTCGATCATATAAAGGTAATTGACGGCACGAACAGTCTTCTCCGCAAAGAAGAACGGGCCGTAGACTTTCTCACGAGTCACCCCGCACCACATATTCACCTTAGGGTTGATTCGTTCGAGCTTTATGAGAAAGGTGAATTCTCTGTTCTCCAAACAATGCAGTTTTGCGTGTTGACTCGGACACTCACGTGGCTTCGTCCGTGAACATCCATTTCTTTAACTATTGATTATACACTTCCAGCAACTCACACACAATTATAGCAAAATTGAATCGAGTTTTATAATTTAGTTGTGTCAGTGCTTGTGTTCGCTGAACATGGTATGGAAACATCTTAACCTACTGTCTAACAATCCTCTGACATGTTGTGTATAGTGTGTTCTGCTCTGCTGATAAGCAGCGGAGTGACTTTTTGGGCTTGTTGAATCTTCCTTGTTTCCATCACGCAGCCTTCCGCCTGTGGGAGGCATTTTAAGACCACTTTTCAAGAACATGTGCCGTTTAACAGAGCCTTCATGTGATAGGACGTACCGATAGTCATACTGACGTCTGAATGCTCGTTGGGTCTCTATTATACTCGAAAATTTCGCATACCACATGGCACACTGAGCGCTATTGTGGCGTAACGACCATTTTGTTTTCTGTGCACGATAGCGTTGTCATGCCAACTCGAAACCATCATTCATTGTTAACTCCCATCCTTCCCGGTTACATACCTACGTGCCTGGCTGGCTGCACCCCCCCCCCCCCACTCACACACACACACTTCATAACACGTTATACTTTTCTGACATCTTATACGAATGAACTGTATTATTAATAAAAACAAACTAACAAGCTTAACCGTAGTCACCTTGGATTTCAGGTGATCTTTTTATAAATTTATTTTAATTCTAGTTTTTACCTCATTTGTTTGGTATGTTTATCTATATTTCTGCGTTTTCTAGACTTCATATTCTTCTGCACTTCAGAGATTTGTCATTTCTGCCAATTCCGTCTTCACATTCTAACAATTTATCTATATCTTCTTCTGGGACGTCCCACACCCCTTCTTCCACAGAAAACGGGTATCCTTTCTTCACTCATACTATTCATGTTTTTTTTTTTTTTTCCAATTCTGTATATTTTCTTCTATTTTATCTTACAATTTCCATATGCCTAATTCCTTTCGAATTATTTCATTTCTTATTATTGCTTTTACCGGTATTTTTATTTTATACTGAGGTTTATCTCTGTCTTTTGCAAGGATCCGTAAGGATTATAAGAGAGCTGATGACCACGTAGTTGAGCGTTCTTAAAGTTACATCATCATCATCATCATCATCATAATCAGATTTTCGATAATGCAATCCTGCCAATTCAACATCTCTAACCAATGTGACGGTTTAGTGAGATACTACAACTTGGAAGGCTTTCAATCAGCTGTTTCACGTTTGAGTACTCGTCTCAGAGGGTTGCATCAAAATAATAATATGGACGATAATAAAGATTAGGTATTTCAAGAGAAATTTGAAGACGAAGACTGGATTATGATACAGACAGTATTGAGCATCGGTCGAACAGTAGGTTGTATTTTTCTTGCCGCCCTATGTATAATGAATGTTATAATGTTAATCAAATTCATGTTGTTAAACATGGCTTTCCTTGGAAACAACGTTATGAAGTGAAATTCCAAATTTCCTTGTATGTAAACATTATCAAGTTGATTCAGTGACCAAACCAGTAAGAACATAAAACGTTTTAATGTAGAAAGTGACAGACCTCCATAGGCAAGTCCCTCTACTTACATGATTCTGAAGAAACGCAATGGGATGGCAATGTGCATAAAAACACAATTTATCTTAGTGCACATTGGAATATTCGAGGACGTTCTAACACGCAATGAGAAATGTATATCACTACAAACCGCTCTCCGGATGGTCGACCTCTTGGCCCCGGAGTTGACAGCATGGCCCTCGATTAACAGTCAAACTGCTTTTTAGTTAAGAGCAGATGTCTCTCTTTGTAGATTCCTCATGGACTAAGCGCATGCACAGAAAGAAGACATTCTTTGTATATCTTAGGTCAGTTTTTGTTGCTATTAAAGCTTTGCACACAGAAAAATAATATTCTGGTAGATTTTCTAAGATACTTTTGATACATCGTCACATTCAAGCGTAGATGTAACAACTAATACTCCGGTAACACCCCAGCCACATAAAAAGCTCGTGTTATTTGTGTTTTTAAAACTGCTAATTTTTTGTGTAGTAAGCTTTGTCTATTTCTTTAAAAATTATACAACATGTAGCCAAATAAACAGAGAATATGAAATCTTAAGTCTGAAATAATTTCATAACAAAAACTTTTATGCACTAATATATTTGCCATAATCCAAATGCATATGTATTCATTATATATTAGAATAATCAAAACAAAGGAGTTATTCTTCTCAGTTACAATATTATCTCTATATTTTTGTTTCTAAATGATTTCAAATTAAACAAGCACTTGTTAAAACTTGCGGAAACAACATTCAAATGTTTTGTATTAACAAGTTCTTGTGATGTAAAGAAAGAAAAAACTATTAATCTTCAAGTATGTCCTTAAGTGGACATTCAGTCTTGGGGAAAGTATCACACTGAATATTTCGAAAATGGCCAAATGCTACGAAATATGTAGATGACAAATTGTGCTTTTAATGAAGTCCATTTTCTTAAATGATATCTAGGAAGAATATCTTGTTGCGTCACACTCCCAACATTCAAATACGTGAGAAACTATAGGTATTGTGACGCCGGCCGTGGCCGCACCTCAAGGAGACGCTCAAGGTCAAGCTACCTCACAGCACCGTTTGTAAATTCGCGGCCCAACGACAATGGTGCGGTCAGAACAAAGACGACTAGGAGCACTGCAGAAAAAAGCAATTCCAGACTGTTTGAGAAATTTTCAAGTTATTTACGAGAAGTTTGAGAAAAGGTGTATTTTCCAAAGAATTCGCCGGCACTTGGCTTGGGCTATAAAAGCGCGTGAGCGAGCTAGTGTTAAAGCAGTTTTTCAGAGTTAAGTGTTGTGTTGAGCTTTCGCAGTTAGTTTTTAAGTTGTATGTTGCGCAGAATCAGTGTTGAGATAGTTTTGAGCATGTAACGTCAGATCGTCGCGTCGGAGTTATTTCTTGTGTACAGCAGCTTTTATTGTTTGCATCGTCGAAGTCAGTTTGTTAGAGAGAGAGCATTGTTGGGAAACAGTTTTCAAAATTCAAAAAAAGATAATTCGCATAATGTTACATGCTAGCTTTAAAGATTCATGCAAACCATTATTTAAAAAATTAAAAATTTTTACAATGCCCTCGGTATATATTTTAGAGTTACTTACCTATGTATACAAAAATTATGACAAATTTATGCAAAAACAAAATCAACATCATTACAGCACGGAAAGGGTCCAGCATAAAATACCCTATGCATAGACTAACACTATATGAAAAAACACCCTATTACATGGGCATAAAAATATACAATAAACTGCCTCAACGATTCAGAGAGATAAAGACTCAAAAATTATTTAATAAAAGTGTAAAAGAGTTGTTATCAGATAAGACGTATTACTCCGTACAAGAATATATGGATGACACAATACTATAAGTATTACTTTAATTAGTTGTAATTGACAATTTATATTGTATAAAGAATGCCTTGTATACCATACATTAGAATTAGTTTTCTCTTTTATCCTAAATCTGTTTTTATATCTTGATGAATCACCAGTTTACCAGCTTAGGCTCACCATGTAAACATTATGTGACAATAAAACAATACAATACAATTGCTGATAAACAACGAGAGGACAGAACAGCTGAGAGTTAGCCGCGACGAATTGTTCATCGTTTTAAGTCTAAATTAGATAACTGTCTTTTGTAATTAAATCTTTAGGAAAGTACTCAAAGTTACAGAAAAAGTAACTGGAATTGTCATTTGTCGCAATGGTGTCAAGTGGTATTTGTCGCATTGTCATTCGTCACAATATAAATGGCGTTCATGAATTTTCATCCACTTTTTGAAACTACGTCTAACAATTGCGCATGTTGCAGATCCTTCAGAGGGGACAAATTTAATCATTTATGATTTGTGAGTTTTTAAATGCAATGGCATTCAAAATAGGTTTTGATGATTCCTAAAAGGACAATTGAAAGTACTTCCGTCGCATTCTATGCGATACTAAAGGCAGTGCAAATAGTTTATTACATGAAGTAAAATATGTACAAAGTAAACGAAGTATGAACTAATCGAGTATTAAGTAAAATAAAACAGTAATGTTTTGACAAAACCGAAATCGTATTTTATTTTCTTCATATTATACGATTACTAGCTAATAATTCCTGATAAATTAATAAAGGAATGAAAACCTTTACAGAGAGTATAAACGTTAGTAGCTACATGTAATTCGCTATAATTATGCAAACAAGGCAGTTATTTATACAATCTGCCTCTATCTTTATTTTTATTGGAAATGTTGTTTAATTAACAATGGTATCTACGCAATACTTCAGTTTGCCCTTGATACACATGCGATTGTAGTGGTGCAGACACTGCTCTACATACTAGAATATCCGCCGAAGGTTCTCTGGTTTGTCATTACTAGAGCGCCGAGTCGTGTGCAGTCTCACGCGATGCAGGTTAATTGAACGGACAGAACGACGTAACCGTTACCGCGCAGCCGTCGTGTATGCACGTGCATCAGCAGACGACTGTATCTGCGTACCTATGAGAGAGCAACAGAAAAACCCATGTGCACTAAACTTGCACTTGCAGCTTTTTGCACACTTACCCGCACTCTAATCATTACTTTCTGGTACTGCTGCAATAGACCTGTGGTTTTAGTTACCCATACAAAAAAAAAAAAAAAAAAAATGTTTGAAGCCGTGAGTTCAGATAAATGAGGGGGCCATGATATAGGTTCGCTTTGACTAATCCACCTCCGTAGTTAGGCCAGATGGAAAAGGCTAAGCCATGATGTGTAGGTATGCCATTTAGCTGTAACCATAAAGCGTTGTTGAACAGAGGTTTAAGCCATCGAAATCTTGGTCCAGGAAATCTGTTTAATAAGATGTTCTAAAATACATCAACTACCTGCTTCTGCTTTCGTCGAATCTGGGTGTCATGTACCCAGTATGAAAGTTGTACGATATGCAATGTCAGATTCGTGAAGATACTTTCGTCTGACCACAGAAGTTGGCGGGTGAAATCCTACTGTTAGAGACAGCGTAAAGTGTAGCCATAGGAATTTGAGCTTCAAAAGTATTTTTCGTTAACTCATGAACCAACTAAAATTTATATGCTTGTCACTTCCGTTCTCAGAGTATTCAATGAATGGAAGTGGTGGCAAATCTTAACTCGACTGTGGGGGATCTTTGTGAAATAAAGCCAGAACGTCTTCCGGACACCCATCAACAACAGGCCTGATTAGTGCATGGACCGATCGAAGAGTTCCTTTTTGGTGCCTTTAGTGGCCTTGCTCAAATTTCTTTACGAAAAAGCCCATTACTTTCATTAATCAATCACATTGATGAATATTAACAGCTATGATTACAGACTGAAGCCTAACACAATGGGCTACAGCATAAGTGTGTAAAGAAGAATAATGTCAATAGTTGAAGGGACACTGGGAGTGAAATTTGAAATTCCACATTTCTTGATGGATTTTTCTGAAATGTTTACTTTGTTTGTGTTTATATGAAAATAGGAGGTATACTTAATTTCATTAAACTTGAATAATTCGTTTATGATATATAAATTATTTTATGAATTTAATAGGCATATTTTCAAAATGTAGCTCGCGTCTATTGACTTTTCAAAATACATTTATATTGGCATAACTGGTACTCTAAAACATAAGTAACAATTGTATGAAGAGATATTTCAAATATATTTGCTGATTATGCTGTACATATTTTTTTTAATAACAAAGAAAATTTAATCTTAAAAATTATTGATTATTTTCATCCAAAAAAATGTTTTGGGAATTCATGTTAATGATAACATCAATATTGAATCATAGTTTTGTTTAACTGCTATTTATGAATTCTTTAGGAAATTTTCATTGAATTTGAAGCAAAACTCAGCGACCTTCTTTTAGAATATGCAGAAATGTAGTTTTGAGAAAAACAGGCTTTTATATAGGAACATGCTGTGTACGTTAAGGGAAGAGCACTATTTGAAAGGGCCGTAATGACCACATTGAGTGGGGGATATGAAAAATGTTAGCTGATCCAGATGCGCAGGTGTTCCATGAACATTTTAGGGCAAAAAAAACAATTTTCGACTTTTTGACAATTTTGACCAAAATTTCACTGCTAGTATTCCTGATTATTATACTTCTCCATTCACACAATAGAGCACATGAAGGCTTGCAAAGGCAAACGACGTTTTGTAGTCTTTGTTAGAGTACATATACGTTACCGTAATGTGTATGACGTTATGGTAGGCAGAACCAGATATTTTATACGCGAAAGGAATATTCTAGAAGGATAATCTTCTAGGTACGCCTACAGATAAAAATGTGGCAAGGATATGCTACATATGAACCCGCATTTCTAATGTACTCACAGGTGTGCGTAAATTACAGGTTTTCCTCGTGTTAGCAAACCTAGAACCATTTTAAGAAATATACATTGTGACGAATTTTCTTTTCAATGTGAACGGCGATTCGAAAATATTGTATACAAATTAGAAGAAAAATAGTAACTGAAATGGAAATGGTTGAAATGTTCTTTATTTTCAACGTCCTCCATTGTAATGTCATATGGAAGATGAATCAATGAAATTAGTGGGATGATGTTCATATAAAATATACTAGATAATTTATAATACAATACATACTAAATATAAATTTTAAAAAAATAAATAAAATAATAAAAGCGAAACAAAAATTAATAAAGCATCACAAATAACTGGTCCAAGATCCATGGAGATTATAGTTCTGCGACATTCATCTTCTCAGGATAAGAAGAAACCTTGGTAAAAGAAACCTTATCCAGATAACTCATTCTCACCGAGATTCGAACTCGGCGGAGCTCTTGAATGCGAGACAAACACGCTACCACCAAACCATAAAGGCGGACGTTAAAATGGTATGTTGAATGGTATGAAATGGTAGGAAGAACGATTATGGAATTACAAGAAAAGGACGACTAATTCAGCTTCATGGCTCAATTGGTAGCGTACATTCTTGTTATTCTAAAGATTTCCCAGTTATATCAACTCACTTGATATAATGGCAACTTTACACGCTATTTGCAGAAGAATATTGATATATGATTTATTTCTCATTTCAGGCCCATTAACTAAAATCGCTAAGGTAGTTTTTGACAAAGTAAAATATATCAACATTTGTTCAGGTAAAAAGTAGCTTGGGATAAGAACATTCTCTTGAAAACTTTCGTATCGCGTCCCTATAGTAGATATTGAATATACATACAGGCTTTTAGATATTTAAGTGCATATATTTTGATAAATTTTACCTTAGTATGTATCCACTTCGGCGTGCTAGTTTTTTTCCCCTCCTCTCTTCGTGTGACAGTTTTCTCACAAACCAATCTTAAAGTTTACTACCTGATATTTTTTGCATGGTCATAAGTGCGCCGCAAAATGAACGTCTGTCTCATAGACTATCCGTTTTGCTTCACATATCAATTGGTGAATTGGCCTTGCACAAAGCGTGGAACTCGGTTCTAAAAAAATTGTAAATAAATGTAAATCTATAGCCTGTAGGCCGGGCCCCTTGAACCGGCACCGGGCTAAAATTATGAATAAAGAAAACTTGAAACTTGAAACAGTTGGCGAGAGCTAACCTGGCACTTGACGACTACGTGATTCGAGGCTGCAAACGAGGCTGCCCTATCTCGTCCAATCGTGTTACAAACATTGCGCGATTAGTCGATTGGAGAGGTAGTACTAGCCTCGTTCCCAGGTGAGTGAATCAGCTAGCTGTCCAGTGCAGGTTAGTTCTCACCGACTATAGTACACCTTCGGTATTACGAGACTGGCCCACTCTGCTCTGTGCTACACCTACTTAGTGATACTAACCAAACTGAGAACATACTTATACTACTCTTAATGACTAATATTACAACTTCGCAAATGAACCAAATATTGATGTATATCAATGCCAATAAAGATGTCTGCTCTTTTACCGTAACACCAGATAAGAAGCAGACCTGAGTCCCCATTTTTCAAAAAAGGTTTTCTGTTTTAATTTAGCGGGCCTCAAAATATGTATTTCCGAATAAATAGCGGTATCGAAGTTTTAGACTGTTTTTAGAATTCTCTAGAAAAATTAAAAATAAATAATATCTCAATATTAGAAAAACTCAAGCAAAACTACCAAGTTTCCTGGTACTTCACCCTGTATTATAATTCTACCTTCAATACTACTAACGCGAGCCATTTAGGTTTCCTACAATTCAGTTACGAGTACAATTCCTGCCGTGAAAAATTGCAAACAGATGAAGCTTGTAAACTTTTCCTTCACGCAAGGATGACATTAATGAACAGGATCTGAAAGACGTAATTACTCTCCCAGAAAAGATTCCAAGTTGCCCGCCGGAAGCGAGCAAATGGGCCGGCGATCGGAAGTAAACACGTCACGCCGCGACGCTGTATTTTCCATACCGCCGCCTTAGCCGCCCCAAAATCAATAGAGGAGGGCGGCAGTCGGTAGAGGCGGCGCCAGAGCTCTCGGTCAAGTTCGGCAACACGCGGCATGGGTCGTGACGAGTGGTGGGCAACAGGCAAACTGCGTCAGGAGCACCACACTTGGCCGTCGCGACGCTCCGCTGCCAGATCATTCCAGCCCCTAACTCGCGAATGCCGCAGTGCGCGTGTTGTACTGACGTAACTGCCTCGGAGTGCGGGAAAACTGGTTGAGGTTAGGAAACTGACGAGTGTTACCGCAAAGGCTAATTTCTGTGGCAACAGACACATCTACAAAGTAATGAAACACTAAATGCCGCAAATGAAGAACATCAAACATTCCTTTCTTCTTAATGAGTGTTAAAATATGACATTGCTACAAAGTTGTTAAACTGGTAAAAATCCAACAGAGAACAACACTCCATGGGATTGCGGATCATGTGGTACAATAAGTGACAATATTTGGTTTTATAGTGAGCACGTTTGTGAACTCAGACACCGTGCCATAACTTACAAAACTTACATAATACAAGCACGAACTTCAAGAGTGAGGTTTACAATCCAATGCCGAGATGCAGAAGTCTTCAAAGGATTGACGTGAAAGTATCGAAATCCATTATACTGCTTCAAAGGTAAGATTATATTAGTACCTCAAACACTTCACAATAGTTGCTAATAACGCAGAAATATAAAATTTAAAAATATATTTAAACACACTTTTCTGAAGTTTCCAAACGGACATTTTTTCATAAGGTTTAGAAGTTGACATAATTTTTTTAGTATATTTTATGTGCGTTGGATTCTACACAGCCTAAGCTTCTTTTCCTCTTTATGTTAGGCATATTCCATATATCTGATTTCTTCATTGCTTACTTCTCCGTACATTGTCATTCCAGCTATCTTCCTTAACACTTCAATTTCCGTTGTTTCCGTCATTCGTCGTGTTCTTGTGGTCTCCGTTCTTATTTCTAATGCATGTGTTATTACTAGTTGGCCTACTGCTTTATAAATTTTGACTTCTCTTCCTTTTCTCCATACTAGCGCATTAATACATTAAGATACTTTTGTTGCTTCTACAATTTGATTGTTAATTTTTGGGGCTAGATTTTCTCCACCAATAATATTAATAACCAGGTAATTTAAATGCATTACCTGTTACACGTAGTTTTCAATTTCTAATTTACATCTCAACGGCTCTTTACTAGTTTTTAATATTCTTGTTTTATTGATGGAGATTTTCATATTGAATTTTTTACATTTTCCATAAAACTCGTGCCATACTAATCTTTTTTGTCTCCCATACTGTATCCCAATTCTTCTCTCATAATTTTAGTTATTGCATCCATCACGATGCTGAATAACAATGGACTTAAAGAATCATCGTGTTACCCCTCTTTTTATTGGAATTTCCTTTGTTAGTTGCCCTGCTAAATAAGCTACTTCATTAGCATTATTGCAAAATTTGTCACTACTAAACATCAAGTTTTGAATCTTGTCAGTATGATATCCATTGCTTCTTTGACATCGCTTCTTCGAATATTTTCTCAGTTAGTAGATGTTCATTACGGCTGTCGCTTGCAACAAGCTTCTTCATTTAAATAAGGTCTTTTAAGGGAGTACTTAATACGAATGTGGTGACAATGTGGTGAAGACAAGTATCTGCACGGACTAGCGCTCACAGGACTTTAATTAGAGATGGAATGATTAGTGAATACCAAAATTGGTGTCCCGTAATAACTGTTTCGGTGATGGCGATACATACCGTATTTTATCGCGTAATTCACCCCCCCCTTTTTTTTTTCTCGAAAAATTTGCTTGAAAACACTGGGGAGGGAATTATGCGAGTGGTGCTTCTAGGAATTCACAAAGGAAAGGAAACCATGTAGTATTGTGTAAAAGTTATATAGGTATACAGTAATTTGTGAATGAACTGGATACATACAACGGTTTCATTGGGCCTACAAGCTATTGTTTCATTGTTTCTTTTCTCTAACTATTCTGCCGTCTCACTTTCATCACTATCATCACTATTTCCATTTATATCTGGCTCAGATAACACATCTTCATGTTCACTATTCCACAACGTGTCGTCAAAACCATTAATGGCACAAGAAATACCAGTATTTTTAAAGACTCATCTTAACAATATGATGACTTGTAACAAACAACAAACTGACTTAGAAACACGTCTGCAACTTCACATTTCAATTTTATGATACGTTGTGACAATGGCAATACGAGTATTTTTGTGGCAAACACTGCGTCCATTATTGTCCGTGACAGGCACCGCTGCGCCGATTGTTGTCCATTATCAAGTCATTTGAAGACCGTTCCAATAAGAACGGACCAGGAGAGGGAATTATGCGATGTTTAATAGGTAAACAATTTTTAGTGATGATAAATCATAGAGGAGGGAAATATGCGATAAAATACGGTATACTATTCAATGTCAAAGGATTTTGAGAATAAGTTTGTCTTTAAGAACCTCGATACGAAATTGACCTCTTAGATCTCAGTGACACACTTTTGCCAGAGAATGATGTGTTAAAGGACACTGCTAAAAAGCACTTTGGTAAACCGTTATCAGCGCCATCATCTTATTTTTAGTGTCCTCCACAGCGTTGGTGATTTGTATTTAATACTCACGCTGCCTCCAAAAATCTTTTGTCACGGTGAAAACATGCGTTTTTGCTTGCTGTTTCTCATGAGCTGCTTACTGACATCGAGGAAAGTGAATTGCGTTACAAGGAGTGAAATTTTATATTGCACGTTGATCTCTAGCATATATTCCAAAAAGTTGTGATATAATACACACAATAAATTGATGTGACAATCACAAACTGTGAGGAAGCAGAATCATGAATGCTGTCAGCAGCATATGAAAACTTGCATGACATTCATTTTGGTGGGAAAAAGCTTTTCCGGAGAAGGTAACAACATAAAAATAGAAGACACAAAAGCCAGTCTTTCACGGATGTATACGAACAACGTCTTCCAAAGCGGCCTTGGTATTTTTTTCTCATTTTGCTCTGCTCTTTTGGCTGCTTTCCAGCCATTTAACTAATTGCTTCTGACGCACCTCTTATTATAACAAAGCGACTTGTTGAAAAGGTATATGTAGGGAGTTCACTGACATTGCCTTGCTTCATTTGTACCCGGGAACGAAATTAACATGGAATTAGAACTACTTTGTTGTCTGCTGTTGCGTAACAGCAATTTCTGCTTGCGTCAGGCTGTCTAGTCAAGGTCTGTAACAACAGTTTTTCCTCATCGTGAGATAGGAACCTTGGAGTCATAGTGAACCTAAAGGGCTTGATTTCAAAACTTCCTAGTCCAATTAACACTATTTTAATAACCGTAATTCGAACAGAACTATTTACTTAAATATAAGAGAATTGTCCAGGTGTGCACATACATTTTTGCACTGAATTTCTGAGTTTAGTTAATATTTATTTTCTGGTGGATAGAATACATTAAGTATTATGGAACACGTGTGAGATAAGGGACATTCTTTTTCCAACAAGATCTGGAATTATAAGAAGACATGTTTGGGTGACAGTTTACAGTGAAATCCATCCGGTGTTTTCGTCAAATTTGTTCAGATACCTATATGCGAAAGCCAACTTAACTAATATTGACTGTTCAGTTAGACTTTTTTATCATCTAGTTTGCATTCTTGCGTGTTTTTTAAACTTCCTGCAAATCTTGGGGTTATATATGCTAAAATATTTTAATTAAGGCATCCTTTAACTAAGGATCCAAGTATCCTTTAACATATCAGAATGTTTTTGTAATTTAACTTTTCAAGACGAATATTTTTCTGCAAATTCACGGATTTCATTTTTAATAATAAAGTCAGTAATTCATCTAACATGTGCTTCAAGGTCTTTGCCAACGCAGATACTTCTCTTGTACGGTAAAATTCGAAATACTTATTGGCATTAAGCTTCCTATCTTCTATACTTCGTTTTGAATCTTTAAATGACACCTGCTTATTATAATACTTAAAAACATGCATAAATTAATTTCTTAAATTTAAATAAAAGTTTGTAAACATTTTTCTTCTCAGGCTGGGAGAAATTAGCATTTTTCCCAAAATAAATGCGGAGTTCTAACATTTTTATTTTCGAGAAAGTTGAAGAATCTTTCTTTTCTGCAAGGCAAAACATTTCTAGAAATTAATATTTGTTACTTCACATGAAACGCAGTGGTTGTTTGGGATCGAATTGCATATTCATTATTAATAAATTATAACATTTGGATGTTGGCTAAAGGGATATACACAACTGTTTCAATATCCAGATTGCAGTACTTATTCTACCCTATCAGATAGGTGATACACAAACTAAAAACCTCACGTGTAATTTGTTTTTCCCCCTATTGTGCATATGCCCAAGACTATATTGGTCAATTTCTCATTATTTCCTACCATTACACACACACACACACACACACACACACACACACACACACACACACACAATAGTGTGTGTGTGTGTGTGTGTGTGTGTGTGTGTGTGTGTATATATATATATATATCGTGAGTAGCGTAGTCTGAATATACTAAATTTTAATGTGAATATTGTGATGTATAAATGGCTGTTAAGCTGTTCTGAAGAAAAATGGAGAAAGCCTCATGCAATTGTGACAGGATATTTGGACTTATCACTTCGAACTTCTAATTTCCTTTCTGCCTAAAAGGAAATGTGTGGCAAAGCATTTCCGCAAACGGTTATATACACGAAGAAGATGAAGAAAAGAACGATTTTGCTAACGTAGATTTAGAAGTTAAATAAAAATAAACGATTTTGATTAGAAAAAATGTAACAGACACGATCTTTTTATATATCTCCTACAAATTAATCTTATAACAGTTCATTTGTCTAAAATAAACGTTGAAAGAGCTGGTGTCATTCAATATTTCGTTGCGGATACACGGGGGATACTGAGTTTGAAGTAATGGTCAAATATCTAAAAACCGGGTTGCAATAAGCTGACTGAAATTCCGCTCTTTGACCGCATTATGAGAAACGAAGAATGGCGATTTAACACTACAGAAATTTAATATACGTATCTATTGTAGATAACATTTAAACCAAAACAAAGATTGTCTAAGAAATTGTTAATGACACAAAAAAGTTTTGTGTAGTAAGTTTACATATAATCACTGGTCATACTCACTCATACAACATTCATTTATTCGAGTATACCTGCAGTAAATAATATGCATTTTATTTGTGGTGAAAACATATTTACGTATATTTTATTTAATATCGTTTTGGAAGAGTACAAAGTAAGCAAAATTGTTCATGCAGATGGAAAAGGAAAAAGGATTTACTCAAAATCTTCCTACCACAAGTTCGATATCCATATGATCTTTCGTTTTCTTAAATATACTGTTCATATTCACCTCTTTTCAAAAATGCTTTTCTTTTGAACTAGTGAACCTCAAAGTACCCGATGTGGGTGAAAACTAGATATCGGAGTTTTATTCCGATGCAATATTTCATCTACCTATATAAGTACGGCGGCAGGAAATGTAAAAGCAGTGCTGTAACTTTAATATCTTCTTAATTTAGGACAACTGGCTCGAGTTGTGTATTTTTAAGAACCACATTTTTTCCGAAGTAAAATGTTCTACTACTCTAATAGTTTTTCTTGTTATATAAAATATATAAAACTCCATAGAGGACTTCATAGGCTATACACAGAAAATTCAAATTATGAATTTCACTTTACGTGATGATTTATCCACATAGATATTTCATTCAAAATTGTTAGGGCAATTTTTCAAAAAATCGTGCACACATGCACACAAAATGTTCCACTATTACTTATCCATAGTAGACAAATACAGGGAGTATTGCATTCCTTCCAAAAATTCGATAACCTAGACTTTGCCAAACTACGCAAGTTGAGACTTCCTGAATGCAATAAGAGCACTTCTAGAAAAATCTGATGTGTTGCACTCACGTGACTTTCTCTACTCTTGTACTAACTATTCTTACTAACCCTTATTCCTATATCTTCTTTGTGCTAGTTGAGATAAACATTTGTACAAATTATTGTCTTATTGCTTATTTCCTTGTAGGTGAAAGATGAATATTAGTATACAGTAGGCTGTGACCACTAGTCAAATCTCTTAAAAGCTTTGAGTTTCCATTCTCTTTGCACGCTTAACACACAAAAAATGAACAACGATATTCCATTTCACCAAAGCTTTAAGTTTTCCGAAACTGACACACATAACAAGGAATATCTCCGACATGGTTCACTCTACAAGAAAATTTACTTAGAAATAAATTGTATGTTTTAGCGAGGTCTACATTTTTTGTATAGTATGATTTGAACGGTTTATCAGTTTCGCAAACGTTGTCCAGAGTAAACAGCCAGAAAATTCAAGATACATATTTCATTTGTCATAAAAATATCTTAAACATATGACATTTTATTCAAAATCGTTAGAGCCATTTTCAAGAACATCAAAATTTTCTAAAGATTTTCCATATAAAGTGTAATTTAAGGTGGGGCTATTTTCTTCAAAATCTTCGTGTCGCATCCTTGAAAGATACTAAACTTAACCAACTTTCAACTAACTTTTCGTTTTTGAGTTATGCTGTCCAGAGACTGACACACACACACACACACACACACACCACACACACACCACACACACACACACACACACACACACACACACACACACACACACACACACACACACATAACGCGGATCTTTTTCTAATTTTTTTTTTTTTTTTTTTTTTTTTTTTAATTCAGGTGGCCTGAAAACATATTTCCGGTGAAACCTCGACATCGAATTTTTGGATGGAATACAATACCTCCTCTACTGATCATAGAGAAAGCAACAATGTCCACGCGTGACTATCTTTCTGCCTGTTTGTATTTCGTGTGCCAACAGCATAACTCAAGGACCAAAATTTGGTTTTAAGTACTCAAGATGGTATTCTAGTTGAGCGTCTTCCAAGGATGTTATACGAAGATTTTCAAGAAAATTCTCCCAACTCAAGCAACCCTTTTTGGAATAAAAGTTAAACGACTGTGATTAAAACACAAAATTACGTATACACAACAAATAGATCCTTTTCTTCTTCTTCTTCACTTCAAGGAGTACCCATTCCATCCAAATATTCGATACGAGATTTCACAGGAAATGCACTTTTGGGAAACACGTCCGTGTGTCTGTGTATGCGCGTGTACATATTTATGTTCATTTACCCGCGAACAGGTAACTTAGGATCGAAAACTCTGCTAAATGCCAAACTTAGTATTCAAGTTCAGCATCTTCAATGGATGCCACACGGATATTTTCAAGAATATCCCCATCCCAATCCACTCTTTGCATGGAAGGTGTTTCACTATTTTTGATTTTCCGAAAAATGCCTTTCAATGATTTTATTAAAAGAACATTTTTAAGATATTTACACGACAAAATATATAGCTTGACATTTGTGGGAATACGTGCGGAGTTCGCTTCAATCCTCAAAGACCTTGGTATAGCTTGTAAATCTAAGAGACTGACCAAATCTGGCTACGAAATATCACATAATTTATGACATTTTCTATCTTGCGTTTAACGTTAACCATTCCGAGACATTCTTTGCTATTTTTTTAAATTATACCTTACATTTTTCTCACCTGCAAATCACTACATGATCTTTCGTGACCATTCAAAGAGAAACGGAGTTTCAAGCCATCACATAACGACTCAATTTTCAAAGATATTACTACTGAAATGCTTAGTTGTATTTTTTCCATACCTACGAAGTGTATAAATATGTAATGAAAGTTTATCTCAAATAATAAGAGTTAGATATTCTTACAACAACGTAGTTATAAGAATAGTTAGTGAAGGTCATGTATCTCCCTTAGTGTTTCCGTGCTCATGCTAAGAGTACCGAATTTCAAAGCCTTCAAATAGCGACAACTATAAAAATTTTACTACCGCTTTACCTATAGCGAAATGCTGTGTAAATACGAATCGAAAGTATCTGGATTAACAATAAGTTTTAGTAGAATAGGAATAGATTTTAGAAGAGTGAGTTAGGAAAGCAGAGCGAATACAACACATTCAACATTCTAAAAATATATCAATCCCATCATATAGAATCTTAATATCACAATGTAGGGTGGAATACTTCTTCCACATAGCAGCAGATAAGCGGTAAAGAAAATAAACATAAAAGAAAAAAAAGATTAAGCAATGACATGAATGGAAACAAAACAGAAACTAATAGAAGAATAAGTTATGAAAAACAAAGAACTCTCGCCAATGTTTAATGTCGCTTTATATGTAAGTCTTACCGAGTTGAATGTGAACACTCATTAGACTAATACAGCGATAAAGTGAATGTTAGCGAATGACAGTAACCCATTAATGAACAGCGAGTTAATATTTCCCACTGAGGAGAAAACCTGTAGTCGTGAGAGAAGCAAATAAAATTAAACCAAGAATGTCTTATCTCTACTGCACAGCATTTGTTAACCTAAAAAACTTTTCAACATGAACAGGCAACGTTGACATTCAAATTGAACGTTTATATTACTTAACTTACAACTTTGCCGTATCATAACCACGGCCATTAGTTTAAGCAAGCGTAGTAATGGCGTAGGAAGCACAATAAAGCCATTGTAGTGGCTAGATCGATGACATACTGTGTTTTTGTACCAGCAGGTCGTCCAGCTAGAAGCAGAAGTATTCGCATGTCTTCACTTCTGCAGCTAAAACTCTGCCTTGAAAACATTTAGTGCAGCACATTCAAATGTTTTCGTCCAAACATGTTAATGTCACTTCCTGTTTCTCCTTTGCTTAGTGAACATTAGCGAATCCGTAATAGTTGGCCATATTTGCTATTTTGCACATGGATCAAGTAACCGACAAAACCAGTGTCAGCAACTGAGACTAAAGGAGGCATAACGGGTTGATTGTTCATGGTTATGTATATCATTTTATTCAAAAAAAAAAAGCTTTTAAGAGATTGTTAGCCAACAATGTGAATTTAAGGTGTACTATTTCCGGAACACACCACACGGAGGTGATCTCTTATCGCAGCCTCAAATTTGTATAATCATCATCATCATCATCATCATCATCATCATCATCATCATCATCATCATCATCATCATCATCACATTACTTTAGTTCTGTGAGAACTAGTCAATAAGTGGTTTTTCTTAATTTTCTTAATAATCATTATTATTACTACTATTATCATTACTATTAATAATAATAATAATAATAATAATAATAATAATAATAATAATAATAATAATAATAATTATTATTATTATTATTATTATTATTATTATTATTATTATTATTATTATTATTATTATTATTACATTACTTTAGTACTGTGAGAACTGGTCAATTTGTGTTTCTTAATGGATAATTACCTAGTTACCCTTTCATTCATTTACAACTTATTCAACTAGAACTCATTTTTATTTATTGTATAAGTTTATTCGTTTAAAAGTTTTTCCTTCAAATCAAAATGTTTCATTTATCACTTAAAATTTAAATTAATTTTTTCTTAGATAACTGTATCGATGCCCATTGTAAAGTGCACAAAGCTTGCCTTTCTCTACAACGGAAAGAAAATCAAACTTATCTTCCTGAGTTACAAATTGAAAGCCATGTTCACAATGAAACAACCTCCACTTACCTGTAAGGTGCGGAGCACCTAAAGCATAGGGAATTATGGCTGTGCCCAATGCACCCAAAATTAACGTTAGGGAGAGCTGAAGCAACCATTTAGCAATAAATAATCTTGTGTTACATTCATGTGACTTTCGGTACACATCATTTATTTTATATAGTTGTTACAAACTATTCTTAGATAAATGTTTTTCTTTACCCAGATAAACGTTTGCAGATAATATATTATATTATACTTTCATTACACATTTCGTGTTGGATATCAGGGTACAGAGGGAATCTATAAATCAGTGTTAGCAGCTCATTTTTCATGAGATAAACGTACAGGTCTATACCAAAATAACTATTATTGAACATTCGCAACCAATATTAACAGATATCACGCAAATTTTGATTTTGATTTCGAAAGACTCCTTTTCTCTAAAGTAATCTACCTACTTTGTGTAGCACGCTTTACCTAACTCTTAACGTGTACCAGTTATAGAAATTATATATAATGTGTAATTAATGTTTTTTCACACTAGCTGTGTGTAGGACGTAATTCGAATGTCATGACAAGGATTTGAACCACGGATCTACCGGTTACCATCTGGCTGCTCTAACCACTAAGCTAACATGGCCAACATGCCAACACCTTAAATTCTCCAACTCGTTCGCATTTTTATTTTCTCTACTGATAAGTAGGGGAAGTATTGTATTCCACCCAAAAATTCGATGTTGAGATTTCACCGGAAATATATGTTTTGAGGCCCCCTGAATCCTAAAAAAAAAAGCATTTTTAAAAAAAAGTTCCGTGTGTGTGTGTCAGTCTGTGGACAGCATAACTCAAAAACGAAAAGTCGGTTAAAAACCAAAGTTGGTATTTAAGTTTAATGACTTTCAAGGATGCGACACGAAGATTATGAAGAAAATAGCCTCACCCTAAACTACCCTTTACGTGGAACATTTTTCGAAAATTTTGATTTTCTTGAAAATGGCTCTAACGACTTTTATTAAAATGCCATACGTTTGAGATATTTTTATGACAAATGAAATGTATATCTTGAATTTTCTGGTTATAGCCCCTGTAGTCTTATTTACTCTGGACTTTTGCAAAACTAGTAAACCCTTAGAGATAGACCAAATCATACTATACAAAAAATTTAGATCTTGCTAAAATACACAATTTATGTCCGAATAAATTTTCTTGTAGGGTGAACCATTTCAGAGATATTCCTTGTTATGTGTGTGAGTTTTGGAAACCTTAGAACTTTCGTGTAATGGATCATCGTTGTTCTTTTTATATGTTAGGTGTGCAAAGACAACAGAATCTCAAAGCTTTAAAACATTTTACTATCGCACAAAGCCTACTCTATTCTAACATTCCCCTTGCACCTACAAGGAAATAAGCAGTAAGATAATTTGTACAAATATTTATCTTAATTAACACGAAGAAGGTATAGGAATAAGAGTTTGGAAGAATGGTTAGTACAAGAGTAGAGAAAGTCGTGTAAATGCAACACATCAGATTTTTTTCGGTAAACCACACAAGGAATTATTAATTAATCTTATCTAATATTTTTAAACGAGTAATTCTTGTATATAAATATATTTCGCGTATCTCTGATACGGCTCTAACGATTTTGATCAAATGTTGTATTCAAATAAGGTGTTGCTTTTTGAATATGTCTCTATAGGTGTCTTTCCTGAAAAAAGAGGCAATTTTACACAAAGAAAAGCATTTTTTATTCCCTCTTTTACAAGTAATTGATACAATTTTCTGTATGTTTGAAATAGAAATGCTGCATATTACATTCACACTGTTTCCTCTACTCACCTACGTAAAACATTCATATATCTTTCTCTACTCAGTCTTCTACAAATAATTTTCCTAAAAAGACTAGATTTTTACAAACAAAAAAAATATTATTCCTTCTACAAATAAGTTATACAATTTTCTGACGTTTGAAATAGAAATGCGTATTAGATTTTACACTGTTTTCTCTACTCACTTTTAGGTAACATACATATCTCTTTCTCTACTCACTCTTCTACAAACAATTCGTATGCTCTAAAGGTGAAAGTTTCTATGTATGTAACCGTTAATGTCAAGAAGAGCTCGACCGATCATCGCGAAATTCAGCACGTACATGTAGTTTTTCATCGGGAACCTTTCTATGTCATCCATTTTACTTGCGATATAGTACTTTCACATGGTTTTCTCTATTTTCTTTTCTTTTACATAGCACATATATTTCACTACTCGCTCTTCAACATACAATTCATGCAACTTTCTATGGTTGAAATATAAATACAATATATTATATCTAAGTATCGTCTCCGAAAAACATGATTTTACAACAGTAAAAAAAGCGAAGCTTGGTTGCCTAGGTGTTATTGATTAAGCCAGAATCCTGGGCTTAACTACTTGCAATATTGTAAGTTGCCATTAAGGCATATTATCTCGTATAAACTGAGATCTCCTTGTGTGGTTTACCGGGAAGATGGGAGTAAGTTGGGGAATTTAATGTCATATCGGCACGTTTGTTATGATAGCTTAGAGGTTAGAGCAGCCAAACGTGGTTCTAACTGCGGTCGGGGCACTGAATTTTTCAGTATCACTCTACCCCTTTCCAACTGAAAGGTTGATATTCATCCGAGTTTTCGTTACAAAATTTGTTGAAGGTAAAAGGGAGACACAGCAAAAGAAATTGATAGGCAAATGTAAAAAGCTGTTAGTTATAAGCAGGGCTTAGAAATTCCGTAATCTATTCATGAGAGTGCGAGAAACACTTGAAAAGCGACAACACTTTGGTGAAAATTCCACGTGTGTGTTTAACTCTGAAGAGCCTCTCAAAAACGAAATAACATACTTGGTATCTAAGTTTGGCATCTTACAAGGATGTGACATGAATATTTTCAAGAAAATTCCCCAATCCAAGACTACCCTTCTTTACATGGGACATTTTTCGAAAATGTTGATTTTCTGATAAGTAGCTGTAAAGATTTTTTTATTAAAATACCAAATGTTTAATATATTTTATGACAAATGAAGTCAATATCTTGAATAGTTCCTCTGGTATATCTCGTCAGAAACCCTCTGCAGTCTGGGTGACATTGTAGGTGAAGAAATGTACTTATATATGAAGTGTTATTTTTAAGAATAGTATTTTGAATTTATTCCAGATTAAGTTACACGTTTACACGCAGAGTTTTTACATTGCTATTTATTGCATATATACACTTATTTCTAAGACCTTTCCTATTAAAACCAAAATATAAACTTAGAGATTTTCTTGATAAAGTTAGATCACCTCCTTAAACGCGTATTTGCATTAAAAACTCAATATCGAGTTGGATATTTAAATTCTCTATCGGAGATACTTAAAATAGAAGTAAATTACATAACAGAACATATCTGTATTAATGTCAAGCATGTGCTGAACCAGGCATGGGAAAGGGGGGGTTGACAGAAACGCAACCCTCCCCATTAGCCCCATATGCAGGTCACCTGTCGTTTGTGGTTGTTTGTTTACAAATAAGGTAAGTTTCAAGGTATGCAGTGCCGGAACCGAATAGAAACATGATGTATTGTTTTGTAATTACGTGATTATGATTATGTTACGTACATTTTATTTTGTCATAGCAAACACAAATCTTTATTTTTATTAGGAACACAAAAGTACTTTCGTTCCCATTCGGCTTTGAAGTATTTTTTTTACCTTGTATTATGATATGATTCCACCACTGCCTACATTTGTGGGCTGGTCGGTTCTCTGAGGTAAAAAAATAACAGTGGTGGGCGTGACCTGATAGTTAACCTGTTATAGAAGAGTGGACAGGGTTAAAACTACTATGTAGGGGAAGTGACACAATGTGTCACATCTCCCCATTCATGTGCTATACTACGGCATACGTTTTTCCAATCTTAGACGAAGTTTGGCTTATGTTGTCGACAGTTTTTGGACTCATATTTTGTCCTTCATTACTGGCACATGTCAAACAGATTTAAAATGTAGCATTCATTAATATGCAGACATCGTCCTAAAAGCTTAAGCAGTTCGCTTAACTGCTGTACTGTTTCGAGCACTTAGGAATACATTTCTCCCAAAATTTGTAGGAAGTCAATTGAAAGGGCGTAAGAGATCGCTGGAAAAGCATGGTAACCAACAGTTAACTGTGACACAAGTGAGATGATAAATACGTTTTCGCCCAATGTAAGGAAAATAATGTGAACGAAACAGAGTAGAACGGTGTGATTCTCTTTGAGACTTATGTTGTAATGGGAATTTCGTTGAAAAATATTCAAGGTGGTAGATAAACCACCGCTTTCGTCTGCAAGTGGCCCCTCCTGGTCTATTGTCTCGAGTTTGGATTTATAATGAATGCAAAGCACCATTAAGGCACCCTGCAGGAGCTGAGGAGATTCTCAACCTTCACTTACAAAAATGTCTAAACCCTGAAGTGCTATAGAAAGACATTTTTCTTCTGCACAACTCATATTTTATTCAGAACTTTACCCATGCGACTTGCGTATTGCGCGATGTTTATACTTTTCCTGAAGATAGTGTTTTTGATGAACCTCCCGTATATGGTAAAAAGTTCAATTTCCTACAGTCTGTGCCAGTAGCCTAAACTACCTGCATGTTTATCCTATTTAGCTCCAACTACTGTAGAATCCCGATAACTCGACATTCCGTGGAACTCAACGACCTTTTTCATTTTTATTTCTTGATTTTTTTATCGTTAAACTTCACTGTACTGAACAGAAACTTACCAGTAGAGAAAGTAAAAATCTGGTCAATATCAAATTTCATATTTAAATCAAGTATATTTCAAGGAAGCAGCACTAGATATTTTACTTGATTCTCCTAACTTCAAACTATTATTTACACATTTAGTTGCTTTATTTCCTTAAAGTGGCTCTAAAGATACATCATCTTAAGTTTTATATGAGTAGGAAGCTACAAGAAATAGACAAAAGGCTAACCATAGCAAAAGTAATTCTTTCATTGGTGCAATTTGCATTAATTTTATGGCATTAGTTTTATGAGAATTTTTATTATTTTTTAATTTTGGAATACTTAAAGCAAAATGCTGTTGAAATTGTATTTCTATCTTTTGTTTCTCGTCAGCCATGTTTTTAGTAGGGATGGGAGCTCCATATCATCGATACCTTGATATCGGTAATATCGAAGTATGCTGAATACTTTGATATAAACCTCTGATACTTTTTCCATACTTTTAAATGTTTAAGTTTTCCATTATTGAAATTTCTTGCGTGTAACTTCATGGTAGATAAGGAATGAAGGAGATCGGAGTTCATATTGTTGCCTCTCATGCAGTGTTGCCCTGTCTGGCGAAGTAAAAGGAGAAGATTTAATTCGAAAAAAGCAGGAGAAAACAGTAGGTTTTTTAACCGTCAATTTTGCATAATGTATGCATATTTATGACAACAACAACAATAATAATAACAACAACAACAATAATAATAACAACAGTAATAATAATAACAGTAATAATAACAATAATAACAACAATAATAACAACAACAACAACAACAACAATAATAATAATAATAATAATAATAATAATAATAATAATAATAATAATAATAATAATAATAATAATAATAATAATAATAATAATAATAATAATAATAATAATAATAATAATAATAATAATAACAACGTCAACATAATATTTGCTCCAAAATTCTTGAGTTGTTGAGTTACTGCCACATGCAATGTCAGTATTGCGCAATAGCCTCCATTCTGTATCTATTTGTTGGATTTCCTCTACTTTCAGCAAATTAGAAAACCGAGAAGCAAGTGATGCAATTGACTGATCTGTTTTTATTTTAGCTGGTTCTAACACTTCCAACATTGTAAGAAGAGGATCACTTAATAAAAAACAACTTTGAATGTCGCGAATTGACTCAACGTAAAAATCAACACAGCATAATTTGGAAACTTGTACATATTTGTCCTGCAGCTATGTTTTGTCAGAGATATTTAAACTTTGGCACTTATATACATTATTGTTTATTTATGCCAACAAACTTACTGTTGGTGTTTTTAAACACACAAGCCGTGTGTGGGCAAAGTTTAAGAGGTAGAACTGGAACTTAAAAATTCAATGCCGCAACTGGGATTTGAACCACAGACCTGGCTTGAGAATTTAATGCCATTCTGGCAGTTTGTCACAATAACTCAGTGGTTAGAGCGTCCGCCCGGCAAGCGGAAGGTCTGTGGTTCAAATCCCAGTTGTGGCATTGAATTTTTAAGTTCCAGTTCTACCTCTTAAACTTATATACATGTTTTCCACAGGAAGAAATACTTTTGGATCCCTGTAATCAACTTTATTTTAGTGGAATTTAAATGTTCAGGTTTAATATAGCAGTCAAGGATAGTTCGCAATGCAGAAACGACAGATGTGTTTATGTATACAGGTGATTATATTAATAGTTTGTTTTTATACACGAGGAAAATGCCTTGCCTGAAAATCTTTTTCGGAACAGCGAATTATGCGCTTTTAAGGAAAATAGTGTTTAAAAATGAAAAATATATAACAAGGAGATTTTGTAGTGCATTCAGCTTTTAGCAGTAGATCAGTAGATTCGCAAAAACGCAGGAGATCTGCAAAATCAGTAGTTATGGCAACCCTGCTCACACGTGTCCCCAAAGAGATGTGGAATATCATTTTTGATACAACTTGATTGCTTTTCCTACTAATGAATGAATGCAATATCCCATAGACTGGTGTCTAAAGAGAAACTTGCAAAACAATAGGCGAATCAGTAGGCACTCGCGTAACATGCAGCGTTAAATATAGGAGGCACATAATTTAGTAGCGGCTGATAGCTCACCACTTCATAATCAGATTATTCTCTTTCCTGTTGGGCAAATACATTTTGTGGGCGCAACCGACTTTACAATTTGGTTTCATAGCTGTTTAACTACAGTTTAACTATACAACACCGCAAGGTGTGCCAAGCCAAGGTGTGTGAACTTTGTATTGACAGCTCCTCCTGTCATCCGCCACTAAATTATGTGTCAGCCACAGTTGTAAATAAAGCGGCTTTATCTAGTGGAGACAATTTATCAGAAACCCGGGACTGAAAATGAAGATGATATTTAGGTTTATGCATGTTCAGTCATCGGTTGGCATGAAATCTCTTGAATTCCGCCATTTTTAAACGTCTAGATTGTGTACATTATCTTGAAATGCAATGGACGCTACACTTAATTGTCCCTTTTCTGGTTACATTTTCTGCAGTATTTGAACAAAATATGGACCAAAAAGGGCTCAAAAACAGCTAAATTAAGTGGAAAGAATTGATTGAATCTGAGGAATGAGACTATTAGGGAAAAGACTGTGGCATATGCAGCAGGTCAAACAGGTAATCTGACTCGTGACAATGATGCAGCGGTATAGAAAAATTGGTTTTTCTCGACTTTACATTTTTAATACACTATTTGCTGCATGCACATAAAACTTTGTGCTATTTTTTCAAGTGTGTTCCCTTTATGTGACTTAAATTTCATTTCTTGGTTTAAAAACCTGAAAATCTGTTTAGCTTTAAAAGAATGAAATATATAAAAAAAGTTTAAAAATATTTTACATCAAAGCAAAGAAGTTACTTCAAAATTAATTATTTTTTATTCCTGATAGAGATCGGGGGTATTTGTTGGGTAATTAGATGTTATGAAATAATTGTTACGATATTTTAGTTTTGATGTGTATAAAGTATTTTGAATATTAAGGTACTTTTGTATTGTGAGTAAATTAAATAATTGGTTTTGTCAAAACTATAAAGCAGATTATGCTAGATGCTAGAACTTTGTATGGTAGTTTATAACCAATACCCTTGACGACATACCTATAAAAATATATAAAATTCAAATTTGAGTCCCAGGATCCCTTAAGACGTGAGGTAATACAGCGCATGCAAGTATTTGCTGCTTCCTTGCATCTGTTACTCAAATCAAACTCGAGTCACCCATATCTAAGGGATGTACGGTACAATTAACTTCCTTAAATATTTCATGTTCCATATACTAATTCAGCCAAATACTTGGGAATGACACTGGATGTTAAATTGAAATGGAAAGAGCATGTAAAGAAGAAAAAGGAAGAACAACATAAAATATAGAACACTCTATTGGTTACTTGGACCAAATTCTGAACTCTCAATACATAATAAATTATTAATTTACAAACAAGTGTTGAAACCTGTTTGGACTTATGGAATACAGTTATGGGGCTGCACCAACAAATTAAATGTTAAAATGATTCAGACATTTCAAAATAAAGTACTTTGTGGAATTGAAAAGTGCTCCCTGGTACATCCGCAATAGTGACCTACACCGTGATTTAAGCTTATGAAGAGAGATAAAAATGTGCCATAAAACACCATCAACGTGTTCATGTCCACGTAAATCCTGAAATGGAAGCTGTGCGTGTTGTGAATGATGAAGTGCGGAGACTGAAGAGAACTAAGCCGTTTGTACTGACTAATAAAATGTAACAAACATCCTTTGTGACAGTGCGTTAAAATGTATTATTAATAATTCATTATTAATAAGATTCTTCCATGTGAAGTAATATATGTATGAGACAAAAATCATTAGTCTATCTGCAGATTGGTCATGATGTAACTAAATAAATAAATAAATAAATAAAATTTATTTTATAGTGTATAATAGCGATATTGATTAAAAACCTGAGAGATATTTGGAGCTATTTTGAAGGAGACGCTGAACAGTACTCTAACAGAACAGTGTGTAAAATTAGCAGCATTTTCGTGCATTGATAAGTCACAAACACACTTTAAGAAGTGTATTAGATTCACACATTCAGGCGAATTTATCCACCTATAATAAAAAATCTGATGCGTTACATTCTCTTGACTTTCTCTACTTTTGAACTATTCTTGCAAACTCGAGATAAACATTTACAGAAATTATCTTATTGCTTATTTCCCTGTAAGTGCAAGGAGAAGGGGAATTGAGCAATAGTAAAAGCTTTTAAAGCTGGTCGCTGTATGAAGGCTTGCACAGCCAAGATATAAAAAAGTAAATAACAAACTTCCATTTGAGAAAAGTACAAGTATTGCAAAACACACTCAAATAACAAGGAATATTTCCGAAGTATTTCACTCCACAAAAACAATGCATTTTGACATAACTGTGTGATTTAATGTATAGTAAGATTTGGTCTGTCTCTTATGGTTTACCAGTTATGCAAAAGTCATCAAGAGTAAACACTACACGGGATATAGCCAGAAAATTCAAAATATTTGCCATAAAAAAAACCTACAGCATTTTAAACAAAATTGTTAGTCAATTTTGAGAAAATCAAAATTTTGGAACTATTGTCCACGTAAAGTAATTTAGGGTTGAGGAATTTTCTTCAAAATCTTACTGTTGCATACTTGAAAGATATTCATAAATAAAAATTTGGATCTTAACTCACTTTTCGTTTTTGAGTAATGCTTTTCTCTCCCTCACACACACACACACGCGCACGCACACACACACGCACATGCACGCACACGCCGACCATTTTTCTAATAATGGTTCTGTTTTGGATTCAGGGGGCCTCAAAACATTTCTGTTGAAACGCTGACATTGAATTTTTGGGTCGAATACAATACTTCCCTTATTTACTATACGAATTCGGGAAAATAAAAAGCAATGTATGAGTTCCTCGTCGCTGTCAGAACATGTTGCCAGGACATCTGGAAATAATGAGCAAAAGCAAATTGATTAAATATGTTTATAACACATAAAACTACAAATGAGAATATAATTCACTGAAGAATCTATTGCCTTTTTAGAGGAGTATGGAATACCTAAGGGGCTTAAAAATCAGTATCGGTATTGAATATCCAATATAAAACAATAGTGGTATCGTCTCATTACTACTTTTTAATAAACTGTCGCCCCAGTTATTCTGTGTGTCTGCCTAGCTTTACATCACAAACTATTTGTAGCGAACAGTTTCGCGATTAATTTATTGGAAGAAATTAGTAGTGTCATAAGTAGAGCCCGGATTTTTATGTAATTAATATTTTAAATCCTACATAATATTTCAATGAGAAGTAAAAATGTTGGCGAATTACGTCATTTGGGACTCCCTTAAAAATTTTTATTTTACATTTTTTCTATATTTTAACGATGTTACATAAAACGTACATATTTTCTGGGTTTCGTTACAATTTTATTATTTTTTTAAAAATATTGTAGTCACATTATAAACTACTGTTTTCACAAGTTTTGCTGAAAGCAACAAAAATCAATTTGCGAAATAAGACGCAAGTTAAATTAAGAATGCGATAATAACCGCCTCGCCTCGCTCTGATTGTTGTCCGTTTATATCAAAGCAGGTACCGCTCGACAATGTTGACCTCCGTGTGACTCTCGTAGCGCTTTGGGCATTTACAAGAACTGGAGAAATTGATTGTTATCATTGTCGCGGTAGTCGGCATCTTGTAATATAATAGCTGCGAGGAAACAAAATGAGCCGCTGGACAACCATCAATATAGCCAGGTGATAATACTGCAGTTAGTATCTTGCAAGTCTTAGTAAAATGGCACCAGTTGCGTTCTCGCTATTCTGCAAATTGAATTCATGGGTGAAATGAGATGGCGCCTTTACAACCGACAGAAAAGTAATAGTCTGTCAAGCATGCGGTAAAAGAGTTGGCTGTTCCATGAAATCTCAATTGGAACAACATATCAAAAGTGCTCTTCACATACGCAACATACACCTACAGCCTTCTAGAAAGCAAGTGCTGTTGACATAAATGCAACAGGAACTGTCCGGAAATGATTTTTATAAAGACCTATGGAGTGCAATGGTTGTAGCTAGGTAATATTCCGTGGCATAAACTTCAATTTCCTCAATTTCATTCCTTTCTAGAAAAATACTGCAAGAAAGTTACTCCTGACGAATCTCTTCTGAGGAAAAAAGTATCGTCATGTGTGTTATGGAGAAGCAGTTACTCATATACGGAATGAAATTGGAGACTCCTTTATTTGGTTTGCCGTCGATGAAACTACAGATGACATGGGTCGGTACATGGCAAATTTAGTAGTTGAAAAACTAGATTCCGAAGGTTCAGCAAAACCATTTCTAATCTGTTGGAAGGTGTTGGAACAAACAAATCATTCTGCAAGATTTGTAAATGATGGGATGAAGATTCTGTGGCCAGAGGGTGTGTGTAAGGAAAAGGTTTTAATTATGTATTCAGGTGTCACAGCGTTTATGATTAAAGTTACTGCTGTCCTTAAGGTTTTCTACCCGAATGTACATACCTGCTTGGCCCATGCATTGCAACGTGTTGCTGAAGTAGTAAGAAGTAATTTTCGCTGTGTGAATAAGTTGATATCAGCAACAAAAAAGATCTTCGAGAAAGCACCGTACAGAATTCAGTGCTATAAAAATCATCTCCAACATGTCCCTTTGCTTCCTGAGCCAGTACTTACAAGATGGGGTACGTGGTTGGAAGCTGTGGACTTCTATTGTGAGCATTTTGAAGGAGTCCAGTCATGTTCTCTTCAGAAGTAGCTGTTTACGTGAATCTCAGGACACCTAAAGTGGCAAGCTCCTGTGCTTACATCAAAAGGAACTCCAGCTCGTTGCCTAGCACTATCAAGCAAGCAGTTGGAAAAATCAGGTTCCCTTCTTCACGAATCTATCTATTTAGTGGAGTTGCAGCAAATGTAGGAAGGAAGGTAGGTCAAAAATTCAAAGCTGTGCTAAATAGGAATCCAGGGTACTCTACCCTTGTGTCCATGTCTAAAGTGCTAAATGGTGACAGTGTCGATTTACCAAAGCATTTCTCTGCAAATCAGATTCTTATGCTAAAATATACTCCTGTTACTTCATGTGACGTGGAGAGAAGCTTCACTGCTCATAGGAACATTTTATTCGATAGGAAACAAACAATGACCCCTGAAAATGTGGAAAAGTATATGGTTACTCACTGCACGTTGAGGGAAGCAAAAGACTCAAAATGAAAATGCCAGGTTGTTCATTGTATGTCAAGAGATAGAAAACTGAAAATGCATCCTCATTATACAAGTAAATAATTTTGAATTGATTGTTTCACTCATTGATAAACTTACCTCATTGTAATTAATTTATAAATATAATAAATTTACCTCATTGTAATTAATTTATGAACTTACAGACCCATTAAATTACAAAATTATGGGTAATTTGTGGTCTGCATTTAGATTTGAGGTGGTAATCTTAGCATTTAGATTATTACATAATTTTACATATTTTGTTGATATTACATATTTCATTACATATTTTGATGTTTTTTGTTATATAAATATGTACGTATTTCACACTTTGATATTACATAAAAATCCGGGCTTTAGTTATAAGGATATAATAGTTGTCATATGAGGTTTAGGAATTAGGGAATTTAAGCCTACTTTCATTTATAAATTGCATTTGATTAGTGTGCATTAGTTGCTTTAGCTTCTGTTTGTTACTGGTAGATTTTAAATGGAAATGAAGGCAGATCAAGGATTGGAATTTCCTTGATTATACCGGTCGATAACCCATTTAGGATCAATAAAACTGTCTAAAAAGCAAGCTTTTAAAAATAAAGTAGATATATCTGAACAGCAGGAGTGACATCATGAATCATTTGTGGCCAGGCTTTCAACTGCAGTGTCTGTAAGCCAGAAATAGCTATGAACCTTAACATGCCAAGAAATCTCTTTACCATAAATCAGCCATTATATATGGTTTCCTGCAACTCATCGGCTAAGTACTTGCGTAAGCAGTTTAAGCTCTTCTGGCAAGAACTGAAAAACGCAGCACTAAATGTAATCTCTAGCTTACAAAAAAGCATTTTTGGAATAAGGTTCGTGCATGTATGTGTGTTCCTGACGGTGTGTGTGTATGTGCGTGCGTGTGAATGAGTGTGTGTCTGCGTGCGTGCGTGTGTGTGTGTAGCATAATTCGAAAACGAAAAGCCGGTTAAAAACTCTCAAGTATGCCACACGAAGATTTTCAAGGAATTCCTTCGCCCTAAACTACTCTTTACATGTAAAATGTTTCGAAAATCTTGATTTTCTTGGAAATGGCTGTAACAATTTTTATTAAAACGCCATATTTTTATGGCAAATTGAAGTGTAACCCAAACTACAATGGATTGAGGCCGGAACAGACCGACTAGCCTGTAAGGCAGAAGAAGAATGAAATGTATATTTTGAGTTTTCTGACTATACCCCAGGTAGTCCCGTTAACTCTTGATGATTTTTGTGTAACTGGTAAACTGTAACCAAATCTTACTATACAAAACTATATATCTCGTTAAAACACACAATTTATGTCCAAATGCATTTTTTGGTGCAACGAACCATTTCGGAGGTATTCCTTGCTACTCACTGTGTGAGTTTTTCAATACTTATGCTTTTCTCAAATGGAAGGTCATTATTCATTTCTTTATCTGTTCATCGTGCAAACATAACGGAATTTCAAAGTCTTCATATAGTGATTGGATTTAAAGGATTTGAGTGTCGCACAAAGCTTACTATATTCCCATACTCACCTTTCATCTACAAGAAAATTAGATCATTTCTGCAAATGTTAATCTTGACTAACATGAAGATAGAGGGATTGTAACAATAGTAAGTGCAAGGGTAGAGAAAGTCATGTGAGTGCAACAATTTTTTTTTAAATTCTTGTGCACCAACAAATTTGTAGTAGGTGTTATCGCTTGACTTACCTGTTCCAATTCTTTCATAGCAAATTTTCAGAAAACAAAATAATGCTGTGTTCAGAGTTTATATTATTTTATTCTGAATGGCATCTGTAGAATAGAAAAAAAAATTTAATTAAAGTAAACATATAATTTCAATATACTAGTGAATAAAATACACTATGTCTAAAATCTCTGAGCTAATTACTTTGTCATGGTTAACTTTGCTGATCTCTTCACACGTAAACCGCCCTGTCGAACATACACAGAACTCCACAGTAAAAAATACTCCTAACTGTGTATTCTCGCTGTAACTCTCAACGGTAATAGCGTGCAGCTATTAGATAACGAAGTAATTTAATTGAGATAATCCCGGTTACATGACCCAAGCTCTAAGTGTTAGCTGGCATATTCAAGCCGTTAGAACCACTGTGCATTACTCCAATCGAAATACCGCCTTCATCTATGTCTGTTAAAAATACTCGTATATCATTCTGAATTATATACAACACTTTCGTTAGCAATTAAATAAAAATGTTCATCAGGAAAGAAGTGGACACGTTTTGAATTAAATTATTTAGATAGAATAATTCTCATTTTTTTGTGCACGAAGCTTGAGACAACATTCAAAATTCGATATTGGATTAGATGATCTGAGAAAATTTCAAAATACCTATATTGCGAAAAATATAAGCAAAGGTAGGAGCACTGAACATTTCTGAAGTAATCTGCGCTAAATCTACTGTTGGAACAAAGCAAACATCTACCAAACATTAACATTTTACTTTATATCCGGAAGTCTTGTCAAAAAAGCAACCTAGGGTGCATAAAGGAAACGAAACCAATCCATAAACCTTGAACAAGGTTCCTACAGTGGAAGAATGTGAAACACAGATACAATGTCTGTAACCAGGAAACTGTCAAACAACTAAAATACAGTCATTGCAATAATTTGAGAGTTGTTTTTGAAAGTTTGCGTGACTGCAGAAGAACAACCTGGAAATCTACTGTATTTCAAAAGTTTTGATTTTAAGTGATATTTCGGATTTATTAGTATTAATTGCTAGTATCAATTTAGTTATTTGGAAAACGATTATGCACATGCTATACGACTATGTCAACTCAAAAGTACACCATTTTTCAGCAGACTTAAAAACAGTATCAATTTAAAACCGGTTATACTAAAGCAGTTCGGGAAAAAGAATAGTGTCTCTTTAACTTGGTAAAAAAGCTGAATACATCAAACTATGCTATTCTACATATCATCTTTGTGACTAATAAACATGGTTTTCACTCACGTAAATTTTATCATCTATTGAAAAAGAGCTTGCATAAACACCAACGTCATTCTTGCAGTGACTAAAACAGCAGTAAACGCGGTAATTACAGCAAAAATTTAATCGTTTTCTCCAATTGTTTAACAAGTGCTATATTTTTTACTAGGAACTAAGTCGCAACCACAACAGTTTCAAAGGAATCAAAAATGAAATTAAAAGTTCATTTTATAGAATATTCTAAAAGCACATTTTTATCAAAATCCGTTAGAGTAGTCAATGAGTAAAGAAGAGTTATTCAACTTTGTTCCCAATAAAGATTACTTGGGAAATACTTGGAAATATTTGCTTTGTCCCTAAAGATGCCCGACTTAAATATAAAATGTTATCTGTCTTTCGTCTTTCATAATATTGGACAGAGGCAGGCAAATACTTGTCTGACAGCCTCGAAGGGGAAGTGTTGTACACGATCCAAACTTTCATTTTCGAGATTTCATCGGAAATATGTTTTGAGGCCCCCTGAATCCAAGGTATCAGTTTTAAAAATGTCCCCGTGTGTGTGTGCGTGCGTGCGTGTGTGTGTGTGTGTGTGTGTGTGTGTGTGTGTGTGTGTGTGTGTGTGTGTGTGTGTGTGTGTGTGTGTGTGTGTGTGTGTGTGTGTGTGTGTGTGTGAAAACAAGAAAAAAACGAAAAGTCGATTAGAAAACAAAGTTGCTATTTCTCCACCCTAAAATCTCCTTTACAGGGAAAATTTTCATTTTCGCAAAAATGGCTAACAATTTTGATGAAAATGCACTGTTTAAGATAGTTTTAATGCAAATTAAACAAGCACACAAGACAAACCCAGGTACCCTGGAGGAATTAAAATAAAATATCCGCCAGCATTTCTCAACGTGAACTCGGCGAGGAATGAATAGTTTCCTAAGGAGGAACCAAAAATGTATGTATGGATGACGGTGACCAGTTTCAGCATCTTCTTTCATAAAGTTGGTAAGTAAAGCCCTAGTAATTTTAAAATTACTGTGTGGTTTCATCCGCGCCTTTCTATGATAGCGGTAGACGGCAACGAGCGCCGAGGATGCTGAGAGGCTAAACACCGCGCAGACCGTTAGGTTTTTTGCTCTCCCGGAAGAAACTCAATTCAACCTTTTTAAATGAAATATTTTTCTAAATGTTTCTCAAAGACGCTTCTGACGATTTGAATTAAAATAATGTATGTTAAATATATTTACATGACAAATGACATGTGCTACTAATATCTGTATATTCCTGAAAGAGCCTATGAAGTCCGACTCATTCGAAAGTGATTTTCTGCGATTCTGTATAAGTCTTAAACCATAAGACAGAGACAAACTTACTACATAAAAAACGAAGAGATTGACTCTGTGTTCTGTTGGTTTGGATGGTGAATGATCCTGGCTAAAGAAAAATACTTGCACTACAGCCGGGAATCGAACCGGAATGACATTTCCGAACTTGAGTGACTTCGTTGATAATCTAGACGCGCAGTCGGTTTGCTACTGTTGATTCAGTCGTAAAGTGGACTTTTATGATACCGGAGGTGAATTGCTCAGGGTATAATTTGATACACGCTATTCAGAAGTCACTTTAGCAAATATTTAATTTGTTTTTAGTTTAATCTGATATTTATCTTCCCACAGAAGAAAACCAGAAAATGTTCAGCGCCCGCCTGTGCACGGATTTTGATCCGTCACAAAGTTTGTGGTCCCAAACGATTCCGTCTGCCTCGCTTCTACAGTTTTTCAACACATTTTCAATGTTCTTCCGGGTTCAGCAGATGCAGTGAACAAAGTAAATCCATTACTCTTTTCAGGAAATGTACACAAATGTTACACAACACCTTTCCTTAGTCATTAATACATGATTATGCTTACAGTTACGTAACAACTACGCATTTCCTTGTATAATGTCATAATATTATTTTCCGCTTCAAACCATAGATGCAGTGAAGAGTATACATTATCATAATAACTTTCTCAAACAAAAACAGCGAGCATAATCCATCATAACTCATGCAGACATTATGAATTTTATAGCCTAGTCATATCAGTAACAGGAGAGTAGGAACAACTTTAATTTGCGGAATTTAGGAAGTCACAAATAGTGTCATCACCTTTCCATTCATTCCTTTCGCCTGCATTTCATATCATACTCTTCCTCACTCTCAGACCTGGTGCTAGCTGACCACCGCTTCCCGGTGTTCACTCTGTCCGGTCCATAGGTTTGTCTGCTCTCCGACAGGTATTTGAACTTGGAGATAGGCTTATAAGTCCTAGGATATGTCAGTCCTCCTTACGGGGAGGTTAATCAGGAAAATAAGAGAATGTCAGTAAACTTAAATAACTCAATAAGGGGTATTTTTTTAGTGGAAGAAAATTTAAGTCTCTAAGAATACTCTACAGAATCTCAGATGAAAATACCTTATTGAAGGTAAGGCCAAATTCAGGGAATAGGACATTTTTCTTTGTTATTTTATTTTCCTAATAGTATTATTCAAACGAACGAAAATTATTCGAATCAATAACAACCAGTATTTTTTTATTTTCTACTGACAAGATTATATAATTATTACTAAACAATATTACAATATTGTGACGCTGGCCGTTGCCGTACGCCTCAAAGACGCTCAAGATCAAGCTACCTCACACCACTGCTTGTACATACGCGGCTCGACGACAATGGTGCCAGCCGAAACAAAAACCGATTATTCCAGACTGTTCGAGAAACTTTCCACTGCCGGCTTAGTCGCGAGAAGTTCGAGAAAAGATGGATTACGAGAAAAATCTTTGCTACTCAGTTTCGGCTATATAAGCGGATGCGATATTGCGAGGAGCTAGTCGTTAAGTGTTGAATAAAACAGCTGTTAGCAGTTTTAATTGTGTGTATGTGTATGTCAGTGTTTAGTTTTAGTATTGTCAGAGACAGTTTCAGACATTTAATCGACGCGTCGGAGTTGTTTGTTGTTTGAAGAAGTTTTTAGTTAAGCCTGTTTGAGTGTGAGGGTATCGTCTGAAGCAGTTTGTGAGACAGAGAGAGTAGAACTGGCGGACACTGAGGTACGTGACAAGGTTACGAGAGAACAGAAAAGCTCTGAGATGCAAGATCACAGCGCATTATGGATTTTGTTTAAAATACGGTGTGTTTTTAAGAGTTGTATATAGATTGTTATGGTGAACAAAGATTAGGTGCATATTGCTATGGTGGATCCTATATTACCTTGCGGGATGAATGTTGCTAATGCAGAAATTCGAAGGCGGACTGTAAGAATGTTACAAGTGTTGAGAGGATAGGAACTAGGCAGTTATTATTAAAAGAAAAAGGCCAGAAGCAGCTCTGAATTGCAATCCAAAGAGGAGGAGAAAAGCAAGTCCTACAACGCAGTACAGAAAAAAGCGGGATGCGACAAAGGCAGTAGATTCTCCCCTTTAAAAAACAAAAACAACGAGTTTTCTGCGCATAGTCTGAAAACCTCTAAACTCTGAATTAATTTTTTTTTCTGTGTTTAACAGATACCCCATAAGAGATATACAAAAGCTTACTAGACAAGAAATATAGAATTCTTTAAAAACATACAACTTATGTCAGATAACTTTTACGAGACATTAGCCGTTTCCAAATATGTGTTATTGCTTTAAAGTGTTTAATACTTTTATCAATTTCTGAAGTGCTGCCAACATGCAGTTATTTCTCGAATATTATGGAGAAATAAGGTAATTCCAAAGCCGGTATAAAACGACCTGCTTTCTAAACAATGATAAGCTTACTTTCCTTATAACTCCGCAATCAAACCTTTTCTGTAGATACTTAACGCAATTAGAACGAAAAATAAGCTTTTGTAAGAGTGGCTAGACAAAGAATTGTGACTAACACCTTACTGTAACACTGTAAGCTTTTTAGAAAATAAGCTTAAAGCTTAACATCAGCATAGAAATATTAATGTGCAGGTAACAGTAATTACAGCTGTCGAAAATTTGATGGCGGTTCGCTCAATTACAGGCCTGCCATGCGTGTATAGTTAAACACGCTGTGAAATCGGCTGTAAAAGTAGTCATACAACTATCATTTGCATCCAAAAAATTTATTTGCACAACAGGAAAAGGAACAATAATCCGCTATCGGCCGCCATTTAATATTGCGGCTACCACAGTTCCCAACTGAGTATACCCCCTCAGTAAAATATGCATTTTATAGAGGTGAAAAAAGGGAGTCTTTCGCGTGCTTGGACAGAGCTTCGCAACGTAATAGATCATCTTGAATGTGCCAAATATCTAATGCGTTCTAGAAGTATAAATTTCTAGAAATATAACGAGCTGTTTAGTACTGTGACATCGGGCTCGGTGCTCAAATAAGGACGGACGGAGCCAAGCTACTTCACACCACATCCTGTGCCAGCGAGCGGGCAAATACGTTCAGGGACGGGCTGTCTCGCGTGACTGCTGTGTGTACGTGACTAAACAATCAAAGTAGCAGAAACAAAAGGGGTGCCGAGAACGTTCTCCAGACATCCAGCCGAGTCATTTCCTGTGCGTGTGCGCTTAGAAATCGAGAAAGGTCCGTGTGACATCATCCCCAATACATAAGGAAGGCAGAGTGGGCGAGTTTTTAGAGTTACAGTTAAAGACAAGAGTCAGTCAGTGAGTACAAGTCGGCTACGCGCTGTAAGCGTCACGAGGGATTGCATTGTAATTAATGCATGAGGGACAGGAAGTGAAGAAAGACACTTGAAGGACTGAGCAAGGCTATCAAAAGTAAAAGTTGAGAGTTGTGATAGCCCGAAAGACATAGACTGTATTAACGACGAGAAGAAAATTGTGCATTTGTGGTAACATTTTA